>OY725200.1:4787500-5202500 GCA_963241965.1 Tortrix viridana
GGAATATCATCATCAGTTTGGATTGGTTGTTGTCCATAAAGTTGGATCGCGAAACTAATAAGTACCTAGTGTAAAATGTAATTTTATTACTTTGACAATTTACAGTCGGAATGTTAATTGAATGTTGTTTCATTACAGCAAACTCCTGGGGGATTTGTCAGGCAAAAACCCCGTCGTGGGCACCAAGCTTGAGGGCCTGCTGCTCAACTCTGATTCAGACAGTGGTGAGCACCTTATCCTTACTAATATTATAAATGCGAAAGTTTGTGTGTGTGTGTGTGTTAGTTTGTTACTCTTTCATGCTGCAACGGCTAGAGGGATTTGGATGAAATTTTAAATGGAGATCGCTTATACCCTCGATTAACACATAGGCTACTTATCATCCCGGAAAATATAAAAGTTCCCGAGGGAGCAGCGATGACTTCTAGTAAGCTTCTAGAAGCTAGTATTCTAGTATGTTAATTCATACTAGCTTTTGCTGAGATCTTGTTCGCGTATAGTTCATTTATGGATAGCTAATTGCATGGAAACTCTAGTCTGGCTCTACTTCCGCATTTAAGTTTGCATAATAATCCCCTCGGGCTCCCCTACAATAAGGAAAAATAAAAAAAAAATCATCAAAGAAATAAGCTGACTAGAGTATCTGTGTGCAAAATTTTATTCAGGACCGTTAAACGTTTATGATTCAATAATCAAATCAGTGAATAAAAAAATATATGAGGTATTGGTGTTATATTTGCAGATTTTGACCCGCGGGCGTTCGAATCGGAACCGACGCCACGTTATTCGGCCCCAGCGCCGGTCGAACAAACCGTCACTCCCACACCGCCGTTGTGTAAGTATATTTACAAACATAGGGCTTTGATCAATGAAAACAGGAGGAGGAGGAGGTGAATAGACGGGCAGAGAGAAACAACTACTCCACCGACAAGAGCGTAGCTCTTAATTAACTCTATTTAATTAGTCAGGGTGGCCAATACTAAATTTGTTAACAGTCATTTAAAGGAATATCGTTCCGTTTTTGTTTAATTAAGTATTTTTTTCTTCTTTCCAGTGGCCCCTCCACCAAAAGCATCGAAGCGCCAAAACACGCCACAACAACCACACACTCCTCAGCACAACCAACCCCCCACTCCACAGCACACCCCTCAACACCCAGTTCATAACGGGAGCGACCTCTTCGGCTCAACTCCTTTCTCTGTTCCAAACCAAACCTATACTCCCCCTGTAACCTCTCCGTTTGCACCGACAGCCAAAACAAACCAACCCAACTACGATATAAGCGACTTTAACCTCCAAACATCGGTTTTTAACAACACTACGTCGTTCACAAATGGTCTGAGCGGTTACGATCCGTTTGATACGCAGAAAAACAACAACATTTTTGGAAATGGGTTCGGAAATACTTTCAACGGCTTTGGGAATCTCAGCGAGAAACAGACCGTCGAATTGGGCAGCAATTTTAACGGGTTCCTAGACAAAACTATTTCGGAGATGAAGGTAACTGTCATTTTTGTTAAGTTCTCAGTTCAACTTCAATATAAATTAATTTATGGTTTTATAAATTTGGTTTAAGTATAATTAAATGCGTTAAAAATTAGGTGAACTATCAAAAACCCCCAAAATGATTAACGAATTCAAATAAGATGGCTATAGTCCCAATATTTTCGTAAGACGTTTCTTACTGCCGCACTCAAGAAACGTCAATTAATTTTTAAGTTTGGTTAAAGTGGCTGCGTCTCATTCTATAGCAAAAAAAGTGACAGCAGCAACTTTAATCAAACTTGAAAACTTATTGACGTCTCTGAGTGCGGCCAAGTTATTTGTTTATTAAGAATCTGTATGCTTTGTTTTATACAGCTCGACGAATGGTGAGTTGTAATCGTAATTTGCCATATCATAAACAGTTAATTTGGGCTAGGTATTTTAAAGATTGATTCACAACGCTGAATGTCGAGAAATACAATAAATCGTACATCAAGCGCTAATCTCCATCGCGAGCACGCGTATTAATTCGCAATGACAGAGATTCGACGCAAACGTTTATTTTTTCGAGCTTATAACAAAGTGTTTAAGAGATCTACTACATATTACGGGTTAAACTTTGTAATTCTATAAGTCCAAAAATAAAAACAAAGTTTTTTTGGAAATTTGACACTTATGTTTAGTTCTAATAATATATAACCCTTAGCGTGCTATGAAATTTTAACAGTGAATGAATTGGCGATAGATTCGTAACTTTATATCGAATAGCATTATTTATTTGTTTGTTATTTTATTTCCAGGATGGATTCAGCAGAGGAATCGCCTTTGGAAACGATGATTTTTCAATAGACAACCTTGACCCTCTGAAGAAGAATTAAGCTGAAACTGTTTAAGAAATTAATAAAATAGACAAAAATTATAGTTAATATAAAATATTGCTTTTATCCACACAATTTCGATTTAATTAATGCAAAATTACATGAAAATAATATAAATTTCAGTCAATAAGTGTTGAGTGGATTTAAACGATGTTTTAAAATTGAATAGCTGTGTATTGCCATGTTTTTGAATTAAAAAAAGTTATCTTATTAGTGGCAACTTATATGATTAGATCGAATCCTATTTAATGAAGCCCATATCAAAATTATATTTTTCCTAAAAGAATCTCAAAAACCGGTGTGTTAAGACATCAGTGTTTTCTAAAAAAATAGGTTAGATTTTGGTGATATAATATAGATAATGCGCGCATGAGTACGCTCAATGTCATTCCAAAAGTGCCTTACATACGATAATAACGTTTTTGAGTAATTATACAATATTATTAATGTTTGTTTGTTCTTGATTTACAATGCATGTAGTTTCACCAGTAAATTTTGAACTAAAATATATTTTGGTAGAAATTGCTGCCCAAACTGTGAAAACAGGTATTTATACGATGGTAAGAAAAGATACCCAGTTCGAATAAAATTTGAAGATCGCCTCAAATTATTCTGTGATAATTCTTTTCAAAGTTGAGGGACTTCAAAATGTATATTTAAAAAAACGTCCAAACATGACTGAATTTTATTGGATCCAATAATATCATCGCTTTTAACCAGATGTAAATAAATAATATAATTTAAGGTCATTTATATACATTTGTATTAGTGGACGGATGACATTGTAGCTTTTAAGGGTCAACATTCCATGAACTTTTTTTAATTAATAACGAATTATGTAACTATTTTTACTCCTGATAATTATACACAAAATATTTTTTATTAATAGATGTATATAAAGTGCCCGTAATAAACTGTTGTATCGCATTGTCTCATTAGTGGAATATTATTTTAAGTATTGTGTACACTAATGTAACTTTAAGGTCAAAAAATACATATTGTGTATTTTTAATAATAAAATTTACGTTTATAATTTGTATTTTTAATTTAAATAATTAATAAATCTGATATATAAATCAATACTTTTAAACGAATTACTGCACGGCAGACTGCAGGATGAAATAAAAGATGCTGCGTGCATTAAATTGGCAACGTTTGGTTAGGTATCACTCATATTTCTAGAAAAAAACTTAACTGGGTGTACAATTTTACCTTGATAAATTGCCTTCTAATATGCCAGCCAAACCTGATGTTTGTTTATCTCCGAAGTAAAATACTCTTGAAAATCAGTAGGAGAAATCTCTTTGGCGTCACTTCAATATCTACACAAATAAAAGTTTCACAAAGCAAAATGACAGAAAATATGCGAGTTGCAACTGAATCTCGCGGGCGTCCACACTGCGGACAACTGTGATTTTTATTCCCAGCTGTCCGCAGTGTGGACAACTGGGAATAAACATTCCCAGTTGTCCAAAATAATAGCCGAATCTCGCGTACACTTTTATTCGTGACTAAATTGTGCGAAAAACATCTAGGTTCCTCGCCGGATCGCTACCAGTCTAGGGTTTATTTTCTTTCTGGCTTGCGCCTTAGGCTGGAATTAGACTTGTAATTTTTACTCACGATAAATTTGCAAATGTAAACACTTTGTAACTTATTGTAAATTACTTATGTAAGTCAAACTTACGAGTGTAATTCCAGCCTAAAGCAAAGAAGTTAACATCAGGTGAGCCTGAGGTCAAATGCAAACGCATTTTAGATAAATAAATAAAAAATACAGGCCGCGCGCGAGCTCCGTGGCTTCAGAGGCTGGGGAAGCGGGCGGGGGCGAGGTTTCTTACCCCGTGCTCTATAATACCCCTTCTATACGATCGGGTGGTTGGGTCAACCGAGAGGGACGCTGCTATCTGTCAGAATGAGATAGTAATATTTGCGTCTCGTGGCGGCGGCGGCGAGCGAATTCTCTCTATATTAAAATATTTGCCAGGCCGTTATAGAGAGTGCGGGATACGGAGGGATAGATTTGCCGGCCACGGAGCTCGCGCGCGGGCTGTATAATAAATACAGTTCTGTGGTAAAACAAGCAATCTCATTTACGAAAACGTTAGTGTGGTTTTACCCTCTTTGGAAAACTCCATCACATTACATATCACACTATCAATCAGAAATGAAAATTTAAAATTTCAAGTTCAGCGACCTTTGAATTTTTTAATAAAATAATAATAATCCAGCCTATAACCGTCCCACTGCTGGGCACAGGCCTCCACTCAGAATGAGAGGGTTTTGGGCTATAGTTCCCACGCGGGCCCAGTGCGGATTGGGAACTTCGCACACACCGTCAAAACCCCGTTGAATTTTTACCAGTGAGCAACTCCGACTGTGAAAGTGGTCACATAAAAATCCGTTGCTCGAACTAGGTGCATCCGGAATCGGTCCGGTCCGAAACTCCGCCCCGGATCCTATCTAGTCAATGCAGGGAAATATCAAGTAATTGTTCGAGCGACAGATTGAATCCGGGCTTATCCAGGGTCATTTTTAGGGTTCCGTACCAAAATGTTAAAAAAGGAACCCTCATGGTGAGACTTCGTTGTCTGTCTGTCTGTATGTCACAGCAGTTTTTCTCAGCAACTACACAAGCTATCACCTTGAAATTTGGCATAGTTGTATAACTTGCTTGCCCGCATCTGTTTTTAGTAAAAAAAAAAAATTAAAAAGGGGTCTAGAATGGGGGGTTGAAAAATTCAAGTGATTTGATTATACAAATGGGGTGTCATATTAAAGGGCTTAATCTGCACATTTCAAAAATATTTTTTCTATAATTTTCCGTGACGTACTTTTAATTTATAACCAAAAATTTTCAAAAAATGACCGTTCCCCCTGATCTCCGAAGTTTATGAACCGAAAAATCTGAAAAATTCCTAACTTATAGATAATTACTTATATTTTACGGGAAAAATAAAACGAAGTCTCTTTTTGCGTCGGGGGTTAAAAAGGTATATTTTTGAAGTACGGATTTAAATACGGAACCCTCGGTGCGCGAGTCCGACTCGCACTTGACCGGTTTTTTTGTTTCAGACCGGACCGATTCCGGATGCATATAGTCCGAGCCTTACAAAACATTTTAAACAAAATATTGCGTAGCTATCGTGTTTGTAATATAAGAACTCGTGAAAATAAGAGTAAACAAAGCAAGAATTATTTTTTTCTTTTTCAAATCACTTAATATTTAGAACCGGTAATGACCTTTCGAAAACCGGTACCACCGGTTGTATGCACAACGGAACTCGCTACAACTGTCATTTGTTGTTGTTGCTGTCGCAAGCGAAGTTCGCGAGCTCGATTTTTATAAATGAACACTTTCCTCTAAGAAAAAGGTCCTCGCAGTGAAAATTATGTTCTATATGTAACTTATATCATTTGTAACTGTATACCGTAGCAGTATTGGTGGTAATATCTCAGTATTAGGACAAAATGGTCGACTTAAGCGGCGGGCAAGACGGACCTTTGGAGCATGCATTTTCCAATTCAGTTTTCATCATTCCTGGACTCGTCGTCATCAGTTTAACAGGTAAAGAAATTAATTTAAGCGTCCTTTTGAAGTTCCTGGTTGTATCCGGGCAGGATATACATTATTGTTATTAAAAAATTGCCAATTTGACACGCTTGCACTCGTAACTTGTTATGTTCCATTAAACCAGCGTAGCGTAACTTACGTTATTAATTTAAATATAAAATCTCTCTTGCTCGCGTGGACATTCAATTTCATCCTTGATTTGTTTACTTTTCACCTAAGCATATATTTATTTATATTTATTAAAAATTAAGTTTTTCCCGCGATTTCGTCCACGTAGAAACCGTTAATCGCCATTCGCTCGTGAACTCTCCAATTTTCTGGAATAAAAAGGATAGGATACGCGTTTCCAGGCTATTAACTATTAGCTGTGAAAATGGTCAACTAGAGTTATTTCCTCATTTATAGTATTAAGTATGGATTAAAAGTGTAAAGGGGTCATTCTACTTTTCTATTGACAATGACTTGTCCCCAGTAACATATGAAGTGATAATTATATAAACAAATACATACATTACACTATCAAGGTATTCCTAATCTACCATAAACTAACAACATTATGTTACCTATCACCTCATAGGTACTTCACACAATTTAACTTGTACAAAAAATAAATATAAATCGTGACTCGTGAATCGTGAGTAATTTTGCTTATCAATTTAATTTTACATTGTGCAATAGTCCATTTCTACAATGGTAGGTACATTAACCAATATTTAGAACACATTACTAATCATTTGTAACCTGTTATATAAAAGTTAAATGTTGATTTGTAAGCCTTGCACAATGTCGATATTAAAGAAGAATGACCCCAAAGGTTAATTTCACTTTGTTTAATTGCAATTCTGTTTATGTCTTGTAATATTTTGGCATTGTAAGATTTAATTTATATAGTTATCTGTTACTGAAGGTAAACAAAAATTTCTTAGGTAGTTTTTTCTAAAAAAAATACATACCCAGTGCTTATAAGTATAATAAAATAAAATAAGAGATTTCTTCATAATCATTAATCATTATTAATATCTCTTCAAGTTAAATTTTTTATTAATGGCGTCTGTCCGATATCTCTTCTAAAGTAAGAGTATACGGCTGTTGAAAATATATGTTGACAGAAAATATGTTTTTTTGCCATAAATTTGATTATGTCTACTAGAGCAGTACTATTTCTATAATACAATTCAAGAATTAGTGAAAGTATTTAACTGTCGTACTGGAAAAGTGCAGGGTATGAAGCGATGGTCACATGCTGTGTACAATCATCCATTTCTCAACCCTCGATTCCACGGAGCTTGTGCAAACTATACTATGGGCACAAAACAACAATATACATACTTATATAGAGATATACATACTAATACTCATGGCAAACTTTCAAGACTTGGCCTGGGAACAAATTCTCACTCTCATCACACACATTTAAAACAGAAATGGCCAAAGATGTAAACAAAACGAAACTAACCAATTTACCATTGTTACTCCGTAGTCAAGCACATTTCAAGACCGAAAAAGGTCTTTACAATGATTTATACGCTCGATTATTACTTTCATATTCATTTTTAGATTATATAACTATTAATTATATGTTTTATTAACTAAATTATAGATTTGCTGTTAAATGACAAGGGCTACTTTTTTTATTGTAAGCTATTTCTATTAAACCTTACTTTCTATTCTAGTTATCCTTCCTTTCTTATTATACATATGTATATGTGAATATGGATATTTTGATGTGTGGGTTTTAATCAAGCCTCAGTGACGAGAACAGAATTAAATAAATATGACACACAAATGTCCTTATCTTCAATTGATAATAGAATTCTTTTACCCCAGAAAATTTGACAGTCCCCAAATGAAAAAGTGGTAGAAACTAGTTTCCTTCAAATTTAAATAATTTCAGGCAATTTAACGACTAAATAACTAACGATTAATGTGAAAGTGTATATGTTTGTCACAAAAGTGTATGTGAGATGCGGTTACTTTTTATGTTGGTCAATTTAACAGTTCTCGAAGAAAATGGGACAAACAAATTTAACGTGGACGGATCCCCAGGACAAAGCGAGTAGTAGAGTAGGTAGTCGATGTGATTTCTAGACCACCATGGGATTATGTCAAAATAACGTACCAAATAGATCAAATCGTAGTTTTTATGAATCAATGTTGTTGACTGAACCTTGCGTTACGTATACGTGTATTAAAATAGACGACAGTCGCAACTGACATTCAATCTCACACAAGCACCGTGACGCGTGCGCGTGCGCATCAACTCTGTTCTGATTCATTGTTGTGTTGGCTCTACCGCACAAACATAGCAACTGTCAACTGATTTACCTATTTAAAATAAATAAATAAAATAAATAAATCAGGGGACAATCTCATACAAATTGACCTAGTCCCAAACTAAGCTCTAGGCTTATGCTATGGGTACTAGACAACGATAAAAATACTTATATAGAGAAATACACACTTAAATACATAGATAACATCCAGGACTAAGCAACAAATATTTGCCTATACCGGGATTCGAATCTGGGACCGCTAGCTTCGTAGGCAGGGCCGCGTCGTCAAAAGTGATAACGAAGTAATATAAAATGGCCTATTATCATTTGGCAACAGTGCTGATATTATTAAATAAACAATATGTTGACCATTCGTAACTAAGTAATATGACACACTTGTGGAAACTTGCCTTAATACACTGTATTTAATTAAGTAGTTGATATAATTCATAAGCGATTAGCGATTTGAATTAATTTCATAAATGTACAAAGCTTGTTAATCATCGGCTGGGAAGATCTTGAATTTGCCGCACAGGATCGGGAACAATGGAAAACTCATCTACGAGCCATATGTCCCTGATGAAGGCTAACAGGAACACATCATCATCATCAACTCAGTAACCCCTGACCGATCCCAACCGTGTTCGAACTTAAAAATTATATTTGCCTCAACAACTCATTGGTAAAGGAGTAAATTTCATAAGGACCGAGTGTACGATACTCGAGTTATCGTCAAACAAACATACAAACATACGAATGCTCACTAAGTTGGCTCTAAAAGCATTCATTCGGTCGATAAATGGGTCTTAGGAGATAACGCGGGATTGAGCTGCACGCCATTTTTAATAAGAATGGGTCACGTACGTGAGGCCGGTAATAATAAGAATTTGAACCAGGGAGGCGGGTATGTGATCTAATGATAACTACGTATTTTAGTTAACATGGCAATTAAGTTTAAAATGTTGCAAGCACCCATGTATCGTCACGAGCGATCTATTAATCAATTGCACGTGGATTTTTTTAAAATGAATACATAATAGGCCCCTCGCAAAAAGCACTAGCTCTATCCAAATCGAGCTATATCCAATTTCTGCCGGCAACCAGACCTATGACGTCACTCCGGAACGCATCTGCTCCAATGGCCATCAATTCTTCTGCATAAATATTGTTTATTACATAAAAATGTGTATAAAGTACCTCAATGGTACTAAAATTATCTGCTAACCTTCATCAACCTTGAGAAAAACCGTAATGAAAAAGCAAATCACAACTTAACACATACACAACATAACATACATAACTTTATTAACAAAATATACCTGTACATGTATTAAGCCGCTATCGCTACCGCTTTCCGCTGACGCTTATAGCTCGCACCATTTTTAGATTCGTAACGTGGCACCACGTTTCGATATAACACACATAGCATCTTATTGATAACCTACTGCAGTCTATATTTGATGTAATAACAATAAATTACTGCGCTCGCGCACCTAACCTTAAAAAACAAAAATGGCCGACCTAGAAGCCGAGAATTTGGAAAATTTGAAACTGGATGAACTCCTGAAGAATGGGAATCCACAGGAGATCAGGAAAAATTTGTTGGAAATGCTGGATTCTCCGGAGATCACCGAGGAGATGAGGGAAAGCTTAAGACTGATGCTGGAAGGAAACACTCCCAAGATATTGGGGGGGAGCGGTCCTTGGCTGGCTATTTTGTTCGTGTTCCTTATATTTTCTATTATATGTAAGTGTTTTTTTTAATTATGTACCAGAGAATATATATTTTTAGCTGGCTGCGAAGCGCAATAAGAAAGTTAAGTTTTTAAACTGTGCTTTTGTGTGTGCGTTGTAGTTATAACGGACAGGCCGTTTTTGTTAGACTATTCTTTTTTTGTTTTTTAATCCACGAATGCGCGCCCCGCTATTGACGTTGCACGTTACGTCAACCTAAGTTAAGTTAATATATGTGTCGTTCTCAATATAAAGGGACCTTATGGAGGCAGGCGGTTACGCCGTTTTTAGAACTGTGACAATGGTATTCGTATAGTTACAAGAATAAGAAGAGCTTAACTGCCTTCCTCCATAAGGTCCCTTTATATAGTGAGACGCAACTTGGGTTAATCATTAAACTAGCGACCCGCCCTCGCTGGAAAATAATCCTCCGTGGAAAATGAATAAAAAGAAAAGACCTTCGCGTTTTAATGGCTTTCATGATAACAATGATATACTCCTGTCACTTCACACACGCATTTGTCCACGTGTGCAAGTGGGACGGATGGTTTTTCAATACTAATCCAAGACTCAAAAATATGTAGATTCTCAAAAAACTTAGTAGGTAGATATCCTGAAAAATCAGAGCTGGCGACGCAGGTAATGACCGACCTACGTAGCTAGGTCCCGGCTATGTGTGTGAACCTAACATATCAATTTCTAGAATCTCAAAATTTAAACACAGTTCTAGTAGCATCCCCAATAGTTCTATAGTTCTACATATTTATTTTCGATAGTTCTGCTTGTTTTTTCAGAAAAACGATTTTTTCAAAATGAGATGCTAACTTCACATTTCACTTATTAGCATCTCAGCAGTTTTCGATTCCTAGACATCAAATACCTCAGAAAATGCATAGTTCTGTGGTCTGCAGTCGAAACAGGCATAGTTTTGGCTAAAAAACCTAAAAATCTAGACAAAAATTAAGATACTGTAACTTTTTAAAGAGTTTTACATAGCATCTCAGCCGATATCGATAGCAACGCTACAAATGCTTATGAAACTGCAGAGTTCTATGGTCTAGAGTGGAAACAGGCATAGTTTTGGCTAAAAAACCTAAAATTTTCATATCCATTAAAATGGAACTTTATTGTTTAAGACCTAAGCGTTTTCTTCTATTTAGTGGTTTCGGCATGATAATACAAATGTTATATATGTAAACCGTAAATATAACCAAAACTACAGGTGAATATTCATTTTACTTTTTATTAATTCTTATAAAAACTGTTCATGGAATATTATTTGGTCGATGATTTATTTCGTATATTTTTTAAATGGAGGAATTACAAAACATCGATATTCATTTATTTGACGTTTTATTACAATTTTTTTTAAATTATCGAATACACATATATTTTCAATCCAAATATTCATTAATATTTGATGATTTAAAATATTTCGCATACACAATTATCAGTATTGTGAACGCGACGTATTGCAATGGGTACTTACGATTTTTAAGTTGTTGCTAGGATACTAGATACTCGTAGGCAAGTGTTCATTGCTATACGTGAAACGTTAACTTTGAAATGAAATTCGATAAAATGAGTGTCGGCGATTCAAGGATAAACCGTAATACGTAAGGTTAGGTTAGGTTCGTTTTTATATCAGGCCCGGAGGGCCAAAACAACCCAGAAATAGAAGCTCCGCACAGCGGAGCTCCGTCGACTCTGTCAAATTAGATTTTGTCTTTGTCTAGATTTTTAGGTTTTTTAGCCAGAACTATGCCTGTTTCCACTCTAGACCATAGAACTCTGCAGTTTCATAAGCATTTGTAGCGTTGCTATCGATATCGGCTGAGATGCTATGTAAAACTCTTTAAAAAGCTACAGGATCTTAATTTTTGTCTAGATTTTTAGGTTTTTTTACCAAAACTATGCCTGTTTCCACTCTAGACCATAAAAGTCTGCAGTTTCATACGCATTTGTAGCATTGCTAACGATATCGGCTGAGATGCTAAGTAGAACAGTTTAAAAAGTTACAGTATCTTAATTTTTGTCTAGATTTTTAGGTTTTTTAGCCAAAACTATGCCTGTTTCGACTCTAGACCATAAAACTCTGCAGTTTCATACGCATTTGTAGCATTGCTAGCGATATCGGCTGAGATTCTAAGTAGAACAGTTTAAAAAGTTACAGTATCTTAATTTTTGTCTACATTTTTAGGTTTTTTAGCCAGAACAATGCCTGTTTTGACTTTAGACCGTAGAACTCTGCAGTTTCATACGCATTTGTAGCGTTGCTAACGATATCGGCTGAGATGCTAAGTAGAACAGTTTAAAAAGTTACAGTATCTTAATTTTTGTCTACATTTTTAGGTTTTTTAGCCAGAACAATGCCTGTTTTGACTTTAGACCGTAGAACTCTGCAGTTTCATACGCATTTGTAGCGTTGCTAACGATATCGGCTGAGATGCTAAGTAGAACAGTTTAAAAAGTTACAGTATCTTAATTTTTGTCTACATTTTTAGGTTTTTTAGCCAGAACAATGCCTGTTTTGACTTTAGACCGTAGAACTCTGCAGTTTCATACGCATTTGTAGCATTGCTAACGATATCGGCTGAGATGCTAAGTAGAACAGTTTAAAAAGTTACAGTATCTTAATTTTTGTCTAGATTTTTAGGTTTTTTAGCCAGAACTATGCCTGTTTCGACTGCAGACCACAGAACTATGCATTTTCTGAGGTATTTGATGTCTAGGAATCGAAAACTGCTGAGATGCTAATAAGTGAAATGTGAAGTTAGCATCTCATTTTGAAAAAATCGTTTTTCTGAAAAAACAAGCAGAACTATCGAAAATAAATATGTAGAACTATAGAACTATTGGGGATGCTACTAGAACTGTGTTTAATTTTTGAGATTCCAGAAATTGATATGTTAGGTTCACACACACGTCCCGGCTTCGATCGCCTGTAAAGGCAATTTGTAATTTTGTACGTTTTGGTGATTTCATGCAAACGTTTATCGATATATTGACGTATCTACAAAATAAATAGGTATTTTTATTAACTAGTGGCCCGCCGCGGGTACGCACGGATGCAATAAAAAAAAATCTTTCATACAAACCTTCGTCTCATACATATAAATCGGTCGAGCCGCAGTGATGATTGATGATCTTTCGATGCGGTAATTGATTTTCATTTATACTGGGTGTTTTTTTATTCGTCTACAAAATTTTGGGGTTTTAATCAGTAAGTCATACTGATCAACTTTCACTATGGGACCAACCCCGAAATCGCGAAAAAAAAATTTACCATCCCGTACATTTTGGCTAGTCAGCTGACGATGTTTTGTATGGGAGGGTCAATTTTTTTTTCGCGATTTCGGGTTTGGTCCCATAGTGAAAGTTGATCAGTATGACTTACTGATTTAAGCCCCAAAATTTTGTAACCGAATAAAAAAACACCCAGTATAAATTTATTTAGTTGATCACGTTATTTCGCGAACTGTTCTTTTTCCTTAAAAAGAAACACTTTAGAATTTGTAATAAGCATTAATAAGCATGCTCCTTCCGAATGGTATTGTTTATACGAATCTAAATTAAAAACGCCGGGAACTGACCATTATGTCGTTCCAAAAACAACATTATGTGTGAGATATGATATCTGTAGTAGTTATCTGCCGCGTTGCGGACTTGCGCAAATCGACACTAGATACCAGATATCACTACATTATTAAGTCCCCCGCCACGTTGAGTTTGTGTCTGTTCGTGCTAATCTCAAAAACTACTATACCGATTTTCATACGGTTTCCACCAATAGAAAGAGGAATCTAGGAAAGTCATACTTTTATTATTTATTTTATGTATTTATACGGCCGAACTCAGAGACGTCAATTAACTTTTAAGTTTGATTAAAGTTGCTGTTGTCACTTTCTTTGCATCAAACTTAAAAATTAATTGACGTCCCTGAGTGCGGCAGATAATCACTTAGACGAACCATTTATATGAAAGAAAGAGATAACTAGCTTTAACACATACATATTGTTGTAGCAACAGATAATTAATATTATTTATTTAAAAAAATAGGTATAAAGCACTGTGAACTCTAAAGCTATCAGTAAATGTTCATATACGTTGTTACATTATTGTTATCTGTTTATGAAATTGTGCTGCAGCGTTTAAATAAATCAGTGTCCTTTGATAAATTATTAGTTTATCTAAAGGTGTCGACTAGATTACAAGCCGGTGAGTTGTCTAACAAATAATACAATTTATTGCAAAATATACTTAACATTATCTTTTATCCAACTTGAAAAATCTGAACGCACTTAACTATAACAATAACTTGACATTTCGAACGCATCCGTAAAGATTAAAAAAGAAACTTTTCATTCCCGCCAAAAACAGAAAATGGCCGACGAGACAATGGACTTGGACGTCGAGGCGCCAAAAATCAACCTTGCCAGCGTCATTGGCGAAAAGCTTTCCGAGTCAATTAGAAATCTAGACGTGTTGTCTATGATTAAAAAGATGATCGACCAAGTGCCGGAGGACGAGGAAACGGAAGGAGTCCAACAAAAACTAAGAGATGTTTTAGAGAAGTATAACTCTATGGGTGCACAGGAAAGAGAGGAATTTACAAGTAAAATGAAGGAAGCGTTAGCAAGCAAAATTGCTGTTAAGCTGAAAGATGCCAATGCATTTGACATGAGCGGTCTAGAAGATGCAATTCAAGATGCGATAAAATATCATATTATGTTGGTCGGCGGAGCTATTTTTCTTTTCGTAATACTCTTAGGTACGTTGAAACTGTTAGGTCTTAAACAACTCACCTCTCAATTGGTCATCGAATTATTAAACGGCTAGTCAGAACATTAAAAAATGCGTGTTCCAACGGTCGATGTGGTAGGTACAGTTGCCATCAAATATATTGGAGCGTACAAGTGAAAAATATCTGAATAAGTACGCTAAACGCCTTTAACAATAGAATCGAGTCGAGTTCATAATACTTATTTGTGACCACTTTAGGTATACAATAATATGTTCCAACTACTTCCGACATATTTGACGAACCTCACCATGTAGGTACTTACGTCTATTTGTTGTATGGGAAAATGGAGTTGCATTTGGAAAATATACTTTACGAGTAAGATAAATAGGATGCTGGCATTTTTTCTTTGTTTTTGGATCAAGTATAAGATTAACATATCGATTTAAGTAATTACTAATGGAAATATTAATGCTTTTCCGATCATAATATATCTACTTTACCTACCGTGTTTGTGAACAACGCGCTACCTCGTTTAGTAGATTAAGTAGTTAATTTATTGCCTTTATCAGTGTAAGATTGCATCTTAATTATGGTTTGTGTTGATTGCGACACTTGCTACTACATTAATTGCTTGAAAAAACAATTTTAACCTTTTTTTTTGTCAACTTTTGATGTTGGACATGGCCAAGACTTTTCCAGTCCCCAGATAAAATTGTCTGACAGTTAAAGTTATCACTTTCCTTTTGTTTGTCATATGATAGAGCACAGAGCTAAAATTTACCTGATAGATAGTTTTATCTGGAGATTGAAAAATTGGCTCTAATTCTGTTAAATTCGGTGCAGTGCGTTTTGTACGAGTATTATTTTTATCACGCTTATATTTAGGTATGTGGCTATATTTCAAGGTCGATTCATAAACTACCACGATTGGATTGAATGGGTGATTTAATTATTTTTTTAATGTATAATGAATGGGTTTGGTCTTGACTAACTCTTGCCCTTGGAGGACGAAGATTTAGTCGAAGATGAAGCGAGCTCTCCCAGAAGCCTATTCGCCCTAGCTTAACCTTATAACGGCATGTCAAATACAAAAGTCGTCACTCGCACGTCAATGACAGCTGAAAACCAGAGCTAATTTCAACCTTACGTCATAGACACTCAGATCTATTTTTCGCTGTCAACCGTGACGGATATATCCGTCGTTGGCGTTGAACAGTGGTGCGGATATATCCGTCAATGGCGTTGAAAAGGTTAAAATATGTTCAGATTGTATATACTCGGAAATACAGACATGCATTAATGTGTATAAAATAAACTACAGGTTTTCACACTCACAATTGAAATAATTATGTAAACAAATTTATTTTAAACTCATGATCTTCGAATTAATTTGAAATTGGAAGTAAATAAATATGCATTTCCCATGACAATACGAGTACACGTATATGGTATCTAAGAGCTGGCATGATGGAGCCAAAAAAATTATAATAACATTTATATAATATTTGGACGTAGTTTAGGGAAAAGGATCCAACCCACAAAGCAAAATGTATTTAAATTTGAACTTTATTTCTGTCAAATTCTACAAGTGTGAAATGGTTGAATTGGATCCTTTTCGCTAAACTACTTCCATTTTTAAGAGCTATCCAATGATACCTCGCTCGATGTTATAATGTAAAAAAACACCTTTGCTTTACATTACTTTGGGTTGGGAGGTACCCGAAAAAAAATTTTCTTCCTTTTTTTTTTTCGGCGTAATTTAAATGTATAAATTACAGCTTTGTAGTACTAAGAGTCCCTGAGTTAAACCGCAGACAGACAGACGGACTTTCTATAAGGGTTTCTTGTTGACTACGGAACCCTAAAAATGTCTAAATTACAATTTCGTTACAAAATAATTAATATGTGACGTTCTCAATATAAAGGGACCTTATGGAGGAAGGCAGTTACGCTCTTCTTATTCTTGTAACTATACGAATACTATGGTAACAGTTCTAAAAATGGCGTAACCGCCTGCCTCCATAAGGTCCCTTTATATTGAGAATGTCACATTTAGCCGGTGAAATAACTAGCATACCTATAGGCTTTCCTCGGTGAAACTGCAATACCGCGTAACTAACAAATCAAGAAAGGGCAAAATGCACCTTACAGAGTAAGTCAGTAAGGCCCTCAGGGTTAACAATTGGTTCTAAACCTGACATTACAAATACCCGTGGTTTCACCCCCCCTGACCCCCCTTTGTTCCTGACCGTATATTCGGCTGTAAATTAATTATATTTATGATGATAAACTATTTTCAATATATTATTTTCTCTTTCCAGTATTCTTCGGCTACAAGCTCTACAGGTCAATAAAGGAGAAGGAAGTCAAGAGAGAAGAGAAGAAGAAGGCCAAGCAGCTGAAGAAGAAGAAGTGACTAATTAACGCCAAGTTCTTCGTCCACTAGACCCTCGGGGCAAACTGTTACATTTACTTATTTCAAATGAGATAAAACCTATTTATTATTAAAATATTTTATTTTATTTCGATATATAATTCAAAAAACTGCTATGTCTATAAGTAGGTATAACTTGGTAAAAGAGTTTGGCATTTGTTTAGGTAATTAACTAAATGAAACAAAAAAAACACATAATATAGTTCATCAGCAGAATAATATAATCATAATATAAGCGATAGAAGCAGAGCACTGACATGTTTTGACGTATCAGTGTTGCAGTGCTCTGCGGAACAGTTTTGATTGTCTGTTTCACGTGGTTTGGTTTGTTGACATTTAGTTAAGTACACAACTGAAGTATACAATATTCTCTGACAACCACCATAATAACCTCCAAAGGGCCACTTATTAAAAAAAAATACATAACGCCAGGGTTACACTATGCCCACGCCGCGGGTCGCCACGCGCTGGCTTCATACATTTAGCCGTCGCGCGGGGCGAGAGCAATATAATTTAACCCTATACTAAATGTATGAAACCCATTCGCCGCATTTCGCCATTCAAATTGGTTTCATGCGTTTAATATTGATTATATTGCTCCCGCCCCGCGTGACGGCTAAATGTATGGAACCAGCGCGTGGTGACATGATTCAATATATTTGGTGACAACGGTACTTAATTAATATTTCCTTTTATGGTACCATGACTGAAGTGACAATTATGTTAAATGTTTATGCTTGTTTATGTAGCACAATTTAATGTCAAATAATTTTATTAAATTCTGATGTATATTTAGAAATTATTGATATAATATAAGGCCAATAACACGATAGCTAAATTTTCATTTTATATTATTTTGATAAAAGTGTAAGTTTGCTACACCGGACGTAAAATACTAACCGTTTGGTGTGCCCGGCGCCATAGCCTGTCGTACATCTCAACTAGCGTTCGCCGCTAACGGTGCTTCTTCCGGTGTGACATTATCATTAAAACTACGAAAATATATCTCTATATTATAGTAAACAAACATTCCTAATAAACTTCCATAAGAATATTTACTTCGTTGTCTATTGAACCGCCAACTTGAACGTGAATTAGTTTTAATATTGTTTCTTATATAGATAAAATGTATTTTGATGTGGTGCATATATAATGAAAAACAACACTTGTTTTATTTGTTAGTTTTGTAATCCGCGTCCCTTCTGTTTAACCTTTTCAACGCCATTGACGGATATATCCGCACCACTGGTCCAACGCCAACGACGGATTGAAGTGTAGGGTGCTGCGTTGAAATGACAAGTCAAGAGTCGAGAGTAAACTGTTCATATTTATTAGAAAATGGTTCTGCTTATATACTAGAGTTTTGATCCATTTAAGGAAGTCGTAACATAAATCTAAGTTTATAGCATCGCACAGTGTTCCAGGAACCCTTGGGACCGGACATTTTTGGCTGACTCTGCAGATCGACGTAGTTCAATATTCTAATTAAAAGTCCAGAAGTGACCCCCTGTCAATTCTTTATAGATTTACAGAAAAAAAAAATTCAAGTTGGCCATTTTCGGTAGGCATTGAAACGGAAAAATTCCTTATTGTCTTTTATTGTGGATTTATTAATTGTCATTTATTTATCATGTGATAATGCATATAATTGTGCGTTTTTTTGATCAATTAACCGATCGTCAATAGTTGATAGAGTCAAAGAAATTTACAAAAAACCGTTTTTACGTTTTAATTTTTTTTATTTTTAGTCTTAACGGTTTTGCACTTAATTTTTGTTGAGAATGATTGCTAGTGTTTATTTCTATCGCCATAAATAATATCAGTTGCAAATCTCATGGAGTATCCGAGATATTGAATTTTAACTTTCCCGTCGAAGCGCCTTATATATATTAATAGCTAATACCGAAAGTACTATTTCATAGATTGATAGGAACTTATTTAAAAACAAGCAACGATTTAAGTCGACATTTAAAACAATAGAATTATGGAGAATTAACTAACTTCTTTTGGATCACGATCACTAACATCTAATGACGAACAAAATAAATGGATGAACAAGAATGAAATGATATTTATAATGGCATCATTGTATCATCATCATCATCATTTATCCACAGCTTCGCAGGCAGTGCCATGGGTCTTTGTGGCAAGTGGGGGAGGCCTATGTCCAGCAGTGGACGTCTTTCGCCTGAAATGATGATGATGATGATACAATGATAATGATAAAATTCAATATCTCGGATACTCCATGAGATTTGCAACTGATATTATTTATGGCGATAGAACTAAACACTAGCAATCATTCGCAACAAAAATTAAGTGCAAAACCGTTAAGACTAAAAATAAAAAAAATAAAAACGTAAAAACGGTTTTTTGTAAATTTATTTGACTCTATCAACTATTGACGCTCGTTTACTTGCTCAAAAAATGCACAATTATATGCATTATCACATGATAACTAAATGCCAATTAATAAATCCACAATAAAAGAAAATAAGGAATTTTTCCGTTTCAATGCCTACCAGAAATGGCCAACTTGAAATTTTTTTTTCTGTAAATCTATAAAGAGTTGACAGGGGGTCACTTCTGGACTTTTAATTAGAATATTGAACTACGTCGATCTGCAGAGTCAGCCAAAAATGTCCGGTCCCAAGGGTTCCTGGAACACTGTGCATCGTTAAACTAATGGCCTGTAGACAAGTGGATAATGAGTCTTAATAGGTATTTATTCTAATGACGAGGCATATAGCATTATTCAACATATGTTTCATAAGTATCAGCTGTATAACTATCAGCTGTTACAATGGTACCTCACTACAGGATATATCCGTCACGGTTGACAGCGGAAATTAGACCCGAGTGTCTATGATGTAAGGTTGAATTTAGTTCTGGTTTTCAGCTGTTATTGGCGTGAGAGTGACGAATCTACCCACCAAACAGATAGTAAATACTTAATTTTTAGATGGTGATCTGGATATATACCCATTATATACCAAATTAACTCGGTTTACCTAATTATTGGGTAAATACCCGCCGCCGTCCATCTCTCATAATGCTTCTATATCGACTAAATCGTAAATGGGCATTTTTATAAAGTGTAACTACATAGTTAAGGAATAAAATTAAGAATCGGTAACTTTTCCATTCTGTAATGAAAATAGTCATTCATTTATAAACTGCCCTCATACGCCAATAGGCGGTATCTCAAATTCAATAACCGAAGCAGATTCAATCCTCACCTTTTAGTAATATGGTTGCAATTGCTTGCTACACGAGTTTTGTCTGAGATACAACCATTTGCTTATAGCAGTAGTTAATTTTCGGAACGGAATGGAAAAGTTGCCATTTCATAATTTTAGTCCTTGGTCTTTCGTATGCGGGAGGTGAAAAAATACTAAGTTCTACTCTCTTCAGATTATGATAGTTACCGAGCTTTCGTGGGGTGCAGCGGGCTTAGCATGCATATGCACGAAATAAAATTTGACAGGTGCTAGGGAAATGAATACAGCTATTCCATATTCTAAAGTAAGACTTAACGCTTAAGGTTAAAATAAGTGTCTCGTCCTGACTTTTATTACCTTTTATTACTAAACGACTATTGCGATTTTCAAATTTTTTATAGCGATTTTATCAAGACGGGACACTTATTTTGCGTTGTCTTACGTTAGAATATGGAATAGATGTATTCATCTCCCTAGCACCTGTTAAATTTTATCTCGTGCTTGCATGCTAAGCCCGCAGGCCGGATTATGCATCCACGGTGCCTTAACTAAGCATTCTTTGTATAGGTGAAAAACTTAACGTCGATGATACGTGAAACAAATTTAATAGGTTGTAAAATGCACCTTACTAACTTACTACGTAAGGTGCATTTTGCCCTTTCTTGAATTTGTTACTTACGCTTTATTGAAGTAACTATCATCGACGTTAAGGACATTAGGGCTTATTTCCTCTCTCAGGCCCTCAGATGGCTTATAATATTGCCTATCGCACTCGCGATCGCGATCGCTTTCATTTTTGACATTTGAAGGCAAGTCTGCCTACAAACAAAATGAAAACAATTGTTCCACTTTCAAGCCGATCGCGATCGCGAGTGCGTTAGGCAATAGCCTGCTGTTGTATGTCGAAGTGTCTGTACAGACGCCTTGACGTTCCAAATTTGAAAAATGACGTTAGTTCCATATAGGTTTTGTATAGTCAGCATCAAATAGTAGCAGCGAAAGTGGCCAAATATATCGCAACACATCTATATTACTATAGGAATAAGGATGCGTTGCGATATATTTGGGCATTTTGGCTGCTCCTATCTTGACACTGATTGTACACTACTACATACAACAGGTCCTTCCTTTACTTAAGTTTTTACCTATGTCTGTTTGTCAAATTGTGGTGACAATTTTGATGTGATTTAGGTGTTCCCCTGACGCGTGAAGCCCCGAAGGCTGTTACTTTGTTAATGGCTAATCCGGCGCTGATGGAGTGGATGTAAGGATGTAAGGGATCAAACCCAAGGCTTCAACTTCATTCACCACAACATACCATCTATTTTAAAACCCAAAAATTATTAAAAAAACTATCAAAATATTTTCTTCAAATTCTTTATTGAATATCTCTTTCATAAGGTACAGTGATAATTTGGTATAAATCTGTCTTAAAGTTAATACGGAATAACAAATACGTAATATACTTATAAATTAAATTGCAATGCAATATGTCCAGAAATTTACAATCAGATCATTACAACAAATATTTCACTTATGATCAAATATATTCGGAAGCCTAAGCTAATTAATAGGTAACTATACCGAATTTTTCCCGATTCGTCGTATTCCTGGTACGTCGGGCTCCTGTTTAGTCGGATTTTCAATATCAAATGAAACTATGCAAAAAATTACCGTGGCTCCACTTAAAAATAAAAGAACATTCTAGTACCTAATGATATTTTGCAACAAGGTTCTACTTTGACTAAATAATTAAAGCGTGCATACCTCCACCCGAAAATATCAACCCTCCTTTTCAAGTAGGGGGTAACTAATGTTTCACTTAACATGATTGATTTTATGATATATAATATAAAATCCACGAAACAAGAATCCGACGAAACAGGAAATACGACGAATCGGGAACAATCCATTAACCACGCGTTGATTTTGTTGATAAACCTGTGGCTTTATGTCATGTCTGTGCAATTAACAATTATTTGTGAACATGAATAATTCAAAAGTTGCGAACTAAAACCAGACAACCTAGTATGACGACGCACCCAAACAATTTTTATATTATTAGGTTATTATGCAAAATAACCAAGTCTCATTTATGTCCATGTATAATTTTATTCTCATTTTATACACGGCTAAAGTAAGATTTTACTTACATAAGTAGAATCTTACTTAAATATTTACAGCTACACTATCATTAGTGTTTATAGTAGCGTGTATAGAAACAGAATTTCGTTAAGGTTGGCCATTCGAATTGTTTTTCTTTAGACACCGATATAAAATGGCTGCTACCTCATTGTTCTGCGCGCCCGTTCGTGCGCATAGAAGCATTGAACGCTTGGGGACTTCGCCAATTAAAATTATGGCGCGGAATTTAGGGCGCCATTTTGATTTTCATGCTTATGCTATTCAGACGATTTATTTTCTACATACCAGTTACTGAACGTCGCAATTACGTAACAAAATAAGTAAACCGTCATGACAATGATCAGAAACACTGGGAAATACATTTTTGTGTTGTATCCATCACTATCGGTATACATTTGGTGGTCACCGAAAATTAACTTTCTCTGCCGACAACGATGTCGCTCGCCGTTTGCATGTTGTTCGAGTTGTCTTCTGGAGTTTGCGCTGATGCTGCATATTGTACAATGGAATCTTCCCGGATTACTTACAAATACCTGCCGTATTTCTTCAATTATTTGTACTTATTAGATTGTTATTGAAATGGACGAAGGATGGATTTCCACCTATTCACTATGTGCTATAATTACTTAGGTAGTCTTTAGAGCCTGAAATGATCTTGTTGGAGAGTGTATATGCCCCTTTTAAATCTATGTATACTCTATGGATAAAATGTGTTAACTTCCTTCCGCCTCTCTCTTGTCTTTCGCCCTACTGTTTCGACTTCGCTAAACGTACATTATTAATATAATATCAATAGTATTATATTTAGCAAATAGCACTGTAAGTACTGTAGTAATAATAATAAAAAGGAGCAAGCTGCGATTATATTGTGACAATTTATATTAGAGTTCTGACGCGATCCGTGCGTGTATGATTTTCTGCCATCCACCTTGTTAAAAATCTGTTCTCCTGAAACGCCATTCTACACTTTATACTCTATGATAAAGTAGAGGTTAACAATCTGTGCTTTTGTCTCTTCCCTTTTGATACGTCACCGGCGCCGAGTGCGCACGCAGGTTTTCTAAATTAACTGAATTTCTATTTAGTAGACTTTATTGTCTTTACTTTATTACTAGCTGTAATTTTATTGATGTCACGACGAAGGATTGTGTATTGATATTATTGTGTCAGAAATAAATCGACTCGTCCGAATCCACACACGTGCCTTTTTATTTGAACAGGTTATGGCACCAGCACCGCGGATGATCGATAACGATTATTAAATTTCTAAACGATTGTAAAATCACAATCCAAAATTGACATCCGTACCGCTAGTTAACGCGCCCGGAATGGCCTTTGAGAGGTTAGAAGGTATACAAAATTATCAGACCTGGAAATTTGCCATGCGGATGGCACGAACTTTAGAGGGTGTTTGGGACTTGGCTGAACGGAACCTTCGAAATACCTGTTACTGATACACAAAATCGACCTGGTCGACCTTCAAAATCTTTTGAAGAAGTGTGTGAAAGGAGGAAAAGGCGAAAAATGGAGAAGCTATGTTCGAGTTTTGAAAAGGATGTGATACTTTATGCTGCACAATTGGAACTAAGAAAATCGGGTAAAAGAGATGCTTCGAATGTCCCGAATGATATTAACCGGTCTCCTAGGCGGGTAACTAAATACAAAAAGGCATTTAATTGTAAAAACCCTGATAAATACCCATCTCCCTTAACACCCGTGCAAGCTTTGCAAATGTTTATTGATGCTGATTTAACGCAAGGGCAATACGAAAGAATTAGAAAAACCAATAAGAGTTTTTTTCCGTGTTATCGTCGCCTACAAAATGCCAAAAAGAAAAAATCCATCGGAAGAGTCGTGTACCATTACGAGTATGAGTGCTGAAGCCCAATTACAGCCTCTAATGGATATATACCCTTACAAGATTATTCGATTACCTAGAAGAGGTATTGGCAACCTTAAAAAAACAAGAGCGTGAGACATTAACTCTAATTAGTAAATGGGGTTGCGATGGGTCGCAACAGGCTCAGTTCGAACAGAAAATAGATAGTGGTGACACTGATGGAAACATTTTTCAAAATTGTTTTGTGCCGTTGCAGTTGGTTTGCGGAGACAACAAAAAGGTTGTATGGGAAAATGCGACACCCGCCTCGCCACGATTCTGTCGTCCAATTAGATTCAGATTTATTAAAGAAAGATGTAGTAGTCTATGGTTGCTTATCTATGGTAAGGAATTTAAGAAAAATAAATTATTAGATGATGGACAGACTCCTGAACGTGACTAAGTCGTTTTAATTTAAAATAAATAATTCCCTTTCATCCAAGCCACAAGACCACGGAGAACTCCATAATCCACGTCCCCAAGGAGTACATGGTGTCAGACGTGGTATCAGACGTGAGATCAGCGCAAGGACAATGTCAGAACAGGTACCGAATATTATTTTAGCTAACAACCTAAAACCGTTAACGTTGAACAATGGAGGACATGAAGGTACAAATTCGTTTGAAAAATGGAAGCTCTGGAAGCAAAAATTTAACATTTATTTTGTAGCTAATGACCTAGAAAAGGTACCAAAGTCAAAGCAAATCGCTATATTCTTAAATTCGATTGGAGCTGAGGAATAGAAATTGACAATTCATTTAACATTCAAAAGGAAGATGAGGAAACGCTAACGTTTATCTTGGGAAAATTCGATTCAAAATTTCGAGTGGACACAAAATAGATCCAGTTAAATACGAAGACTATGCTAAAGAAACTGCTCGTGTCTATATAAAAAATTATAACTGGCACCCTATGACCCCAACCCTTCATAAAGTGCTGATACATGGTTCCGTGATAATAGAAAAAAGCTTTACTACCAATTGGGCAACTTTCCGAGGAGGCAGCTGAGGCTCGTAACAAACATTGTAGATCATACCGCCAAGACTTCGCTAGGAAATTTCCAAGAGAAAGCTGCAGCCAAGATGTGTTCTATCGTCTTCTTCTAAGTTCCGATCCTTTCCTAAGCAGCATGCGAGAAACGAAAAAAAGGAAAGCTGAAACATTCCTGCCTGAAACCCTGGCAATGTTCGTTTCGGCGAGCCCAAATATAACTGCATCTTCAGCAGAAAGTGGTGATGAAGATTAAAAAAATATTTTTTGAAGGGCGGGGCGGCAATCTGTATCGTAGATTGTAATAAAAAAACGGGATATTTGTTAATGAAAAAATGTTTCTTTTAATTTTGTACATAAAAGTGTAAAATACCTAACATATATTATTAAAAACATTGTTTTCATTTTATTTTACCTAGTCAGGGTCCAATTAGACAAAAAAATAATTTTGTCCCGCTAGAATTGGCAATTACCTACCAGTATGTGCGTCCTGACGTGATGCACAGCACAAACATGGCGTCAGGTTACCTGCCCCCGCTTCCAGAAATGAAGTTTGAAGGTAATTTGTCCAGAAATTTTAAAGAATGGATTCAATGTTATGAAATGTACATAACGTAGGTCCCGTCAAAAAAATGGTTTTCAGTGGCGCCAAACGTGAGGAAGCGCCAATAAACCATTAAGCAAAACATGCGCAGAATTGGTAGACATTTTGACAAAACATTGTCGCAAAAAAATCGGCCATTGCTGTTTGAAACAAAACGATTAACAAACAACAAACGATTTTGTTGTAGAAGTGCGAAAAAAAGCCGCGTTATGCGATTTTGGAGAATTCCTTTCACAAGCATTACGAGACAGCGTGTTATGTGGCATCTGTTAACCGTTCTATCAAAAATTTTTGAAAAGGCAATTGCATCCAGAATTGTCAATCATTTTGAAAAAAATAATTATTTTTGCTCGCAACAATTTGGTTTTAGACGAAATAGAAATGCTGTAACAGCTATTACTGAATTAGTCCGGCAAGTTATGACCAATCTAAATCAAAACCGTAAATGTGCTGGTATATTCTGCGACCTTAGTAAGGCGTTTGATTGTATGAACCATAAAATATTATTAGATAAGTTGCAATATTACGGGATAAGGGGATCTATATTAAAACTTCTTACGTCTTATCTGATGGACAGAACCCAATTTGTTCAAATATCTGATATAGATGGATCGGGGCGCATTGAATTGGTTAATTCTGCGAAAAAAGCAATTGACTGTGGGGTCCCCCAAGGATCTGTCCTTGGACCCTTGCTATTTATTATTTTTGTTAATGATCTACAATATAATATAACATATGGAACAGCCTACCTCTATGCTGACGATACAAGTATTATAATTGAAAATCAAAATGCTGCAGTATTTGAGGTTCAAATTTGCAAAACTTGGGAGGAACTCACATACTGGTTTGAGTGTAATGGTCTTAAAATTAACATGGATAAAACATTTTATTTTCCTTTTCTAAGACATACAAATAGCATAATGTACGACTAGCGACTTGCCTTTACCCATAGTAAAAGCTGATACTGTTAGGTTTCTAGGTGTAGAACTAGACACACAGCTGCGTTGGTCAAGCCATATAAGCCTGCTAAGAAAACGATTGGCTAGCGCTTGTTACGCTTTAAAAACTTTATCAAAAATGTTGAACTCTTCTGTACTTAAAACAGTCTACTATGCATATTTTGAAAGCTTAATAAGGTATGGCCTTGAGGTTTGGGGTAATAGTGTTCATGTAAACCATGTTCTCATACTGCAAAAAAAGGCTCTTAGGCATATCGAAAAGACAAAACCTCTCGAACATTGCCGTCCACTATTTGTGAAACACGGTATACTGACCGTGATATCACTTTACATATATTTAGTATGCATTTTTGTTCATAAAAATAAATCCAGTTTTGTATGCAACAGTAACAGCAGACCACGAAGATTATGTAGATATAATTTTGACATTCAGTTACCAGAATCTATAAATTATTTGCATTATAAAAGGAGTCTTGAATATAATGGTATAAATATTTATAACTTTTTAAATGATGACATAAAACAATGTAATAATATTAATGAATTTTCTAGAAAATTAAAATCCTACCTAATTACTCGACCATTTTATAACTTGAATGAATATTTTGATAAATTGTATGAATAATTAATAGTAAGCACCTACTTAGTTTTAAGTTACATTAAGATTTTGCATGCCAAATTGTGGCAGAGCATATACCTTTAGATCCAACTGACATGTATATATTTATAACACCTGTATATGTTCTCGCAAAATAAATAATTTCAATTTCAATTTCAATCTCGAACGAAAACATCGTTATAAAGCTTCTAACGGAAGGCGACAAATTGACATTGGACGAAGCTATTAAGATAGCCACGGCTTGGGAGTGCGCTGATCGGACATAAGGGAATTGAAATCTATTTTCATTATCTTGTTATTGTGAAGGTGTTTTCTCGCTGCTCTTGGTGATATTAAACAACGACAGTGCTTTTCCTGGACTCCGATTACCCTGTTTTCATGTGACTATAACTGCTTCACTCACTGGATTTTTTTGATCTGCTGCGCAATTTGGTTTACAATGGTTAGAGTTAATATAAAGTGTTGTGTTCCAAATTGCGGTACAACGCGTAAGTAAAATTTATATATTTCCCTAAATTAAAACAATGTCGAATCACACACACGAAAACATCGTTAAAAAGCTTCTAACGACAAATTGACATTGGACGAAGCTATTAAGTTAGCCACGGCCTGGGAGTGCGCTGATCGGACTAAACAGATCCATACCTCCCTTCAAACCCTTAAAGACAAGAAATACCTCTCGCAGCAACTGCTAGGCCTCAAACAGACTATTGCGGAATCCTCCAAGGCTGTCGCAGGTCAAGTTTCCTTCGCCGATGTCATCAAAAGGAACACAATTAGTTTCCTCCAGCCCAGTAAAATAAGCATGCTAGCAATTTATCCCAGCGACAAAACGAAATCTAGTGAGGAGACCAAAACCCTGGTACAAAAAATAATTAAGCCCGAACAATTGAAACTCCAAGTGAGAGGTCTACGCAAAACAAAGAATGGTGGTGTCATTATAAGCACTGACACCAAGGCCGATGTCGAGAAGCTGAAGCAGTCGATGCAGTTGTCGAGCTGGGGGCTCACCGTGGACGAGCCGCACAAGCGCAAGCCGAGGATTGTGGTAGTCGGAGTGCCCGTGTCTATGCAAGACACGGACGTTTTTAACTGCATCCGCTACCTTACCGCTACCGAACCTTAAGACAGACATAAAGACGGAGGTGACACAGGCAATCGAAAGATTGTACCAACTGGTAAAAGAGGCGGAGGGGACAAAGAAAGTCGAGAAATCAATCAACAGCGAAAAACCTGGACTTAAAAAGTGCCATGGAAGAACATGCCAAACTGCTCAAGGAAAACACTGAAAGAATGAGTATGCTAGAGGAAAAATTGGACAGGCGACAGGAGGCGATGACTAAGCTGACGTTTGCTAATGTGGCGGCGGTTCAGCCCCAAAGACAACCGCGGGAACAGACGACGCCTAATATTAATCTCAGAGAATGGAAAGATAAACTTCTAGCTGACGATGGATCCCTAGGAGAAAGGGTTGATATTCTAGTAGGAAACGATTATTATTTCGACTTAATTTCTACAGAAAAGTTACGATTACAAGAAAACCTATTTTTGATAAACTCTGAACTCGGATGGATAGTAAGTGGAAGGATAAATATGGAGGACAATGAGAACACTTTATCTGTTATCACATACTGTCAAAATTATAATCCAAACTGTGTCTACTTTAAAGCTATATACCTAGCCATTCCAACATTATTTTCATTATCTTGTTATTGCGAAGGTGTTTTCTCGCTGCTCTTGGTGATATTAAACAACGACTGTGCTTTTCCCGGACTCCGATTACCCTGTTTTCATGCGACTATAGCTGCTTCACTCACTGGATTTTGATCTGCAGCGCAATTTGGTTTACAACGGTTAGAGTTAAAAAAAGTATTGTGTTCCAAATTGCGGTACAACGCGTAAGTAAAATTTATATATGTCCCTAAATTAAAACAATGTCATTACAAGATAATACGCTTTGTAAGAAATATGTTAGGTATATTTGATAAATATTGCTGCATTTGCTCTAGGGCCCAGAAGCAAGAGTTGCCCAAACCCGACCACAAATCCTTTAAAAACTGGTCTAACAGTGCTACATCGATGGAAGAAGACATAATCGTGGAAGGTTTCCGAAGAAGCCTTGAAATGCATGGCGTTAAATATCATATGCTGATTGGCGATGGCGACTCTGGTATCATAAATAGACTCTTGATTGCCATACGGTCATAATTTTGTGGTGAAAAAAGTGGAATGCAAAAATCACCTTTTGAGAATTTTTTGTACCAATCTGAAGCAGTTGGGCATAAAAAGTAACAACCACAAAGGTTATGTAGGTAATTATTCTAATATTAGGTTCCTACGTGTAAGAATTGTGACGCGATTTATTACACTGCATTGTTGATGCAATACAGCGGTATATCAAGGACGGTGGTATTTCATTTTATGCTCCACATAACCTCGACCCTGCTTCCACGCCAAGACTTCCAGTATCTGCACTACAGGTTATGTCCCCAGTTATATTTATGAGGTATGTGGTCAGCATTATATTATTGAAAGAAATGATAAGATATATCTGCCTCCCACTGTTCCCGCTGTTTCTAGTGCATCTTCTTCTTCTTCAACTTATGTTTTTGGCGGCGGTGTGAATATTGAGAAATTAGAAGGAATTTCAAATTATAATTCTTGGAAATTCGCTGTGGAAAATTCCCTTATATTAGAAGGATTATGGGAATGCGTCTTAGGAACTGAATGAGATGTTGTGAGGATATCGAAAGCGCGCGCACGCATATCACTGAGCGTGAAGCCACCCCTTTACCAACTTCTTTATGAAATAGAAACAGCAAAAGAAGCATGGGACAAACTAAAATCAGTTTTTGAGGACGAAGGCTTATTTAGGCGTGTACTCGTAAGGTTGCTGCGAAAACTTCATCGTGTGGACTACTGTCAATCTGAGAGTATGGCTGCTTACATAGACACTGTTTTTACCATTGTGCAACAGCTAGCGGACATAGGCAAAGTCATCGAGGATGCAGAGATTGCAGAAACATTACTGTCCGGGCTTCCACAGGAATTGGAGACGGCATCGTTAACAAATGCACTCTCATCTGAGCTTGTGCGTGCTCGCTTAGTACAGGAAGAATTTAGAAAGGCTAACTCCAATCCAGATTTCCAAGCCAGCAATTCAACTAGTGCTTTGACTGTGGGGTACTCCTATCATAGTTACAAAAATAAGATTATCTGTCACTTCTGCAAAAAGCCAAGCCGTATCAAGTCGCGCTGCTTTAAATTGAAGCGTCAGAAGAAAGAAAACTGTACGAGCAAGCTGTACATAGTTGATATTATGCTTACGTAGCGCATTGTTTACATTATTTTCAATTATATACTGCACTTTGTAATATTATTTTTAGTGTTAATAAATCACTCTAACAGATAATACTAGTCTCTTGTACTAGAGTCTTACAAACATTACATGTATACATTTATCCCACGGGCAAATAACCCGTTCAAAAACATAGAACAGACTGTCTTCGCCTCTTCGTTTTTGGCAGCTGCGCAGCATGTGCAGAATGCAAATTTTATTGTGAACAGCGGATCGTCTTCTCACATGTGTAATGAGATTGACTTAATGTGAAAAATAGTAAAGTCATTACTTGTGCTGATAAGAAAACTAAATTAGAGTTCTGGGTTTGGAGATATGCAAGTAAGCATTAATGGTGGTAATACATTTTTTTTTTAATTGTAACGGAAGTGGAGAGGAGCTACATTGACTCGGTACTTCGGGTGAGAGGCGGGGAGAGGAGAGGAGAGGAGTGGGGAGTGAGGCCTTATAAGCGCTTGCGCAGTGCGGCTCGGGTTGATTTTTGATATAGTAATTAAATAATTGTTACTGTAATTCCTTGAATTTAGAATAAAACAGTTGATTGTGAGTCACTTTTATTATTTTTTCACCTGATTATTATAAAATGTTATGTATGTCCCACAGTCGAGTGTGGTGGTTGAGCGAGTTAACAGGATAATCATGGGAAAGGCTAGGGTGTATGATGATTCATGCAGGTCTCTGCAACCGTTTCTGGAGAGAAGAATTGCGGTGTCCGATGCGGATCGGGGAGATAGCGAAGCTAAGCGGTCGCATTATTTTATGGCAACATTGGTTTATTCACATTACATTAAATTTAGCGCTGGCAACTTAGCTCTCTTCTGTCAACGCCCGCCTTGTGTAATGTGTCCGTGTTTCAATAGATTTAATAAATGGTAAATCCTCAGCCGGCAGTTTAAATTGACAAGTAACTGTGATATTTTTCTAATTTATAAGATTAATGTGCTGAATGCTTTTGTGTATAAACTTGCCGTATCGCCTCAATCCCGCTTAGGTTAGCGTAGCTTCAATTGCCCATCATTTGAAACTTCCAATCACGTATGGACAATCACAAATGACAGTTTCGGGGAGCCTTTATACATTGTCTCCTGCTGTAATTAATGTAGACTAGTGACAACATTCTTCAGTGATTTACGTTTGGTATTGTTGAAATAATCATACTTATTCACAATGTCATCTTTAGAGGAATCACAATTCCGAAAATATGTAGGTGTATGACCACCAGTCTTAAGTCAATCAAAGACGATTTGTATTTTATTTTCGCTTATTTTAAATGACGATAACGGTTAACTAAAGAGTTTTGTGTACGTAATAAATTATAACGCAAAAACTAATTTGAATCGGCCTATATGCAGCGTGACGTCACTTTTATGTCAGTGGCACCAAATGTACGGGGTCTGGTCATGACTAATTGAATTGACCGACGCAAAACCTATCGTCTAATGGACGCCTTACGTCGCGGTGGGCCAGTGTAGGTGGTCGAGGACCAGTTCGGGCAGGTCTCCAGCCTCCAGCGAGCGCGGCGCTCCGCGGGGGTCAGGGCGCGGCGGTCACTGCGGCTCGGCGCCGGCGGCGGCGGCGGCGGCCGCGGCGGGCGGCTCCTCCGCTTGCGACGCCTCTGACTCCGAGTGGGACTCGTCGCTATCGGAGTCTTTCTGTTAAATAATAAAAACCCAACCTAAAAATTTCATTTTTGAGACAAGCTTTTGTTACAAACTGTAGGGGAGACTGGGGTCAAAAGGAACGGAACACCCACTTGCCAGGCCGGCTCGCGGCACGGCACGACACACTCGGGCTAGTACCTTGGGCGCGAACACGGCGTAGTGCGGCGGCATGGTGTGGTGGCGGCAGGCGGCGGCGGGCAGCGGCAGGCGCGCGCGCGGCTCGCGGCACGGCGCCAGCCCGCGCGCGTCGCCGCACGCCACGAACAGCACCTGCGCACACGCAGCTTACTAAATGGCTATTGGAAACCTTCGTTTTTATACTCCCCAGACAAGAATAGTTATTTTTTATGCAAGGCTGCAAAGTTCTTATTTGGCGCGAAAGCCAGTATTGATTCCAGAGTCAGCGAATGATTCTAAAACTAGCTGCGCTCGTGGTTCAAAAATAGAACCCTGAGCATAACGAGGTATTCAAGGCTTCGCGACCCAAATAACTTTGCTGCCGTGCGAAACACACAATGTTTGAAAACACTCGGTGTTGGGAACGATTGCACGAGCGGCCACCAGCTGCACCACCACTACTTGCCGCGCTAGCAATTAAAGTGGACTTTTACACGCAGATTTTGTGCGCCAAAGAAGGCTTTATCGGGCTGGTGAGGAGAAAACGTTTTTTTTTCGTTTTTTTTTTTTATTTGTTCTACCGTAAAAACGGTAATACATACAAGTGTTAAATTTAATAAATAAATAATAATATTAAATTGTGATTCATTAAGCACTTTTTTACAATATATAAACATGTACTAAACAATAAGTGTAACCACAAGCCTAACAAAAAGCAAGTTTTTAAAACCACACTACCCCTAAGCGGACATGGCAGTGGAGAAGAATAAAATACAAAGCGAAACAATTCGTTTCCACGCGACACCCGCCACTGACAGCACTGCCATGTCCGCTTAGGGGTCTCGTTGAGACGTGCGTGTGTGAGTGCAACGTTTCGAACGTTTCGTAGTTTCTTTACTGCTTTAGCTATATTTATACTGTGCTAGGATGGTCTTGTCTCTGAACGTAGTTTGAATCAGGGACCGGACAACCCTTTCATCGGGAAAAGCCTTTCAAAGGGCTTCCCTTTGAAATGGCTAGCCCAGTGGATTTGCTCACCCATTCCAATTGGCAACCCATACGATTGACTTTCCCTTATCGAATGAAGAACCCAACGATAAGGGTAGCCGTCGGTAACGTGTATACTAATAAGGGTTTTATAAGGGTATATGGTTAGCGCTTAATTGAATGGGCTGTCGTTTACTTGCTTCAAACGGGACGCAAGGTAACGTGTGTTTTATGAAGTCCACAAAAGGTCTTAAATTGCGTATATACTAGTAACCTTTTTTAAAGGGTTTAGTAAGTGTATTGGTTAGCGCTTAATAGAATGAGCTATCGTTTGGAAATAGCACTTTAAAAGCATATTTAAAGGGTTTTGACGGGCAGAGGGTTTGGTAAGTTAATCCTTACGAAAAACCCATACAAAACCCATTGAAAGGGATAGCGGGCTGGTCCCTGGTTTTAAAGATTCAAAGAATGTATTTGCTCAGAATACAGTTGTGCAGATGTTGCATTAATTTTAAATATGTCCAGTGTATTCAACCTGCGTGCAGGCGTGCAAAATCATTTGTCGGAGCGATACAATTAAAATATTATTAAATTAAATAAAATACCAAAGACAATCATTACAAAATATAAAAAGTAGATTCACAATAACACAATCAATAATATTCAAATAATTGGGAAAAATTAAATTAAAATTAAAATGTCAGTCAATTAGGTCAAAATTAAAAATTTAAAAATGTCAGTCACGATTTAAATATTTCTGAATTGTATAAAAACATCGGTTTAAGAGCCAAGTAGTCAATTTATACTTAAAACTATTTCCTTCAAGTAACTTTATGTCCTCAGGTAGGTTATTATATGTCTATGCACATGTTACAAACATTTTTCCTATAAGCTATGTCTACACCTGTGCACTATCATGTTCAACTTGCGCTTTCCCCTGACGCATTCCTCTGCAACCACAGCGCATGTAATAACGCATGCGCTCAAACTAGTTTGATATCAGCGCATACCAGTAGCACACGCTGATCCGTCACCGTTGGGTTGACGTGCAACATTTTGCAAATAAAATGGCGTAAAATAAAGTCAAAACATTGGATTTTATTGAATATTCAGTGTCACCCTCGTATTGCATGCGCTTGACGAATTGAAAGATGAAAGCGCAAGTTGAACTTGAAAGCTCACAGGTGTGGACATAGCTATAGATCATTTTGTATCTTTGAATAGTAAGTAGGTACCTGATGCCGATCGTGCAGGATGTGCTTGAGGCAGTGCTTGGAGGCGGGCACGACCTGCGCGGCGCAGCGCGCGCCGTCCGCGAACGTGCAGCGCGCCGCCGCCGGCACCGGCCGCGACTGGATCACGTCGTTCACCTCGACCAACATCCATGCTGATATTAAATGCCGAACTAACTCTGTAACGCTCTCACGGCTACACCGCTGAACCGATTTCGATGGAATTTGATATGGTGGTAGCCTGAGTTTCGGCGAAGGACATAGGTTACCTTTTGGGAGCCTCTTGTTTCACCAAAATATGTTTGGTCAAATATATCATTTCCCAAAAACCTATTTGTATTATTTTTGTTTTATTTTCAAAAAAGCTATTTAGATCGGTTAGGTTAGGTTAGAGTTGTGGGCGCCATGAAATGCTAATTGTTGCGGCGGGAAACACCTTTTTGGCAAATGATACATTTGACCAAACGTAATTTGGCCAAACGGCAGAGTCCCTTACTTTTTACCCGGGAAAATTGGACAGTTCCCGAGGGAGCAGCGATAAAAAGAGTCGCGGGCAAAAGTTTGTGTTTATAAACAACTAGGTAGTCGTTCTAGGTCTGTGCTAGCTCTTGCCCGCGACTCCACGTACAAGTCGTTTATCGCAGCTCGCTCGGGAACTGACCAATTTTCCGGGATAAAAAGTATCCTCCGGAACTGAAACTGTCTATATAACAAAATTCCATCGAAATCGGTTCAGCAGTTTAGCCGTTTAAGTGTAACAAATAAAATCACTCGTGTTAGTGAGACAGTAAGGAGTTGTAGGTTTTTTAATAGGACGGAGAAGGCACGTGTGCCCGCCAGCACACTAAGCTAAAATGCGATATCTAAAAAAAACTGCTGTAGCAATTGCTACCTTATAATTAACAGAAGAGGACTTGAATCTGCTTTGGCTATTGAATTTGAGATATCGCCTTTTAGCTTAGGACGGCAGCAGTGGACTGCCACGGTGATGGTAGTGGAATGTCATCTCTATACTATAGTGTTATTATTTATCCGTACTAGCGTTTGCCCGTCGCGTCCGCGTAGAAGTCATTTATCGCTTCTCTTTCGGGAACTGTCCATTGTTTCGAGATAAAAAATAGCCATGTGCTATTCCAAACTATAATCTATCTCTGTGCCAAATTTCATCCAGATCCGTTCAGCCGTTCTGGCGTGATTGAGTAACAAACATCCATCCAACAATCACAATCATATAGGATTAGTGTTACATATTATATATTTATTTATTTATATCAAGTAATTAGACTCATAATTAAAACCACATATAAACAGAAAACAGCAATGATAATACAAAATTAAATTAAAAATTATTAAATATACATGTAGCAATAGAAACTAAATTAAACAATAATCAATAAAACCAATATTCATTCACAATGTCAGTAGAGTATAGTTATAAAATTTGGACGCAGCTCGATAGATGGCGCTGCAGCTGTTACTGTCGGTCGCACTTCTACATCGCGCTAGTTTTAATAGCTAGTAATAGTTACCCTGGCCCTCTTGCGCTGCAGTTTCCTGGCCAGCACCGCGTCGACGCCGTGTTTCCGGTGGTACCCGGCGAACGCCTTCAGCTTCCGGAGCTGGCGGCGCTCGCGCACCGTCGTCGGCCCGCTGCGCGCCTGCGCGTTTATACTACCTGCAACATTTTGCAAAGCACTCGTTGATAAAAGTCTTTTTTTATATATTCCGGCCTTTACACCGCCTGTTTGTCGCTCGGTGTACTCACAGTACTGCTCGCGCTCGGCGCGCAGGCGGCGCAGGTAGCGGCGCCGCGCCGCCTGCAGGCGCACGCGCAGGCGCGCCATCTGCCCGACGTACGCGCTCTGCAGCGCGCACAGCGCCTTCTTCGCCTCCGACACCGCCTCTTCCGCCGTGTACACGCCGGCCCGCCTGAACGACAAAAATATTACAACCTAATTTTTATTTTAAAAAAAAAGTCGCCAAAAATCGGCCAATAGATACGGATGATATAAGCATTTTAAACTAATAATTAGACAGAGATCCGACCGACACGAACTGTGAAGTCAGCGTGCAGTACGGCCATATAAACTCCATGTTCAATTCTGTTTTGCTAGAAAGAGATAGAAACAAATCTTTGATCTTGGTTATTTTTATAGTTATCCAAAAAAAAAAAATCTTTACTGTTTTTCACATGAATGATTTTTTATTAAAGCAAAAAAATCACGCATTATTTCCTATTGATGCGTGTTCAGTTATTTTATTAGTTTAAATTCTAACCCTAAGTACTTCTTAAAGTAGCCGATAGGTGGCGCTGTACGTTCAGATTTTAATCTTACTCAACGGCGGCGATAGGGGTTGGTTGTCATCGTACGTAACACAAAGACAGAAGTAACGCTGTATTCTAGTTTCGATGTTTTCTTTTTAAATTATACGAGTTTTACGAATCCAAAGTGTTAAATTCTTTATCCAACCCGGTTATAGGCCGAACAATGCACTCAGAAAGTCTAAACAATTTTACGTCGACGATAACCGTAGTTAGTAGTGCCCCTGCCTACGTTGCTAGAGGTCCCAGGTTTGATTTCCGGCGAGGGAAATTATTTGTGTGATGAGCATGACTATTTGTTCATGAGTCTTGAATGTTTTTTTATGTATTTAAGTAGGTAAGTAATCTCTCTTTGGCTGACCAAGAGTTACCTTAAATTCAGCCAAGCTGTGCTTACACCTTTTTAACCGACTTCAAAAAAGGAGGAAGTACTCAATTCAGTTGAATTTTCTTTTCATTACTTATTTATACTGGGTGTTTTTTATTCGTCTTAAACATTTTGGGGGTTAAATCAGTAAGTCATACTGACCAACTTTCACTATGGGACCAAACCCGAAATCGCGAAAAAAAATTTTACCCTGCCATCGTCAGCTGACTAGCCAAAATGCATGGGATGGTCAATTTTTTTTCGTGACTTCGGGGTTGGTCCCATAGTGAAAGTTGATCAGTATGACTTACTGATTTAATCCCCAAAATGTTTAAGACGAATAAAAAAACACCCAGTATTTTTTGTGATTGTGTATGTGAATGTAGGTAATTATATAAATAAATTTAAATTTGAATTTAAAATTATGTTAATCGTGACCTAGTATCCATATTACAAGGGATTAGGTTAATTTGTGTAAGATAGTCCCTTTGCAGACAACAACAGAAAATAGAAAAGGTATTATGATAGGACACCCGCTACGAGACGATCTTTCTCTTAAATCATCATAGGAGAAAAGATAGAAGGGGGAGGAGAGGCAGAGGGGAGGGAAGGAGAGGGGATAGAGATCGAGAGGGGGGTAGAGAGGTGGAGAGACAGGGGAGGGAGGGAGAGAGGGAGCGAGTGAGAGAGGGGGAGAGGCAGAGCCCATTGATATTTATATATTAACCAAGACGCAAAGAGGGGTGTTATATGTTTAACGTGTGTATTTGTGCGTTTGTGTGTATGTATGTGGCATCCTAAGCGGATGGACCGATTTTGATGTAGTTTTTTTTTGTTAGAAAGGTGACTTAACCGCCATAGTCTGATATATAAGACACCACACCATAGCTAATATCAACCTTCCTCAAATAAGTGTAAGGTATATTTTACGCTGTCAGCCATGGCGTTCTTAGCGTGGTTTGATGAAAATCCGTTAAGCCATTTAAGAGATACGAGCCCTTAAAGTAGATGGTCCCGATTAAGTCGGAAGTTGTTCTCGGTTAGGTTATTGGATGTAGACTCATCACTATCATCATGAAGTAGATCATGTAGAGGGCTCACCACAGCGGCTCGTCCTCGCGCGGCGCGTCCTCGTAGTCGTCGAGCAGGTCCGCGAGCGGCGCGCCGGGCCCGAGCGTCACGCTGTCCGCGTCGCTGTCGCTCGCGCTGCAGCACTCCATTATGCTGGCGGAGTACGCCGCGTTCACGGCGGTCGCGTCGATTTGTTCTGGAAGTTATATGGGTCAATGCTAAAAGTGCTCGACCGTGGACCAGCTACTGGTGCTCAATGACGGGTACGCTGCTAGTGCTTGTCGTGTTCTATGGTGTGTATTTATTTATTTATTTCGCTTACAATAACACGTTCTTAGATCCTGGAAGGATACAACATCACTCTTATCCTGTCCCATGGCATGAGGTGTGTATGCTAAAAGTGCTCAATGGTGGACCAAAGTAATGGCATCGAGTGATGGCACTTTTGACAGCTGACAATAGTGTTGTGAAACACTCCATTTTACTATCGTAAAAATTTCAGTCAAGTGCGAGAAGTATATTTTTGAAAATTTATTAAAGATATAACCCATAAATTAATAACTTCTTGAAGCTGTAGTAGGAAATAACCGTGTATTTTAGATGTACCTATGGACTTTTATAGTCTCCAGAGCGACGATGGGAAATTTTCATAATAATTTGATTATGGAGACGTTTTTTTTGTATGCCAATATAGTTTTTAGATCAAACTCTCGAAATAAACTGTGTGGCTAAAAGAAGATGATATTGTCAGAAATTTGAAATATTGTGTCAAAATATACAAAATGTGAAATTATTGATAAATGAGTGGATAAATAATCATATAACGTTAAATTTGAGCTATAGGACGCGAGTTTGCCAGCGGTGGTAACGTGAAAGTGCAGAACTTCATTGTCACACGTTGTTTTACCAGTCAGCGGTCCTTTGTTATCAACACGCGAATAGTTTTTTTGTTAGTTATGATTAAAACGATGAACGCTAGAGTGCGAGCAAATAAAAACAATCTCAAGATGAAGCTAGTTACGAAATGCGTTTAGGGAAATTACAGCCCCAGCGGTACATCACTATTCCGGTACCTGCAACAATGAAGTGTGACATCTTTTTCTTCATACTTTGCTGTCAATATTTACGGAACTTCATGAGCGAGCAAACGTCAAAAGTGCCATCACTCGATGCCGCTACTTTAGATACGCGTGCTTAATGACGGGTAGGCTACTAGTGCTCTTAGTGTTTAATGGTGTATGCTAAAAGTGCTCAATGGTGGACTAAATACGCCCGCGTAATGACGGGTACGCTACTAGTGCTCTTTGTGCTCAATGATGGACTAGCTACAAGTGCTCAGTAATTGATACGCTACTAGTACTCTTCGTGTTCAATAGTGTGTATGCTGTGCTCAATGATTGACTAGCTACGAGTGCTCAACGATGGGTACGCTGCTAGTGCTCTTCGTGTTCAATGGTGTGTATACTAATTGCTCAACGGTGAACTAGCTACGAGTGCTCAACGATGGGTACGCTGCTAGTGCTCTTCGTGTTCAATGGTGTGTATACTAATTGCTCAACGGTGAACTAGCTACGAGTGCTCAACGATGGGTACGCTGCTAGTGCTCTTCGTGTTCAATGGTGTGTATACTAATTGCTCAACGGTGAACTAGCTACGAGTGCTCAACGATGGGTACGCTGCTAGTGCTCTTCGTGTTCAATGGTGTGTATACTAATTGCTCAACGGTGAACTAGCTACGAGTGCTCAACGATGGGTACGCTGCTAGTGCTCTTCGTGTTAAATGGTGTGTATACTAATTGCTCAACGGTGAACTAGCTACGAGTGCTCAACGATGGGTACGCTGCTAGTGCTCTTCGTGTTCAATGGTGTGTATACTAATTGCTCAACGGTGAACTAGCTACGAGTGCTCAACGATGGGTACGCTGCTAGTGCTCTTCGTGTTAAATGGTGTGTATACTAATTGCTCAACGGTGAACTAGCTACGAGTGCTCAACGATGGGTACGCTGCTAGTGCTCTTCGTGTTCAATGGTGTGTATACTAATTGCTCAACGGTGAACTAGCTACGAGTGCTCAACGATGGGTACGCTGCTAGTGCTCTTCGTGTTAAATGGTGTGTATACTAATTGCTCAACGGTGAACTAGCTACGAGTGCTCAACGATGGGTACGCTGCTAGTGCTCTTCGTGTTCAATGGTGTGTATACTAATTGCTCAACGGTGAACTAGCTACGAGTGCTCAACGATGGGTACGCTGCTAGTGCTCTTCGTGTTCAATGGTGTGTATACTAATTGCTCAACGGTGAACTAGCTACGAGTGCTCAACGATGGGTACGCTGCTAGTGCTCTTCGTGTTCAATGGTGTGTATACTAATTGCTCAACGGTGAACTAGCTACGAGTGCTCAACGATGGGTACGCTGCTAGTGCTCTTCGTGTTCAATGGTGTGTATACTAATTGCTCAACGGTGAACTAGCTACGAGTGCTCAACGATGGGTACGCTGCTAGTGCTCTTCGTGTTCAATGGTGTGTATACTAATTGCTCAACGGTGAACTAGCTACGAGTGCTCAACGATGGGTACGCTGCTAGTGCTCTTCGTGTTCAATGGTGTGTATACTAATTGCTCAACGGTGAACTAGCTACGAGTGCTCAACGATGGGTACGCTGCTAGTGCTCTTCGTGTTCAATGGTGTGTATACTAATTGCTCAACGGTGAACTAGCTACGAGTGCTCAACGATAGGTACGCTGCTAGTGCTCTTCGTGTTCAATGGTGTGTATACTAATTGCTCAACGGTGAACTAGCTACGAGTGCTCAACGATGGGTACGCTGCTAGTGCTCTTCGTGTTAAATGGTGTGTATACTAATTGCTCAACGGTGAACTAGCTACGAGTGCTCAACGATGGGTACGCTGCTAGTGCTCTTCGTGTTAAATGGTGTGTATACTAATTGCTCAACGGTGAACTAGCTACGAGTGCTCAACGATGGGTACGCTGCTAGTGCTCTTCGTGTTAAATGGTGTGTATACTAATTGCTCAACGGTGAACTAGCTACGAGTGCTCAACGATGGGTACGCTGCTAGTGCTCTTCGTGTTAAATGGTGTGTATACTAATTGCTCAACGGTGAACTAGCTACGAGTGCTCAACGATGGGTACGCTGCTAGTGCTCTTCGTGTTCAATGGTGTGTATACTAATTGCTCAACGGTGAACTAGCTACGAGTGCTCAACGATGGGTACGCTGCTAGTGCTCTTCGTGTTAAATGGTGTGTATACTAATTGCTCAACGGTGAACTAGCTACGAGTGCTCAACGATGGGTACGCTGCTAGTGCTCTTCGTGTTCAATGGTGTGTATACTAATTGCTCAACGGTGAACTAGCTACGAGTGCTCAACGATGGGTACGCTGCTAGTGCTCTTCGTGTTCAATTGTGTGTATACTAATTGCTCAACGGTGAACTAGCTACGAGTGCTCAACGATGGGTACGCTGCTAGTGCTCTTCGTGTTCAATGGCGTGTATACTAATTGCTCAACGGTGAACTAGCTACGAGTGCTCAACGATGGGTACGCTGCTAGTGCTCTTCGTGTTCAATGGTGTGTATACTAATTGCTCAACGGTGAACTAGCTACGAGTGCTCAACGATGGGTACGCTGCTAGTGCTCTTCGTGTTAAATGGTGTGTATACTAATTGCTCAACGGTGAACTAGCTACGAGTGCTCAACGATGGGTACGCTGCTAGTGCTCTTCGTGTTCAATGGTGTGTATACTAATTGCTCAACGGTGAACTAGCTACGAGTGCTCAACGATAGGTACGCTGCTAGTGCTCTTCGTGTTCAATGGTGTGTATACTAATTGCTCAACGGTAAACTAGCTACGAGTGCTCAACGATGGGTACGCTGCTAGTGCTCTTCGTGTTCAATGGTGTGTATACTAATTGCTCAACGGTGAACTAGCTACGAGTGCTCAACGATAGGTACGCTGCTAGTGCTCTTCGTGTTCAATGGTGTGTATACTAATTGCTCAACGGTGAACTAGCTACGAGTGCTCAACGATGGGTACGCTGCTAGTGCTCTTCGTGTTCAATGGTGTGTATACTAATTGCTCAACGGTGAACTAGCTACGAGTGCTCAACGATGGGTACGCTGCTAGTGCTCTTCGTGTTCAATGGTGTGTATACTAATTGCTCAACGGTGAACTAGCTACGAGTGCTCAACGATGGGTACGCTGCTAGTGCTCTTCGTGTTCAATGGTGTGTATACTAATTGCTCAACGGTGAACTAGCTACGAGTGCTCAACGATGGGTACGCTGCTAGTGCTCTTCGTGTTCAATGGTGTGTATACTAATTGCTCAACGGTGAACTAGCTACGAGTGCTCAACGATGGGTACGCTGCTAGTGCTCTTCGTGTTCAATGGTGTGTATACTAATTGCTCAACGGTGAACTAGCTACGAGTGCTCAACGATGGGTACGCTGCTAGTGCTCTTCGTGTTCAATGGTGTGTATACTAATTGCTCAACGGTGAACTAGCTACGAGTGCTCAACGATGGGTACGCTGCTAGTGCTCTTCGTGTTCAATGGTGTGTATACTAATTGCTCAACGGTGAACTAGCTACGAGTGCTCAACGATGGGTACGCTGCTAGTGCTCTTCGTGTTAAATGGTGTGTATACTAATTGCTCAACGGTGAACTAGCTACGAGTGCTCAACGATGGGTACGCTGCTAGTGCTCTTCGTGTTAAATGGTGTGTATACTAATTGCTCAACGGTGAACTAGCTACGAGTGCTCAACGATGGGTACGCTGCTAGTGCTCTTCGTGTTAAATGGTGTGTATACTAATTGCTCAACGGTGAACTAGCTACGAGTGCTCAACGATGGGTACGCTGCTAGTGCTCTTCGTGTTCAATGGTGTGTATACTAATTGCTCAACGGTGAACTAGCTACGAGTGCTCAACGATGGGTACGCTGCTAGTGCTCTTCGTGTTAAATGGTGTGTATACTAATTGCTCAACGGTGAACTAGCTACGAGTGCTCAACGATGGGTACGCTGCTAGTGCTCTTCGTGTTCAATGGTGTGTATACTAATTGCTCAACGGTGAACTAGCTACGAGTGCTCAACGATGGGTACGCTGCTAGTGCTCTTCGTGTTCAATGGTGTGTATACTAATTGCTCAACGGTGAACTAGCTACGAGTGCTCAACGATGGGTACGCTGCTAGTGCTCTTCGTGTTAAATGGTGTGTATACTAATTGCTCAACGGTGAACTAGCTACGAGTGCTCAACGATGGGTACGCTGCTAGTGCTCTTCGTGTTCAATGGTGTGTATACTAATTGCTCAACGGTGAACTAGCTACGAGTGCTCAACGATGGGTACGCTGCTAGTGCTCTTCGTGTTCAATGGTGTGTATACTAATTGCTCAACGGTGAACTAGCTACGAGTGCTCAACGATGGGTACGCTGCTAGTGCTCTTCGTGTTAAATGGTGTGTATACTAATTGCTCAACGGTGAACTAGCTACGAGTGCTCAACGATGGGTACGCTGCTAGTGCTCTTCGTGTTCAATGGTGTGTATACTAATTGCTCAACGGTGAACTAGCTACGAGTGCTCAACGATGGGTACGCTGCTAGTGCTCTTCGTGTTCAATGGTGTGTATACTAATTGCTCAACGGTGAACTAGCTACGAGTGCTCAACGATGGGTACGCTGCTAGTGCTCTTCGTGTTCAATGGTGTGTATACTAATTGCTCAACGGTGAACTAGCTACGAGTGCTCAACGATGGGTACGCTGCTAGTGCTCTTCGTGTTAAATGGTGTGTATACTAATTGCTCAACGGTGAACTAGCTACGAGTGCTCAACGATGGGTACGCTGCTAGTGCTCTTCGTGTTCAATGGTGTGTATACTAATTGCTCAACGGTGAACTAGCTACGAGTGCTCAACGATGGGTACGCTGCTAGTGCTCTTCGTGTTCAATGGTGTGTATACTAATTGCTCAACGGTGAACTAGCTACGAGTGCTCAACGATGGGTACGCTGCTAGTGCTCTTCGTGTTAAATGGTGTGTACTACTCTGTCAAGAAAGTACCGGGAAAAGATCAATAATACACAAACTGTTTGTTAATCATCCAAATTTATTTTATCACCTTCAAAGTATGCTCCTTCAGAAACGATACACTTACGCCAACGAATAATCCAATCATCAAAACATTTTTTAAACGCTGTTTCCGGAATTGAATTCAGTTCTCGGCGCGAATTCTCCTTTATGTCTTCTACCGATTGAAAACGGGTGCCACGAAGTGGTAATTTGAGTTTAGGAAAAAGAAAGAAGTCGGCAGGAGCCATATCTGGTGAATATGGTGGTTGCTCGATGGTATTTGTTGAGTGTTTGGTCAAAAATTCTTTCACAATGATGGCCTTGTGCGAAGGCGCATTATCGTGGTGCAAAATCCAAGAATTTTCATTCCACAAATCTGGCCTTTTTCGTCGAATTTGCTCTCTTAAATGCCGCATAACGCTCAAATAATATTCTTTATTTACCGTTTGACCTTCCGGCAAGAATTCCGAGTGCACAACACCGCGATAGTCAAAGAAAACAGTCAACATGACTTTGACTTTTGATCGACTTTGGCGTGGTTTCTTCGGTTTCGGTTCAGTTGGAAGGCGCCACTCCGAAGCTTGTTGACTAGTTTGCATGTCAAACTCGTAAACCCACGTCTCGTCACCAGTAACAATGCGTTTCATGAATGTTGGGTCGGAATTGACTCGTTCTAGCATGTCCTCAGCGACTCTCATGCGATTGAGTTTTTGGAGAAAATTCAGGTCTTTTGGGACTAGCCGAGCGGTAACATGTTTCATACCCAAATGATTAGTTAAAATAGTACGGATCGACTCGTGAGATACAGAAAGTTCGGCGGCTATCTCTCTCAAAGTTGAATGAGGATTTTCAGTCACTATTTCCTTCACTTTTGCGATGTTAACTTCAGTTGCAGACGTTGATGGCCTACCAGAGCGAGGCAAATCTTCCATCACATCTCGACCGCTTTTGAACGCTTTGTACCACTCATAAACACGTGTTTTTGATAAAGTCGAATCACCGTAAGCCTTCTGTAACATTTTCAGTGACTCCGAACACGAAATTCCATTGGCGATGCAAAATTTAAGACAAACTCTTTGTTCAATGTTTTTGTCCATTATGAAATTCGCAATACACACTAGATATGATATAACTAAAAACAGCACTGTATTTAATATAAATAACAGATGCAACTCAAACTCCGCGCCAAAATAGAAAACAGTTGTGCCAATCTAACAACAACAAAAAAAACAAAAATTTGAATTTGGAACCATAAACAAATCATCCATTCCCGATACTTTGTTGACTGAATGTATACTAATTGCTCAACGGTGAACTAGCTACGAGTGCTCAACGATGGGTACGCTGCTAGTGCTCTTCGTGTTCAATGGTGTGTATACTAATTGCTCAACGGTGAACTAGCTACGAGTGCTCAACGATGGGTACGCTGCTAGTGCTCTTCGTGTTAAATGGTGTGTATACTAATTGCTCAACGGTGAACTAGCTACGAGTGCTCAACGATGGGTACGCTGCTAGTGCTCTTCGTGTTCAATGGTGTGTACTACTCACTGAACGGGTCGACAGGGTCGGCGGCGGCGGGCTCGGGCTCGCCCTCGCTGACCACGGACACTGATGAAGCGCATGACGACGTGCGAACGCGCTCCGGCCTGGAAGCAAACGGATATATCATATTATACAGTTAGTACAGTTGGTACAGAATAAATATAGCTAAAGCAGGGCCCTTAGCCAATATGCATTACGCTAACTAGCGTTTCTATTCGTTTCGTTTTTAAAACAATCGCGTCATTGGTAGATCACGTCATACGAAGAGTCACTGATCTACCAGTGACGCGTTTGGTTTAAAAACGAAACGAATAGAAACGCTAGTTAGCGTAGTGCATCTTGGCTAAAGGGCCCAGTAAAGAAACTACGAACAAACGTTCGAAACGTCGCACTCACACAGACGCGCGTCTCAACGAGACTCCTAAGCGGACGTGGCAGTACTGTCAGTGGCGGGTGTCGCGTCGAGACGAATGGTTGAGACGTGCGTCTGTGTGAGTGCGACGCTTCGAACGTTTGTTCGTAGTTTCTTTACTGCTTTAGCTATATTTGTTCTGTGGTACTATACTGTCTAATTAAGCAGTTAATATACAAAGAAAACTAAGTGACACATGCTCACCAAGAAGTTTAAATACTAATTGGAGGTTGCAGAGCAATCAGATTGAAGCTAGAAAAAAACCTTTAATTACGTCACGGATTTTCTGCATCTCTTTCAGAAAGGAAGGAAACAAAAACATCTTTCGTCTCTTTTCTTCATTTGATGATCTAATTCTTATGACAATACAGTAGAAACCATCTAGCTGAGTGACTAGCACATGTTGTATTGTCTCGCTTGTCGCTCAGTACGTCTATCGTTACAGACTATTAAGACGGTCATTCTCCGAGCGTTTCAACCGCCCGTCGTGACGCGTTAATTAGAAGTCTAATTAACGCGTCACCAATTGACTATATAGACAACTAACGTCAATTTTAAATCTTATTCCCAGCACAGGCCTGTATTATCTATGGTTTAGCATTTGGTTATATATGAAATTTTGTGATATCATTAACAATTTCGGTGACTCGTTAATTAGAAGGACGACGGGCGGTTGAAACGTTCGGAGAATGACCGAAGAAAGAGATCGAGCGACAAACGAGTATGGATACGGATAGTTGCCATAGGAACCATAATGCCATAATGCATGGTGCATGGTGTGCCATAATGTGACAACAATAAATAAATTGGAATTGAAATTGGAACAACTCAATGGGTAATTAGGTCCATTGAGTTTGGAGTCGTTTGGTTAGTATTGTAATAGTGAGTTAGTGACAGTAGAGTTTTAATTAGACGGAGTTACCTGATGTAATGGGTGAGCTGGTGCAGCAGCGCCTCGGTGGTGGTGACGGGCGGCGGCGGCGCGGCGGCGCGCGCGCGCGCCCGCAGCGCCTGGCGCGCGTGCGTGTAGCACAGCCTTTATCAAAAAATTACGGAGATATATTGAGTTGAAACGTCACGTCTTTGTACAATTTGGTACAGTTTTGTCATTTTTTGTTTTATTGACAAAAGAAAAAATACCGTGTCCAATATTATTTGATTATCTAACTGACGGACTAAATAGAACTCCCTAACCCTAGACGGTAGTGCCCTGGATGTTTGGACAAATATTTGTGTGATAAGCGCGATAATTTTGTTCCTGAAATGTTTTCTATCAATTTAAGTCTGTAATTCTCTTAAAATATGTTTAACGTCGCCTAGTAGCCATAGTAGAGCCTAGAGCTTGGAGGACTAGAACAATTTGTATAAAATTGTCCTGTTTAGTCAAAAATAAAAATCTAATGTGTAACAACAACACCCAGCTTTTGATAATGGCAATACAAAACAGTTACAATAAAATCACTCTTGAAGACAGACTTGTTTTAGTTCTCAATCCTCCCCACTCCAAAATGTCTATGGCTTAAAGCGGCTACCACACGCGCAAGCTTCACCACAGTTTTGCCTGCGCAAGCCAAAACTGAACACTTCGTGTCTATAGAGTTTTACCAACCACACGCTCCGTGTTCTGTGTACAAACCGGCCTGCGCAGGCAAAACTGTGGTGAAGCTTGCGCGTGTGGTAGCCGCTTAATACACTTATTAAGAAAACAATAATTTTGCTTAAATCTAAATAGGAGAGGGTAGCATGCAAAACGGTTAACGACTTAGATAGTATAAGGCGGTTGGTGACAATCAACAAGCACAATGCAACAATGTAACGTCGTGCATAGAGGCCAGTTAAACCGAAACTCGTGCGACTAGTGGTTAATTTGGTAGGTACATTTATGCATATTTTAGCTCGACTGCAAGTTATGTGGGTTATTGGAAAAACCTTGTAAGATTAATAAGACCCAATAAGACTTGTTTTGGTGGCAGAAAAGCAGACGGCCTATTTAATTTTATTATTTATTTATTTATTACGTGTTGTTTTGGTGCTCTTTTGAAAACTATCATTGATTTAGTATCTCTGACATCTTTTGGTAGTTCTAGGTGGTCGAAGGAGTATGTTATTAGCTTTTCGCGTCAGTCTTTTTTGTACCTCTGATCTTTTAGTGAATGTTATATGGCTGTGTATGTCTTTATTTATGATTTTTAGGGTTCCGTACCTCAAATGAAAAAAAAAACGGACCCTACGGGTCCTATAGGATCACTTTGTTGTCCGTCTGTCTGTCTGTGTGTCTGTCAAGACCCATTTTAACAGGAACGCGTGAAGGTATCAAGTTGAAATTCATATCAAATACTTCAGTCTGCAATCCCTTGGATCAGTGAAAATATCAAACATCTAAGTCAACGCAATCAAAAGATACGGCCGCTTATGCCGCATATTGAAGGGAATCTCAAGGGAATCAAAACCTATAGGGTACTTCCCGTTGACTTAGAATCATGAAATTTGGTAAGAAGCAATGTCTTATAGCACAAGTAAAGGAAAAAATCCGAAACCCGCTAATTTGTAGTTACATCATATAAAAAATAAGTCCAATAAAAACTGACACTTACTTAGTAAGAAAGTGCATACTGATTGTGTATCAGTTTATACTGGACTTTTTTTATATGTTATTACCGTGATTTACGAACTATTTACATGCCTACAAGTTTGTGCGGAACCCTCGGTGCGCGAGTCCGACTCGGACTTGACCAGCTTTTTCTTATCAGGATGCATAATTTTGTTCCTGAAATGTTTTCTATCAATTTAAGTATGTAATTATCTTAAGCTTTCGGCACACCAAACGCGTGTCAGGCGCGTCGCGTCGCGTCACCCGTAACAGCCCGTAGAGGGCTACGGGCTGTTATCGCATGTTCAATGTGAACAACTCGAACAACTCGCTTACCCGGGGTCTCTCTGGTCGCGGCTGTCGGCGGGCGCGGGCAGCGGGCAGCGCGCGCCGCCGCCGCTCGTGTACACGCACTGTCTGTACGGCGCCGTCGGATCCTGAAGTATACAAAACACAACATCAACTACAACACTATCTCATTATGCAGGAGTTTCAGAAGACACACTTCAATGACTATTATTTGTTAAACTTTCATTTATTATTATTTACATTATAAACTATGTTAGTACTTGATTAAAATAGCACATACATTAAAAAATAATATATACACCTCTGGACCCTATATTATTATGTATGGTGTTCCAGTGCCTCCAGAATGAGCAAGTTGGATTCTCCCATATCAGCTGTAGGAAGCTATTTGGACTATCACGCACGCGAGCACGCGGCGCATCAGGGACGCGTTCGTTTTCGAATAATCTCACTAAGGGCGGCGCCACTAAAACGCGACCACTAGTGGTTCGACTAAGCCACTAGACGCAGCCACCAATCGCGGCCACCAGTAATAGCTGCTAATAGTGGCTATTGTTTATTGGAGAAGCCGGCGACTGTGGCAGTGTGCGCGCGAGGCGAGCGACAAAACGCGGCCACTAGTAGCGAGCGCGGGCGACTACCGCAGCTTGTTGCTCAAACACGGCCTCTTGCACGCTCGGTGTGCGCCGATGCTATACAAAATGTATGATAAAACTCGTCCGCAGCTTGTGGCGGCCACAAGGGGCTACGCTGTGGCCGCGACTAGTGGCCTAATGTGCGGCAGCTCTATAGCCATCCGCTCTTGCCTCCGAGAACATCCCTGATGCGCTACAAAAGCGCGGCAGCCCCATCAGGATCCTGAAACCGTTGTATTGGATGCGCAGGGCATTGTGCGCCTTCTTAGTGTAGCTCGCCCACGAGCTGCACGCATAAAAGGTTTGGCAGAATGCCTTAAAAAGGGTCTTCTTGACATCTGCACTGCAACGTGCAAACCTTCGCGAGACCATATTACATCTAACGGCCAATGTCCCGCGCTCCTCCTGCATGTCTGCATCGTCTTGGAGATTCTCGGTGACCCAGTGCCCTAAGTCGCCATCAATGGAACTTGTGAACCATGTAAACAAACCTTTTAGGCAACATTTCTTCGTAAACTTTCACACTAGCTCTCCATCACTGCTAAATCCATATATGCTATTTCACCACTTGTTATTCTAATCCTCATTGAACAATATAATATCACTTGAAATTCGATATTTCAGTAAAAGTTTGGAATTATTTTGCATATGAGGTTATTCTGCAATTGTCTATGATGGTTGACTAGTGTTGTTCAAATTAAGACTATAACGAGAAGTAGTGTGTTAAAACGATTTTAATTTCGGTGGTTTTTGAAATCACGCTTGATTGTACCAGGTACAATTGTTACGATTAAACATTACAGTACAGTACGTTACGTTGCATAATACATATTGGTCACACGTCATCCTCAATCGATTCTAGTGATTCCGAACAAAAAATAAATTTTAAAGCATTTTTAATCTTAATCTACTTTTCCCATCACTAGTAAACTCATCAAATTATAGACAATATCAATATGGCGCTTTGTTTACATCGTTCACAAGTTCTATTGATGGCGAATTTAAGTATTTGAATCGTGAGTCTCTATTAAGAGGCGCCCCACACAAATGCACGGTTGGAACTCAGTTGAAGGCCTTGTTTCCCGCATTTTCGTTGCATCTCTTTCATTTGGTATATCAAATAAGCGAGACGTAAGATCATTTGGCAATTACTGCCAGTAGTCTCACCATAATAATATGTGACGTTCTCAATATAAAGGGACCTTATGGAGGCAGGTGGTTACGCCGTTTTTAGAACTGTTACCATAGTATTCGTATAGTTACAAGAACAAGAAGAGCGTAACTGCCTTCCTCCATGAGGTCCCCTTATACTGAGAACGTCACATGTTACCTGTAGAATGTGTCTAGCGCAGAATTGCCGACCAGTTACAACAGGCAGGTAGCACTCGTAGCTCTTGTTGGCGCAGGTGCGGGACCGCGACACTATCTCCTTTTGCAGCTGGAAACAAAAACATAACGCTTTAAAGCGCAGAATAATTATCTGGATAGATCTTGAACATGATCCAACTAAACCAGAGCAACAATTAATGTGAACTTTAAAAACGATACGAATCTTATTATCGATCATTTAATAAAGAAGATTCAATATAAATAAAAAATCAAATATCAGGGGACAATCTCACACAAATTGACCTAGTCCCAAACTAAGCTCTAGGCTTGTGCTATGGGTAATAGGCAACGATATACATACTCAGGGGCGTAGCTACCGCCGCATCAGCCCTATCAAAGATACGGGGCCCTCGGGCTACAGGGGCTCCAAAGGTGTCTACGGCTGCCTTTCCATAGAAGCGGAGACGAGCGGTGCGGAGAGGAGCTGTGTAGAAATCGACCAATCACATTGGTTGTAATCCACATCTCGTCTCCGCTCCACTTCAATGGAAACAAGTCAAGCGGAGACGAGATGTGGATTACAACCAATGTGATTGGTCGATTCCTACACAGCTCCTCTCCGCACCGCTCGTCTCCGCTTCTATGGAAAGGCAGCCTAAGCAAAAAAGCCGCAGTCTGGTAGAAGGGGCCCACATTTTGATACAGGGCCCGTCTAGGGCAACCTACGCCACTGAACATACTTATATATATTACTGCCTAATATTTATTTCGAGCTGTAGATTAGATATCAATCAAACACCACTTAATATCAAGTTCCAACTCCTTAGTCCTGATGCTGCAGGGGCACAGTGCGGGGGAAAGGCAGTCGTGTTTCATCATCATCGTTTCAGCCGAAAGACGTCCACTGCTGGACATAGGCCTCTCCCAAGGTTTGCCACAAGGACCGGTCCTGCGCCGCTTGCATTCATCGGTTACCCGCAATCCTAACCACGTCGTCGGTCCACCTTGTTGGAGGTCTGCCCACACTACGTCTTCCGGTACGCGGACGCCACTCGAGAACTCTGCGGCTCCAACGGCCATCTGTTCTGCGAGCGATACGCCCCGCCCACTGCCACTTAAGTCTAGCAATTCTTAGGGTTATGTCGGTGACTTTGTTTCTCGTACGGATCTCATTTCATTCGATCACGCTGAGGTAAAGCAGTTTTCAAAGCTTGCTTCTCATAATTTGTGACGTTCTCAATATAAAGGGACCTTATGGAGGAAGGCACTTACGCTCTTCTTATTCTTGTAACTATACGAATACTATGGTAACAGTTCTAATGGCGTAACCGCCTGCCTCCATAAGGTCTTTATATTGAGAATGTCACATTTATTTATTTACCTGAGCCCTCAGCTTGTTCTCCTCCAGCTGTTTCACGGTCTCAGGGTCCGGAGGCTTGATGGACTTCACGTTGGTGATCCTGATGCCACTAGCCCGGCCTCCGCGCAGCATCCTGATCTTGGGCAGATGGATCACCTTGCTGGGCGGCTGAGACATGGTGGAAGGTTCAACTAGAATTGAGAAATAAAGAAGAAATAAATGATGGAGATAACTAGGTTTTTTTTTTATGGGACCTACGTAGGTAGTTAGCCTCTGACGGCTTTGACTACTTCATCGGAGGGAGGGCGAGCTCCTGTGGGGAGCTCAGCAGATAACTAGGTGGTCATAGAAACTCCTCAACAGCTAATAGGTAGTAGATAGAACCCTCGGATTTGTACTCGTTTGACTTATATTTTTATAGCGTGTATCATCAGTGTTAGGTTAGGTTAACTTGACTCGGCAACAAAATGAAAAAAAAATGTCTAATATGCGAAAAATAAACTGCATAATTGCATAATATTATAGGTACCTATACCTAATTAAGGGCCGCACTCAGTTGTCTTATTCTATTGCTGTAGCAAAAAAAGGGACAGCAGCAACTTAAACTTAAATTAATAACGACGTGTCTGACTGCGGCCGTAATTGTAGTGATTAGGTAGGGAACCTACCTACCTACGTACGTAGGTAATTCAATTACGCGGTAGGTAGGTATGCCGTTATTTATACCAATCAGAGTGCAGTAACGAAAAAAAAAATGTTTTCTTGATGAGGGTATTTCTCAACTTCTATCTAGGTATAAGTACGACAAATTCTCATACCTATTCTCTTAGAGGTCAAGTCTATAGGTAGGTACTTAGTAGCGATGAGTTTGTCGACAGTTAGGTACCTATCAAAAAAAAATACCTGTCAAGTGAGTCGGACTCGCGCACTGAGGGCTCCGTATTTAAGTCCGTACTTCAAAAATATACCTTTTTATGTACTTTAATTCGTATGCAATACGGTCTATTTTGAGTTGCCCTAAAATTAATAGGTACTTACCAATATTTTTTTACTAAAAACAGATGCGGGCAAACAACCTACAACTATGCCAAATTTCAAACAACAATGTTGAGAAAAACTGCTGTGACATAGATACGTACAGACGGACGAACAGAGAGACACCGAAGTCTCACCATAAGGGTTCCTTTTTTACCATTTTGGTACGGAACCCTAATAACGGTCATGGGTAGGTATAATAAAATATAATTTAGGTAGGTACTTACATCCTCTAATCCTAATATTCTGCGAATGTAAATAATGCATGTTTTCTTGTTTTATCGGAAACATTGAAAGTTGGTAACTCTTATCGAACAATTAAAATGAATGCGTTATACGCTTACCGTACAACTATGGCACGCGTAACTACTCTAAAATAGAACAAATTACGTAAGTAGAATGAATTGTCTTTTTATTTTAATATTTTCTTAATTTTTCTTTCTCTAGACCAGAACCAGAAAACCACGTAGACCGCGTAAAATTCACCGGCCACCGCATAAAGTTGTCAAGTCTTATTCTCATTAATGTTTAATTATATTCGAGACACCCATTAGAATTTTTAAATATACCATATAATTTCAAAAAAAAAAACACTAATTACCACATAGTTAACTCTAATTTAAGTGATAAAGTAACATCTTTCCTCATAACAAATAATGAAGTGTGTTGTAAACAGTAGTGGACCGACCATTTTCACGGTGTGACAGAGTACGTAGGTCTGTAATTTTAATGTCTCCTAATTTCCTTTCAAAGTGAATGAACCATTATAAAAATACGCACAAATGAAAGAGCATAAGCTGTACTACAGTAATAAACATAGTGATAAAGTGAAACATACCTGTGCTTGTTGCAGATCATCATTCTGTCACCGGAGATCTCACTGCGTTAACTAACAAGTTTTGCAATGGCGTCTGTCTAAATTTTTCAAGACGTGACGAAATTATTGTTTCTTTCTTTAAGTTTTATTATTTGTGTCAAAAATCTTATTTTATTTTTATTTTCAAACAGTATACGATATATGTAATTGGAATTCAAAATGCTTTAAAAATATTGTGTAAATTACTCAAATGTTAACGTGGTCCGTATCCGGTCGCCGCTGCAATAGCGCTGTCCCTTTCCCACTCACGCACCTAGACGGGGAACAACTTTCCGTCGTGCTTCCCCGCGCGCAGTCATTGGAATATCCGTTCGATGGCTGGCGGTCAAGAAAAATGGTATTTTTCAAAAGAACAACTACAGACTTCAGCAAGCAGAAAATGCGGTTTAGATGCAGATAAGGAACTTGCATACCGGCAGCAGGCCGCCAATCTAATCCAAGATATGGGCCAGAGGCTTCAAGTGTATCCTTTTTATTGTGGTGATTTCTGTGTTGTTTTGTCGAGTCATGTGTTAGAAATGCGTTTTACATGCTCTAAAACAGTGTTTTCATTAATGAAATCAGTATTTAAACTCGTCACAATAGCTTGAGGTGTGAAAATAGTGTAAAGTGATGGTGTATGAAAGTTAAAATTATGACGACATTTGCTTTCTTGAACGGCGTCATTAGAGTACTTTCGCTTCGCACAGTTCGCACGTTGGGATTTCCCGACGCTTGCGTTTCGCGGCAAGCGAAAAACACAAGGTAAGAGCTGATTTCGTACAAATCAGGTCAAGAGTGATCTCCGTAATAGTGAAATTTAGGTTGTTTTAGGTTAGGGTCACGCGGTGGCGTGTTAGATTTGTGGGTCACTGATCTGCACAGCTGTCTGGACGCCGATGACGTTGCGTGGTGATCGACCCTGTCTGCCGCCTAAAATTACATTCAACTGAGAATTCGCGCGATTGCGATCACGCACACGGTCGTGGCTCCTCGCTATATCTGAGCGCCTAGTACAACCACACGTAATTTCTACTAAGATAAAACTAAATTTTCTCCCCGTTTATCTACTAATTCTAACAACTAATCTATCTAAATTACGTTATCAGTCTGTTTTACATGAAGTTTAATTCATACATTTTAGTATTTATGTATGTTTGTATGCATCGCATGTTTTTTTCCGTCACGTTCGCTATAATCAATAATAGGTGATATGAGTGAGTCACTGTTTCCCAGAATCATTTCAATGTATAAACAACTGAAGACTTAAGACTTTGAACAGGAAAACAATCCTTTTAAATGATTTATTGTGCTAATATTATGTGGAAATAATTGTTTCAAGTCACATTGCACTTGTATGGTCATCCCTACTTTAAATATAAGTTTTTCCATTTTCAAATCTAAGGATATTTTATATTAAAGTCAAGTGGTATGACAACATTCCCTTTCAATTTAGTAATATTTGCATTGATTAGCTTGCTTTAGAGATCATGGTTATGGGGGAATCGCTAGTTTTGTTTAAGATCATTAGAGCATTTAGTTTTATCTTATCTCACCATTATTATGCATCTTTCTGCCCCACTCAGAGGTGTTAATTAACTTTACTTATAAGCTTGATTAAAGTTGCCGCGTCTTATACTATTGCTATAGCAAAGAAAGTGACAGCAGCAACTTTAATCAAACTTAAAAGTTAATTAACATCTCAGAGTGCGGCCATTTGTGTATTTACTACATAGTTCACCATTAACTTATTATGTATATTTTAACAAAACATACTTAAGATAACCATGATGGACTACCTACGGATTAAGGGTTTTTTTGACCTATAGTTGAGTCAGTCAATAGTTATAAATATAAATCAAGCGAAAACTGTAACACATGTTGCTCATAATTAACCAGATATTAATTTTAAATAATCATTGACACAACTACATGTCAACACATCTTAGCATGGATAAAACCATCAAAAGAAATACAAACAAATATTATTACGAAGTTGTTAGTACATTGCACAAGAATAAGGAAATTCTTGTGTTACATTTTTTTGGCATTGATCCAGGTTTCTGGGACTACATTTACAAAGTGGTAACATTGACATTGAAATTTTTTAAATAGGAAATAACAATTCAGGTTATCATAGTTCTACTGCTAATAAAAAATTAGGTTCCAAATTAAATTTAATGCATACTGACAAATAATTGCTAAGCTTGCAAACAATCATGACTTGAAATAGGTACTTTACTTCTTCTATTACATCTTTAAAAAGCTTGAAAATAATCCCCCAACTTATGGGGTCAGTATTTACTAGAATATTGCTAACATAGTCACCTGTTAAGCTGGCCATACACACTAGGGTATGCCTGCACAGTTTTACCTGTACAGTTGAAATGCACAGGTAAACCGGAGCATGTATGTGACACAAGTTGCCTGTACAGGCGTGGAAACCTGCACAGTTGTGTCACATACAAGCTCCGGTTTACCTGTGCAGTTCAACTGTACAGGTAAAACTGTGCAGGCATACCCTAGTGTGTATGGCCAGCTTTAGAAATATTCTCAGTACCTTTCTGTAACAAAATTCTAAGACATTGAAATTGTTAAACTTCTTTTGTGTTTTTACAAGCTCGGCAAGGGTTTAAGTTTTACCTGTGCCATAAATATGTTGGCCAAGTGCTACTTTGTATTTCCCCTAGAGATGGGTGGCGGCGGGTATTTACCCAATCTACCCATTGAGTAGATAGGTATGAAGCTGAGTAAATACCCAATTTTCAGGTGAATACTTAGGTAAACCAAGTTAATATCTGTTTGGTGGGTAGGATTGGGTAAATACCCGCCGCCGCCAATCTAATTTCCCCATTTAATCAGAACCTAGTTTAGAAAAATACTATAATAGTTCAGTTCAAAATTTCAAAGTAAGATAAACAAATGAACTATTATGTTTATATTTTTGCTATGGCCTTGCTCTCAGAAATTTTCCAAATTATGATAAAAACTACATCAAAATCTACAAATGAACCTAGTTTTATAAATACTAAGTGCCCAAAAAGACAGAAACAGCAATTTATTTAATTTAAGTTCTTTTCCCAATCTCGCCAACCTAAACAGCCCTTACAGGGCGTCACATGTATACCTGATTATTATATACCATCTGTAACCTGTAATGTGACATGCAATAAACTATAAAAAAAAAACAGTTTAATAGCGAAAGCAAAATACCATTTAGGTACCTATAGTGCCATAAAATCAGAATAGTAAACAATCACACATCCAAAGCTATAAATCAAGTCAAAGCATAACATTCCTTTCACATTACCCACAAGTTGACATTGAGTGCACAATGACTCATGCTTACTATGGCTAGGTAAATTAGTTGCACTTGGGCATGCACAATGAGTCATTGTTGCACAATGTTGTTGTTTATTTACTTTCTTTTAGGCATTTAAAATGGTCTGGTTTGTATAAAATTTTATTATTATATCTGATTGGACTGGGAAATCCTTAAGAGGGGAATAATTACATTTGACAAGAGTTTATATTTACCAGACTTATTAGTTATTAAGGATATTTCATTTATTATTGACAAGATTTAAATTTATTAATTTACCTAAGACATAATATAAATTTATTGAGTAAGACTACAAGAACAAATCATTATATCATAGTTTTATATAAATGAAGGGTACAGGGAAATAACATGTCCATGTTATTCTAATGTATTTAAACATGTTCTTTCCCTGTGCCCTTCAAATGTAATTGCCAGTGGTCTGAATAGGTAGTGCAATTTCCCGCGATATCGGTTCGTAATCGTAATATGGGATTATACCCCGCGATTCTGCCCGAAAACGATTTAAAAGTGCGTGTTGCTTTTATAAAATGGTAAATAAATATTTAATAATAGTGTAAATTATAGAATTATATACAATGAAAACTAAACGCAATGTCATAGTAACATTTCTACTTTATGTAAAATACCTTAAACTTTAATTTATATTGTCAATAAAAAAATAGCTGTATTATCCTCCAACAACAACATGAGTCCCGGAATCCCGGGGTATATCCATAATATATACTTAATATTATATATATACTTAATATTATATATATACTTAATATTATGAAGTACCTATAGCGTTTAAGGTTGTTAACCCCAAATTGCACCACCTATTCCGATGACTGTTAAATGCAATTATTTGCAGAATTCCTTAATTTATAAGGTACAGTTTAGATACCTTTTTTTTTTTTTCATTTCTATCTAGACTAGACCACGATGATGGTGAATTGAAGCACATGTTCCACATTTCCAATGTAATCGAGGTTATATGTTAAGCCTTGGGACTAATTACTTTACCAAATTCAAGATAGTACCTGCTTTTAACATTCAAAATGTTTGTTCAGGTGGTTGTGAATATAGGTACCTATTTAATTTTCATGGTGCCATTGGTTTTACTAAGAATATTTGGATCGTGAATCATTTTGTAGATTTTCATCACTTTTCGTATTAGAACACACTACTTGAACCAATAGTTACACTCTTTAATCATGAGTAATTAATATAAATTTTAATGACAAATAAAGTACCAAAAACAAATGGTGAATTTACTACTTATTTTACTAGCGACCTGATTCACACGAGAAGCAGAGCATATACGCACCTAAACTGTGATGAATTATACACATAATCCTTCCTCATGTATCAATCTGTCGATTAGTGAAAATCTTATGAAAATAATGTTCTGTAGTTTTCGAGTTTTTCGCGTTCAGACAGACATACAGACGCGGCGGGGGGACTTTGTTTGATATGAAGTGATGAACATTCCAAAATAGATTTTAAAGTATAGGTATACTTACAAACACTAACACACTACGTAGGTAGGTAGGTATATAGTTTATGCCCCAACTTTGTGAATTATAGATTATGCTGTTATGTTCCCATTATCTTTTAAACTAATAGAGTAATCGTTTTACAACATAGGTATAGTGTAAACGAACAAACTTCTATTTAACGAATAACTCCTTAATACGTTGAAATTGCTGAGGTTCGTTTGTTATATATAATATGCCCTTATATTCAAACAAGAACCACTCTCAATAGCGAAACAATACGTCATTATTTAGACCCCAATATACATTACTTTCACTGACCTTCAAACAATACCTACTGTTAAGCTTTCGGCACACACGCGTGTCGTGAAACGAGTTCAACGCGTTTCGAAGTCGTGTCGTGAGCGTCGCGGCACCCGGCACCGCAGGCAGGCGGCAGCTTCAACGCGTTTCGAACGCGTGCCAGCGTTGCGCCCGCCGCGGGCACGCGTTACTTTTTGGTGTGCCGGGTTCAATTTGCTTTGTTGCATTACAACTTGCGCTTGGTGTGCCGAAAGCTTTATAGAGTCATTTCGTACCTACGCACAAATTCTTAGAAATGTGTTCATTTGTTTGTTGTAATTGTCTAGCACGTGTTTACTTCCTGTACTTCCCTAATTATCGTCATTGTTATGTGTTGTCTTACGTTATCTATCATATTCTTAGTTGCTTAACTTTTGTAAACATGGCGAGTAAAAGAAAGACTTTGTGTATTGACTATGTTTGTAAAGTTTCCTTTACTCTCCGTTTAACGAAAACTCTTTATAACAAACTAGCTAGAATTAATTATACCACATTTCCTCTTCACAACTTATATAAGTCTCCATCTTCGATATTTCCTTAACGACAGCTCACAGCTCCCAACTATGTATAAACACGGCAATAGTCTACATGCACCGATTCTACGCATTCCACTCGTTCACGCAGTTCCATCGCAACGCCATCGCTGCGGCTGCGCTCTTCCTAGCCGCAAAGGTACCTACGACGTTACCTTGTTTATTTTAAAGTAGTGTCTAGGCAGCGAGCACAGACCTAGGCTGCCGTCCTAAGCTAAAAGGCGATATCTCAAATTCAATAGCCAAAGCAGATTCAGTCCTCTCCTGTTAGTAATGAGGTGCCAATTGCTATAGCAGTTTTGTCTGAGATACCGCATTTTAGCTTAGCAGGGCAGTAGGCGGCTAGCACATCGCACCCCCAGTACAACACTGTATTATGTCGAAAAATTTCAACATAATTTTTTTATATTGCAATCACTTTGATATAACACGAGATAACGATTTTTCGTCGATTCTGAAAACATGAAATTTTTTGACTTAGTGCAGTGTTGTACTGGGGGTGCGACATGTTGCCCTCGACTTATTTGTCGCTCGGTAATCCCTCTACCTAGTGTATAAAGTGGGCTACAGACCTTCAGTTTTAGCTGTACAGTCGAACTGTCCAGTTAAATCGCATAGTGTGTAGACAAGACTGAGAACTGCAGTTGTCAGTTTTGCCTACACACTGCGATTTAACTGGACAGTTCGACTGTACAGTTAAAACTGAAGGTCTGTAGCCCGCCTTACAAAAGAGACGCCCTAAGCGTCACATAAGCGAGAATAAGACATGTGCTAGTCGTACTGATGGTAAATGGATCCCCTGCATGCTAGTAGTAGTACATTGCATAGTTGCAATAGCTATCAGCTTAATAATGTGAAAACCAACTCATCAATGGATTGCTGCTAGCATTCGGGCTACCAACCAATGAAAATCAGTCATGAGGACTATGGAATGCCTCTATGCTAGTCATTCCGTCGTCATACCCCTATACCAAAACACAAAATTACAACCGCAGGTTTTGGGTTAAGAACTCATTCATTTTCTTTCAGGAACTAATTTCTGGAATCAAAATTATGTCCTTCATTCCTGGGGTTCAAATAAAATAATAACTAAAAATAAAAATTCAAATATCCATTCCAAATCTTATCAATGGATCAACATAGTTCTCCAGATATAATTATTTCAATAGGTTTCGTGACTAATCCGCTCGCATCCTCAGGTGGAGGAGCAGCCCCGCAAGCTAGAGTATGTGATCAAGGTGGCCCACGTTTGCGTGCACCGCGGGGAGGGCGTCAACAATCTGCTGCCCGAGCAGTACGCAGAACAGGTCAGCATCACACATCGTCATTATTATTAGTTTCACTCATCACTAATCATCACTCATAGTCATTATCACCACCACTCATCATTATCATCACTCATCATCGTTATCACCACTATTCATCACTATCATCACTAATCATCATTAATTATAATTACCAGAGATTGGATATTTGGGTGCTAATTAATTAACCTATAGTTCTGTGTTGTCGTTCTTGTTCAGTGTTATGGAAGCGGACTTTGCATTTAATTTACTAAATCTATGGACAATTTAGCTATATCAAATACATAATTACTCGCTTAAGGTTATTTATAACAACAAGCTTTTTAATACCTTCTTCATCAGATCAGATGCATATTCACATGAACCACGTAAAAGCACAACAAATATTATAATAAATACATGTATATAGTTTGAAATTGTTATATTATAACATTCCAGGTTGATAAAATACAGATATATTACATTATTTTATAAATCCGCCTCCACGTTAGATTTTATTGAGACTACACGAACTGTAGGTAAATTTGCACCCGAATATCAATCTGAATAATAATTATCTTTATCACGGACGCGCTACATGAAGCCTCATCATACAAAAAATGAAAGTTCAGTCACTGTCCCAAATAATTTGACCACATGACGTCACTACTTTAAAACTTTCATTCAGTTATGGTTCATGCAAAAAGTAATAAATTTTAAAGAGGTCAAGTAACTGTCAACTTAACACCTTTGAAGACTTATGACCGAAAACCGTTAGCCGGGTATTGAAGTGTATACGTAGTAATGTTCAATAGCTTACCTACTACTCGTACATACCTCATAAAAATCATGTAAACACTGTATCTTGTCTAGGGGACACGGTTTATGTAGGAAGACATGTCAAACTGTTTTGTGTGATATATATATAAATTTTCTCGTAGTCATTCTGACATGTTTTCCTGCAAAACTACGCAGATATTTAATATTATTTTTACAGTTTTATATAATGTTAGAATAAGTAGTGACATTGTTATATTTTCATTTAAAAAATGACTAACTGTTGAGTTTCTTGCGGCGCTTCTTCTCAGCAGTGGTCTCCTCTTGGGAAGCGCTGGTAGATTTTGACGTGTAAAAGTGCCCGTGCGGCCTACTTACTGAATAAATATCTTTTATCTTATCTTATCTTAATAATACCTTTAGTTTTCTTAATATTTCTTATTGATTGCGTATCTTATTATTCATAACATATCAATGACACACGAGTCCTGTAAGCGTATTTTTAACTTCCATTTAAAGACATACCTACTTGTTTTTAAAAAGACGAAATGAACTGAGAGGTGTCAATAACTATTAAATAAGGGCTACTCTTATCTGGCAGAATATTCATTGTTCGAAATACACTTCTCATAACATTTATCGCGGAAACATGCTTACTGCCGCACTCAGAGACGTCAATTAAGTTTTAAGTTTCATTAAAGTAGCTGCTGTCACTCTCTTTGCTATAGCAATAGAATAAGACGCAGCAACTTTAATGAAACTTTAAACGTAATTGACGTCTCTGAGTGCGGCAGTTAGTTTAGTCGAATGATAATTTCGCAGAAATATATACAAAACAGTGTCGGAAAAGTAGGTTAGGTTAGAACCTTCTGCGAAAAGATATGTGACGTTCTCAATATATAGGGACCTTATGGAGGAAGGCAGTTACGCTCTTCTTATTATTGTAACTATATGAATACAGTTCTAAAACGGTGTAACCGCCTGCCTCCATAAGGTCCCTTTATATTGAGAACGTCACATATTTCTGCCAAGTAACATTCTGCAGTAGGTACAAAAATATGCCAAACAAAATTCTACAACACATTAGTAAACCATTTAATATAAAAAAATCGTGACAAAATTGAAACCCCTACACTATCAGAGCGCATAACTCTCGAATGATCTACCTACGCTTGACTAGTTGCTAATTGGGTCCAACTTTTTGAACCTTGCCCATATACCGAACAGGATCTGATATATAAATGTTATTTGGGTTCTTTTTTACCTACAATTGTCTGTCCTCATTTTACCATACGTCATTAGTTAGAGGATTGATTATTAATGTTTTAGTGTTTGAATATACGTCCATACATTTATTCATCTATTAGTACTAAATAGTCTTTCACTTTCTCTATCCGGTGCTTTTTTTTTTTTTTTTTGTTTTTCATAGAATCGCGTGACAGAGTGGTAATCCAAAATGTGGTCTCCGCTGAAAACGGCCACTCTGTTGCGGTATTTTCTGAAAAAAAAACCTCATAAAGATAAAAACATTATCGCCACGGAAAGAATCATTAATTAGTCCTAATAAAAAATATATGCTACGTTTATTAAAATCAAACATTAAAACCATAATTATCAATAGTTGAAAAACGCAAAAAAAAACCAGAAAAATGACGATATATTGTAGGTAAAAAAGAAGAACGACCCATTTATTAATTACCATATTTAAGATATTAGATAGGATTTTATCCTCATAGAACAGTGATATTCAAGAGAATTATTTTTGTCACAACACTATTTATTTTCTCCTTAATAATTGACTACACAGCAAACGGTTTACTTTGTCTAATTAAAAATAGGTATGAATTTAGTTCTCAGTCTAACCCCACTCGCTCACGGGTTGGTAGCAAAACACGCGTTCAGCATGAATGCGTGTTGATTAGAAGTTCCCTAGCGACCCTTAACGATTTCATGTTTACCCCCCGGACGCAAAAAAGAGGGGTGTTATAAGTTTATCGGCCGATCTGGTCCGAAGACTGCTCTACAGACGGCCGGGTCTGATTCGGAGCGAACCAAATCCGTTGTCCGTATCTGTCTGTGGCATCGCAGCTCCTAAACGGATGGACCAATTTTGATTTAGTTTTTTTTTTTTTAATTAGAAAGGTGACTTAATCAAAAGTGTTCTTAGATTAGTTTGATGAAAATCCGTTATAAAGTTCGTTTAAAAGTTACGAACTCTGATCCAAATTTTGTCGGGAGTTTTTTAATACTGGAAATCTTCTAGTGACGAGTCCGTCCAGTGAAAATGTACGTGCTCGGAGCTCGTTGGAGTTTTTTTTAGGCGCTGATGTACCATACCGACCCTTGAGCGAGTGGGCTGACTTACAGAATCATGCATAGTCCATAGTCGAGTACTCCTAATGTTTTGGTGCAGATTATTGACTCGCAGACTGGTCTAGCGATGTATGTGTGTATCGATTTTCTGGCTATTGATTATTCGAGAGAACGAATAAGAAGGGCAAATCGATAGGACACCCCCATAATATTATCTATACTAATATTATAAAGAGGCAGATTTCTTTGTAATCCATATATATGTACTCACATACTCTGAAACAACCTTTTTTTTTTATTCTTTCACCATTAGAAAGCTAATTAATTATTCAGAAGTAATATATTTTTAACTTCCGACGTAAAATGAGTGTTACGAGTTTTTATAACTTATTTTACCAAAGCGAGTCACTAGTTTATCACAACATAACATCACAACTCAACTCATATAACTTTATACGCTATCCTCATTTGTACCATCATAATTATTTCCAGGCTCAAGACCTGGTGTTCAACGAGAACGTATTGCTCCAGACTTTAGGGTTCGATGTGGCCATCGACCACCCTCACACGCACGTGGTGCGCGCATGTCACCTTGTCAAAGGTGAGGCAAGACGGAGAGGGTGCGCGTGCGCGTCCGTTATGTGGCCGGCTGACGCGTCATTTGATTGGGTTATTGGAATCTATTTTCATTTTAAATGTATAAAACATAGCAGAAATAATAATCACAATATTGGGCGCCAAAGGGCACTGCTAATCTATAATAGTTCAATTAATTTCGTCGTAAAGACAGTGAATTATGCTTATTTGGTTTGGAAGATCATTAAGTTATATCTCGTACTAAAATGGTTTTTGGAACGCTTTATTTACATGTAATTTGATAGGTATTTAAATAATAAAATAAAAACATAATAAAGACATTTAAAAGGTTTATCTACTTTTTCTTTGCATTGCTAATACTTTTTTAAATCATAATCTATTATTTTCTAATAAAAAGTAGAGCCAATTTTAATCGTAAATTAATAATTAAAAAACATCAGTGAATAGCGGTAATCGTTATAATCAACTAAAAAACATGTAAACCAATCAAATGATGCATTTATAAAGTCAGCTGCGGCCGCTGTACCGCACTGGACAAAAACCAACTGGACCCAAGAAAAAAAAATACAGACCGCACAGGCAATGTATATCAACAATTTTGCGAACTGGCAATAGGTATGTGAAAATAACCGTTTTATTTTGTGTAGTCACCATTTCATGTTCATCTCACCTTATTTTTTTTGAGAAGCTTGGAGCTACAGGTCTGTGTGTAGATTATAAGATTACTTTTATTATCTGTACCAACTAAAATTATAACTAAACTGAGTTATAAGTCTGTCTGTTTGTTACGCTTTCTTAAATTAAATAATCAATAGTTTTAGTCCCGGGAAAGGACAGGATACTTTTTATGCCGGAAAGTGAAACAGCTCCCGAGGAAGCAGCGATAAACGACTTCTAGAAGCTAAAAGCTAGTTATTATTATAATATAAATGCGAAGTCTGCTTATTTGTTCCGTATTCACGATTCACCGTTTCAACTGATTGCCGTGGAATTTAGTACAGACGAGGACAGAAAGGTTTTTCATCTTATTCCATTGTAATAAGGTCCAAAAGTGTATACATATTTCTGTCCTCGACTGTAAAAAGATATTTGACAGCTCCCGGGGGAATAGCGATAACGATTTCTATGCGGATAGTATCTCATTAAGAAGTAGAAAATACAGCACTCAAAAATGTACAGTCGTCGCCAAAAAATAGTACAGCTAATATTAGGGTTACAAATTGCCTCTAATCGTTTTATTAACACGATCCGCGATCTATCCTTGACAGTTCTTTTATTGTATATAAAACTATATCAAATATGATTATTGATTGGATAAGGATGATTTGTTATTTATGATACTCGTACATTTTAGACGTTAAACGCAAACGCATGTTTTAAAGACGCACTTTTGTATTAAATAAGAAGTTCAAACAATAAAGTCTAATCAAAAGGGTCAAACTGAAACCCTGCGCTGTCTTTCTGCGCCAGCAGTGGCCGGGTAACGCTGTTTTTTTTTTTTCATTTTTTTTTTAAAGCACCCAGTTTGTTGGCGAGTGTAGCCACAGCTATAAACGGATAACGTTATTATATTTTATGTACACAAAATTTAAAGCTGTTTATGCAATAAACATTTTTATTCTTATTTAAAAAAATATCAGACCTTTCGCTCCAACCTAGCTTGGTTACATATTAAAAGCTTTATTTCTGTTAAATTTATGGCACAACCCCTTTGTTAGTTTACTTTTTAATTTATGTATGAATGGCTAAGTTAACAATCAAACAATTTGTATGTAATTTGTATTAATCTTACCCTCAATTTCGCCTTTAATTATTTTAAAAGTTTGCAACATCCCACTTGCAATCAACGCGTCCATGTTTTATTTATATCAGCTGTTCCCGCGTCTGACTTGTCACTATCCCTCCGCAGCGCCGAAGGACCTGGCGCAGACGTCCTACTTCATGGCGTCCAACAGCCTGCACCTCACCACCATGTGCCTGCAGTACCGCCCCACCGTCGTCGCCTGCTTCTGCATTCACCTGGCGTCCAAATGGAGCAATTGGGCGGTGAGTGTTAGTGGTTCTTTTAGTTTTTTTTTCTATATTTTTTATTTGTGTATGTATTTTATAAGCTCTTTTTTTAGAGGTAGATGGGCATATTTCAGAAAGGTTGTCGCAGTTAAGAAGCTAATTAAAAAACGCTAACTTTATTTCATTACGTAACGAAATTTAGTCACACACTTATATGGTTAATTATCGTGAGAGGTTCCTAACTGCGACAATCTTTCTGAAATATGCCCAGATAGGTTACTAGTGCGACTATTACAACGTAAGAACAGTGTATCTACTACCGGGAGCTGAAAAAAGGACAGGTTTATGAGAGCAGGGACTGTATATCGATAACTAAGATATATAAAAGAAAGAAAGAAAAAATATTTATTCGTGACAGATACAAAAAAGGGACAGAGAAATACACACAAAACGATTAGAGGTCACGAAATGGTACCAACTCAGCGTAATGCTAGCTAATGTCAGCGCTGGTCTTCCGTTGGTGGTCCGTTGGTTCCGTTGGTTGGTTGGTTGGTTGGTTGGTTGATTTTATCGTTATTTTTAAGAAAATATCGATAAACATATCGATACTTCCCGAATATATCGATTACACGTGTGACCTTGACTATACAGTGTTTCCAATCTCCAAAGACGCGCCGCACTATTTAATTGTACGTACATTTTCGCAAACAAACAATCTATAACTTGCGCTGAGCTTCCCACGAGAGCTCGCCCTCTCTCCGGTGAAGTAGTCAAAGCCGTCAGAGGCTAACTACGTAGGTCCTTCAAAAAAAAAAACAACTAAAAACCGCCGATAAAATTGAGACCCCTACTCTCAGAGCTTATAACTTAAATGGCTCAACGGATTCCCACCAAACTTAGCTAAGAACACTCTATCAAGTCGCCCTTCAAGCAAAAAAAAACTGGGCGTGTGCGAGTCGGACTCGCGAGGGCTCCGTACACATTTGGCTGGCGTTTACCGTTTTTACGATACAACAAAAATAAAAATACGTTGAAATAAAAGCTTTGGGTTCATTACGTCTCAATTTCATTTTACCCGTTTACCAATTCTCCTAGATCTCAAAAGGACTTAGTGTCAAAATACCTAAATTCCATAATGCCCAACTTTTATTATCATAACACCATATTCTTAATATGGCTGAATTTTAAAATGTCTTAGTCTCATAATGGACAAACTTCACAACACCTTTATCGCAAAACACCATATGTTCAAAACAACCAGATGCCAGAATACCTACATTTCAAAAATTACTAAAAAAAGCTATTAAAAGTTTACTAAAAAAATCTTTATAAGCTTGGAAAAAAAGCTTTATAAGCATGTAAAATAAGAATTTAGGTATTTTGAAACTGTGACATTTTGTCATTCTGGAGTTTTCAGTTTAAGTTATTTTAAAATTTTGTCGTATCTGTGATTCGGTATTTTAAGGAAAATGTACATTTCAATTTTTAGGCATTTCGAACATGAGACGTTTTAGTTCAAAGCTATTATGACATTTGTTCATTTTAGGAATGAGACAATTTGATATTTATGAATTATGAGCCCATGGCAATTTGAAATTTAGTGAAATTAGTGAATTGGGCATTATGAAAATTAGGTGGAAGAAGCCCTACTCAAATAAAACGGTTCCATAAAGTTCTAAAAAATTCAAATTCGAAGACCAGTTGATGTCAATGCAAGGAAAAATAAACTGAACAAAAATGCTTGTGTTAAAAATAATACAAAACCTTTTTACTTTAAAGTAGGCTGAAAATGCCGTAAAATGGTAGGAATGAAAACGGATGGTGTGGACCGCTCGTATTAAAATTTTCTATCGCTAGTATTTTTGAAAAATATAATTTCACCGTTTTTGCTCACTGTCGAGTGAAACTTTCGAGCGCTCGAAAGTCAAAAATCGCCCCCCAGGCCCTCCCTCCCTTGTCATCAAAAATAAGCAGAGCAAAGCTTACGTAATAATCAATGGCCGCCAACTGGATGGTTTAGATTTAAATGAGAATCTGCATATTAGAAAAACGCAGTATAAGAGAATGACATATTTAACTGCATACTGCGTTTTTGCTCTGGACGGAAGAACTAACGTATGTTAATATGCGTCATCGAATGATCCACCAAATGACGAAAGCGTAATGCCAACAACATTTCGATGATAACGGGGTTGGGGTTATTTAGATAATTGATTTATATTAATCATTTGAAGCGTGTGCAATTTGTTTTGCTTAAAAATTATAATTTTAACATAATCAATTGGAAATGTCGTATCGTGTTGATTTTCAATTTTATAACTAGCTAATTTAGGGCATGCGCAAACCGGCGGAGCGCAGCGTAGATCACTTTAAAATTTATCAATGTATATTCTTCCCTATTTTAATTACAATAAGGTATAAATTTGAATGCTCTGAGACCGACCTCGGAGCATCACGGGGGATTTCTACTCTGCGGCTGCGGCTCTAAATTTATACCTTATTGTAATTGAAATAGGGAAGAATATAAATTGATAAATTTAAAGTGATCTGCGCTGCGCTCCGCCGGTTTGCGCAGGCAAGGGCTATACACGGTATCTAAGGAGATACCGTGTATAAAACCGTAAACTGTAAGGGTGTTCGTATGTGTTGGTTTTACGAGATTATAAATTTACTAGCGAACCCGCCCTCGCTTCGCTCCGGGTACTATTATATACATAAACCTTCCGTGAAAAATTATTTAACTGATGGTGAAAACGGTATCAAAATCAGATGCGTGGTTTAGGAGGAGTTAGCGGATAAACAAACAGACAGACGCGGAAAGTGACTTTATACTCTGTGAGGATAAAGAAGTCCCCCGCCGCGCTAAGTTTGTGTTGGTCCGGGCTAATCTCTGACACTACTGTACGGATTTTCATACGGTTATCACCATAAGGCTGCCTTTCCATTGAGGCGGAGACGAGAGGAGCGGTGCGAAAAGGACTAATCACCTTGTACAGTACCCACACTAACGCTTAGCGCACAGAAACTAGAGGAATCTGATTGGTTATCTATGAAGTTTATAAAATATTACAAAAGTGCCCTCACCGCGTCTGCCTGTTTGAATGCGATAAACTCAAAAGCGACTGAACGGATTTTCATACGATTTTCACCAATGGACGGAGTGATTCATGAGGAAGGTATAGGTGTATGATTCATTAAGGTTTAGGTGCGTATGGGCGATTCTACGGCGTTTTAACCGCCGTCATTGTCGTCTTCGCGTATTATTCCAAATAAAACTAACAAGTTTATTTTAATTTTGAATGCAATGAGAACTACTCCCGGTGCTTCTTCTATTTACATCGGAAATTGTTGATTGTAATCGTTATTTTCGTCAATATATGCGAAGACGACAATGACGGCGGTTAGAAAGGCCGAAGAATCGCCCGTATACGCTCTGCGTAGGCTATGACTTATTAATTTAGTGCTACCCGTCCGAAGCTGGAGTAGGTCTGTATCTTAATATTCGCAAAACTTCATCACTCATTAGACAAGCCGTTTAAAAATTAAAACTCATCGTTTGTATGCTATCGTGCGACTCTAAATATGACCCTATGACTTTAGGCCAGGTTCTTTCTACTTTAATTTAACTCGTCTTGCTTCCATATCGTAATCGTATTGTTGACGATATAGTAGTTCTTATTCACTTTTTGGTAAGAGCTACCGTGACGTCAACAATATGACTTCGTTATAGGAGCAAGACGAGCTACAAATAAGGTCGCATTTCCACCTGCAAGAAATTGCTGCGAGAAATGTCCCGACAGTGCTGTCCGGCAGTAGCTTGCAAGAAACTTGCACGTGTTAACCACTAGGCACCGTCGGACAGAGTTGTCGGCTATTTCTCGCAGCAATTTTTGGCAGATCAGGTGGAAACGCGGCCTAAGAATATGCTCTAAATATTGCAATACAACGACACCCACACAGTATTCCAATAGAGCATGTTCCACAGATCCCGCAATCCAACGAGGGCAGGCACTGGTTCTCGTACGTGGACCGCAGCGTGACGTCAGAGCTGCTGGAGCGGCTCACGGCCGAGTTCCTGCACATCTTCGACAAGTGTCCGTCGCGGCTCAAGCGCAAGATGATGGAGCGAAACAACGCCAGTAAGTACTCCACTGCTCTTACTGCCCGCGAGTGTCTGCAGTGCACGTCGCTCGCGCGCGGGCGGCAGCTGGACCGCAGCTGCTGGAGTTGCGCGCGGTCTGGTTCCTGCCCGCCTTCGACGAGTGGCCCTCGTGGCTCAAGCGAAATATGATGGAGCTGTCCTGCTCTTTTGCCCGCGAGGGACAGAGCCGGAGTGTGTCTACAGTGTACGACGCTAGTGCGTGATCGCAGCGTGACGTCAAGAGCTGCTGGGGCGGCGCCAGCAGCTGACGTCACGCTGCTTGCTGGAACTGCTCACGGCCGAGTTCCTGCCCACCTTCGACGAGTGTCCCTCGCGGCTCTAGCGGAACAGCGCCAGTAAGTACTGTCCTGCTCTCATACCCGCGAGGAACAGAGCCGGAATGTGTCTACAGTGTACGACGCTAGTGCGTGGACCGCAGTGTGACGTCGAGAGCTGCTGGAACGGCTCACGGCCGAGGAAAGTGCCCCTCGCGGCTCAAGCGTGGAACAGCGCCAGTGAGTACTGTCCTGCTCTCATACCCGCGAGGAACAGAGCCGGAATGTGTCTACAGTGTACGACGCTAGTGCGTGGACCGCAGTGTGACGTCGAGAGCTGCTGGAACGGCTCACGGCCGAGGAAAGTGCCCCTCGCGGCTCAAGCGTGGAACAGCGCCAGTGAGTACTGTCCTGCTCTTACTGCCCGCGAGGGACAGAGCCGGAGTGTCTACAGTGTACGATTTCTGCTCACCTTCGACTATATTGTCTGCGCTGGCTGTCAGTTGTTCAAGTGTTCCAACTGTCGGTTCCACTTTTTATTACCGTGTTAATCAAGTTTCAAAATTTTACATTTTGACGTGAGACGTCACGAAACTTATGACTCCTCCCACGCCTTGTCCAATGTCACACTTCGTTGACCCCCTCCCCCCTTAACGTGTGACGTAATTTATGGATGGCCCCCTAAAACAAAATGAGAACGGCACAAACATCAGCGACAATTAAAAAAAAACAAAGCATACTTAACCCGTGGAGCGCCCAACAAACCAATATGGCTATAGCGCCCAGCTATTTTTAGATCTTTATTTTTTTGGGTACCTACTTCAGAAAAAAGTTATTGTGCCTATGTAGTATAATTACATATAATATATACCGTTACAAACGTAACACAAGCTGCTAAGTACCTATCTAAAATGACAATAAAAATACCCACTTAATTTATCCTTTTGAAAATAAATTTTTTTTTTTTTTGTTTTGTGTTTTTTCTTCGTCGCCTTAAACTATTTAGACAAATTACATCTGACACATTTCGCTTTTGTTTTTAAACCATTTTAAACGTTAGTAGTTTACGCACCTATAACATTGGATTAGTTAGTCATACGATACACAATAATAATTTACGAAAAAAATTCGTCGCACGAAACACATACACTTTGTATGGCGGACCACAGAAAAAGTTTGCACGTTAGGTGGTTTTTTCTTTGGTTAATTTCACGCCTTGGATTCCAGTAATGGCTAAAAAAGTCCCTATCGACAGTATCATAGTGACAGAATACGTACGTATTTTTTTGCCTTGCAACCCACCAGAATTAAAGAAATAAGAGCGCAAAGGCGCTGTGTACATACGGCGCGCACATCGCGGGTTTAAAATCGTGTGCACAGTGTGCGCGCATGGCGCTCCACGGGTTAAATTATAAAAACACTGTGACAACAATTCGGACAGACGATGAACTCTTTGTGTGACAACACTAGAACAACAACCGTTTCCTGTTAGGTCGTTACAAGCATAGGCTAATTTCATTTCAAGGTAAGAATTGGGTCATTATACTATTTTAGGGCCTATAAAATGTCCCTTACTGTGAACGTCTATTTAAAGTCATAGTTTTCAACAAAACTGATCGACATTCCTAAATAATTGTATACCAAATTGTGTGGGGCTGAGTAAAAAAAAAGTTATTGCAGTAACGCAAGAGGACGTGAGGACTGGTAACGCAGTGGTAATTTTTGCAGCAAATTCATGTTTATATACAAATAGAACAAAAATAGTGGGAATATTTATAATATAGATATAGAATTAACATGGGTCTGCTGTAAAATTATCTCAAGATATCTGTAAATTTTTCAAATGGGTGTAAAATGTTCAAATCTATTTTAGACATTGAAAAGAGAATGGCCCAATTACTAATAATATAATTTTGAATCAATTGTTAAATTACCACACATCACATCTAAAAGGTTTCAAAACGATGTTATTAAAAAATAAAGATGCAGTTGTGTAACTGACTCATTACCGGTCGGTAGTAGCAACCCGAGACGACTCGGCAGCGCCACTTATCCATTTCGTGCGCTCAGCTGGGCGTCGATGTCGACCATGTCGCAAATACTTTCGACTTCTCCACTTCGGCTATAGAAAAACATCGAACAGAAAAGGTGATGATGACAACAAGGTAAATAACTTATTAATAGTAAGTTGTTGCACGAAGCAGAAGGTTATTTGTGTGTGCAATAGCACCGAGTGCTGACTTGGAGCCCTAGCCCTAGAGTGCAATGATAAATTGCTTAACGCGAGGTTCATAATCTGCTTATCTTTCAACTACTTACTGCAAGAGAAGTATGTGACAGTAGTAAGTTCAATCAACTGTTGAATGGTTTAATTATTTTCGCTCAACAAATCAAAGTCAAATCAGAGACCAAATTTTTTGCCTCATTTTAGAAATCGGCGTCCCCAATGTCCTATAAAATGAGTCCCACGATGAATTTTTCAAATAATCACGTCCGCCATCTTGTAATCCAAAATGGACCTCATTTTCGAAATCATCATCCTTGCATTTCCTGGGGAATGTCTTCATGAGTCCCATGAAAACATTGTACTCCAAAATCTACGTCATTTTCAAAAACTTAAGAAATGAGTCCCATGACTGGCATGATAAAATAAATCCAAAGTCTTGACCGTTTTTCCCTGGGTGGCTACCTGGCCAAAACGGACATTTTTGAAGGTTCTATAAACTCGGTCAAAACTGAATGTAAATTTAAGAAAAATTCTATAATAAACATGTAACAGAATCAATAACCTATGGTTATTTTTTAATTATTTTACATGCATAAAAAACACGAATTTTGTTTCTATTTTTTCATCTTGGCATCAATTTATATGGAACTACATCGAAATATTCTTCATGAATATATGTAATAAATCATCAAAGGATTTTTTTTATATTGAAAAATATGGAAATAAAGGCCAAAAAACTACTTTTTTGCAGTTAAAATGTCAAACTTTGATAGCATAAATCTCAATACTAGTCACTTGTAAAAGAAAAATTTCGATGGCAGCTAGTTTAGAACAGCAGTTTTAATGCAAATAGGTATTAACAACAAGTGATAGTGGAGGGCTACAGATCGAAGGTCATTTGCATAGGGTAGCCCCTTAAGAAGAAAACAAAACAGTGCAGTAATATGGGTTTTGCATGAAACTTTATTATTCTAGAGCAGAAAAGTGCTCCTTTGTGTTCAGTATTTAGTGGATTTATGATGAAATTATAAAAAAAAAAACATTTTTTACAACTAAACAAGTATGAAGAAGAAAATAGATAGATAAAAGGTGACTGTCTTTTGTGACGTCATTCGTAATAGATTTTTGTGAGTGCGTCTCGAGTGATGGTTGTGAATCACACAATTGGTCTAATCAGTCAACCCTCATCCCTTATATCTGGTGTTCTGCTCGACTTATTTTGCGAGTGCCGCGGCCGCTGCCGGCGACGGCCGAGTCGCCCGCCCTCTGGCCGAAGGATGTGTTCCGGCGGTTCCGGGCCGGCTTGCCAGCGAACAAGACTTCGAACACTGCGATACAACAGGCACGCTGTTTTATCGCCAAAACTGTATAAGATGTGTTAACACAATGACCGCCAAATGTATGTATTTTCGTCTCACCAGCTCGGAAAGGCTTTCTTTGTCGGTCAAAGTATGCGCGCAAAAGTCCACTTTAACCACTAGGGTGGAAAGTAATAGTGGTGCTGTGTGCGCACTACTCATGTGGGGCTCGTGCAATTGTTTTTCCAACACCAAGTGTTTTCCTCGCTACACTGAGGTGAAAAATTATGTGTTTCGCACGGCAGCAAAGTTATTTGGGTCCTCGAGGCTTTGAATTCTATTTTCGATCCACTCGCTAGGCTCGTGTTTCAATTTTAGAATAACTCTGGATTCAATACTGGCTCTCGCGCCATATTTGCAGCCTTGCATAACAAATAACTATTGATTTGATTTGATTCGTGTGAATGACTAATATAATTTTTAGGTGGCAGTTCCCCGCATTCCAACGCCGCGCACGGCAGCGGCGCGTCGTCCGTCGCCGGCTCGCCCTTCGACAAGAAGCATGCTTCGCTCCCCAACGACGACTTCGACAAGTCCTTTGATAAGGGTATGTGAACTAAAATATGGCATTAGGTGGGTCGATGATCTGATCTGATAGCGGTTGTGGGAAATGGGTGCGAGTAGCAATTGATCGGTCATGGTGATCTTCGGGGAAGGCCTATTGCAGCGTTATGGTGGACATTCACGGTCAGTTAAACTGATCTGTTGAATTGTCGTACATCCAAAAACTGACCGTGAATGTGAAAGCTTAAGTTGAAATTATACGAACGATGTGCGTCAGTTAACTGATCAGTTTAACTGACCGTGAATGTCCACATTTAGAAGTGTTTAGGCTGATATGATGGTGGTGATTTTAATGTAATTTTGTTAATACAACTTTCCCGGGAGTTGTTCAAAATGGAACTGTCGATTTTGATTTTTAGTATGAACTTTGGAATTTTTTTCTTATCACAAAAAAAATCACTCCTTTCTCCAAGTTTAGGACATTCTTGCTAAATTAAGATGTAGGAAAGCGGAAAAATAATGGAAGGAATTATATTCGCGTCATACGAGCCAAGCCCCAGATTAATGGAACTCTGTTCGCAGAATACGAGCGCGAGCGGCGCCGCGCGCCCGTCGCGGGCAGCTACGTGCCGGCCACCGCCGCGCCCGCGCCCGCGCCCGCGCCGCAGAAGATCGACTACACCGTGTACCGCGAGAAGCGCGACCGCGAGGAGCGCGAGCGCCGCGCCGCGCAGGCCCGCGCGCGCCCCGCGCCCCCGCACCACCGCGCCGCGCCGCACGCGCCCAAGCCGCACGCCGCGCCCTGGCCGCACCACGCCAAGCCGCACAAGCCGCACGACCAGCGCGCGCACCGCCCGCCCGCGCCCGCGCCCTCCGCCGCGCCCGCCCCCGCCCCCTCGCCCTCCGCCGCGCCCGCTGCGCCCGAGCCGGCGGCGCCGCGCACGCGCCCGCCGTCGCTCTTCTCGCCGGAGAACGCCACCACGCCTACAGCGGCGGCCGCGGCGGCGCCCCGCCGCCCGCCCCCGCCGCCGCGCCCGCGCCCCGACCAGAGGCCCGCCCCGCCCGCGCCCGCTCCACACAACCAAGTAACCGCGCCTCCGGACTCGCAGAGACAGCCCAGCCCGCACAAGAAACGGCCGGACGCGAGCGCGGCCGTGCGCGAGATGCGCCCCCCCGCGATATTGTCGCCCTTCAGCTCCCCGCCCCTCGCGCGGGACGCCCCGCCCGCCCCCAAACCGAGGCAGCGCGTCCAATCAAATTCCGAACCGGAATTAGTGCCCGTAGTGAAAAAGTTAGATGAGACGCCCGGTTATGAGAACGTTATTCGTGATTCGCAGCGCGGGACCGCCATTAGAACGAAGCCGGCCGAGCAAAGGAGGCCCGAGCCGCCGCCCCGCGCCGTCAATGGGATCGAAACGGATCCGACACTAGTGTCCAATTTGTTAAAGGAGAGTCTCGCCAAACCCGCCCCGATCACGGTCGCCACTGAACGCAAGTCCCCCATAGTCGAAGTGAAACGCGAGCCGGTGGCGGAGCCCCCCGCGCCGCCGCCCGCGGCCCCGCCGGCGCCCGAGCCGCCCGCGCCCGCCCAACCCGCGCAACCACCCACGGAGGAGCACTCCGAACACAAACATAAAAAGGAAAAGAAAAAGAAAGAGAAGCATAAACACAAAGACCGTGACAAGTCCAAAGAAGAAAGAAAGAAGCATAAAAAAGATAAGGAGGAAAGGAGAGAGAAGAAGAAGGAGGCGAGTCCGCCGCAGCCCCCGCCAGTGGAGCCCCCGGTCGACGGCACGTTCAAGATCACCATTCCGAGAGACAAGCTGCCGAAGATCAAAATTCCGAAGGAGCGTCTCTCGGCGCCCCCACCGCCGCCGCCGCAGTCCTCGGAATTGAAGCTCAAGATATCCAAGTCGGTGCTCGAGACGCTGAGGAAACGCAGCGGCGCGCCCGAGCCCGGCCCGCCGCCCAAGGTCGCGCGGCAGAACGGAGCCCCGCACCCAAAGGTAGGCTGGAATGTACCTCCCCCTTGTTTAAACTCTATGCCCCATTTACCGTATTACGTGGTCCAACCGCCGCCGCCCCTGTACTACGGCATGGGCATGGCGATGGGCATGGACTACTACTACGGCCCGGCGCTGGGGCCCGTGCACGCCTACCCGCCGCGCGCCCCGCGCCCCCCGCACGCGCCGCAGCCCCCGCTGCCCGCGATGCCGCCGCCAATAGTTCCACCACCGCCGCCGGAGTAGCAAACACTATGGACTCTACTGCTTTTAATACATGTTATAAAGTGCTTTTACCTTGACACAAAGTCTGTTCAATTGTTGTACAAATTATATTTACTCTATTTACAAGTAGTAAGGCAACTAAGCTTATAATAATACTGCCAAATTTGTTCTTGTTAATGTTAGTGGATGTAGGAGTGTTGATAATGACCCTTAAACTAACGGTGATAGCTATATTTAAAAAAGTACTTGTTAGAATGCATCACACTGTTGGTATATTAATTGTTGCTGTATTTTATATAAAGTTCAGAGACTGGATATTGCACAAATATGTAATATTTCTTTATCGTTGTTTCAATATTTATCTCGAACTACATATTTCTAGCTAGTAAATAAAATATTATTATTTGTATTTGTGCAATTACAGTTGAATTTTTACATCTATGAAACATAGACTCCTGTGTTGAACATAAAAATAGTACTGCATAGAAGGTTGTTGAAGATTTGATCTTATTTTAAAGAAGAAAAGATCGAATAAATCAATTTCGTAACTTTTTCTGCTATGAAATCAGTCTCTATTGGGCTACATAGTCGTAAAAAAATAAGTTTCCCTTTTACTGCAAACTTAACTTATCAATCAGTGAACCTTGGATATGCTATGCTTTAAAACTAAGGGAGAGTCTGTCCTATACAGTAATATTTTTTTTATAATCATAATGGCCTAATATGCTCACCAATGATAAAAATAAATACTTTTTTGAAGGTTTCAGGTTTTCACGCGAAACTCCTGTGCTCAAATTACAAACTTATTGGTTAAGCAATAGGTTCTCTTCCAGAACGTGATAATTTAGAATCCAACAAAGTAATTTAATATAATTCAATTGTCTTTTTTCGGATGAATTAAATTAGTGACATTTCCACTGGCGAGGCGGGAAAATCGCGACGCTTTTGTTTTCGTTACATTGTTTGTAAACTCTATGTTATAGTAATACGGTTCAATATTAACAACAAATCTCTCGTCTCACCCATCCAGACTATTTCCACTGGCCTCTCCAGTGGAAGAGCCCCTTTAGGCTGGTCGATCAACGTTTTGTTGTTATTATTGTCTGGTTAACCGGGAGACAACGGTGGATTTTCTTAGAAAAATTGTTATAATGTATATTATTAACATGCTTAGGAAAAAACCAAAACTAACGGGCTTGTATACCAAAATAAAAATGTTCAGTGTCTAAAAGGAGTTAAAGAAACATATAAAAAACTATATTACTTACAAAGACTTCTGTGTGAGCATGTTACGCTGCTATGATGTTGTCATGATAGCTATACATTTACAGTAAAACCAGAATACACTACTCTGTTGTCTATCGCTGTCACGCTCTGGCATCTGTCAGTATAATTTGCTATGCCAGAGAGTGACAGCTACAATCTGGTTTTACTGTATAGATTACATGTCAAACAAATTTATTTCACCACATTGAGAATCATAGACAAACACGTCCACTGACTGCATGCAAGACTGCAACAACAAACCCTGTATGACACAGACGGACTACAAGTATATAATTTCCTAAAATATGTTAAATTTTATATGTTTTAATCAACTGAGTCAACTTTTAATTTTGATATTTACATGTTTTCTTAAATACGCTTTTTATAGTTGAAGACGTGAATGGATGAAGAGGGTATGTCACTTTTTTCGATCTACATTTTTTTGACTTAAATGAAGGTGTTCATTCGCAATTTGCATAATTTTGTAGTCCATTTTACTGTATTTTTTCCAAGTATTACGCTGTGTGGATCTCTGTAGTGCGTTGTTTAGGACGAGATGCGGCTGCTAGTTGTTAAGAAATAAATATTTTTATACATATAACTTACTAACGTAAAATCATATCGAATTTACTCGTTGAGGCTAGAGTCTAGGCGAACAAACTTTATAGTAAAAAAACATACTTTTTTTTACGGCACTGATTTTTAAACATTATTATAATAATAAAAAAAATTCATCACCTCTAGAATATAATAAATAATTAATTCAAATACAAACCAACGTAGACGCGAAAATATACGCTTTTCGTTATTTCAGTAAACTACACTACTGGTCAAAAGTTCACTCTGTGGTTTCGGTTGAATGAAGTTATAACACAATTTATTAATAAAATTATTTAATAGTCTTTTATTATAAGTAAAAACGAAGCTAACCGTCTAATTTAAAACCACGAATATACAAAAAAAAAATATCAGTTTTTGCCAACTTTAGACGCTTCAAAATATCCGCCTTTTGCTTTCAACACTGACGCACACACTTTCGGCATTCATGTAATTAATTTTTGCAGTGTTGATGCCGAAAGTTGATTCCAACAAATCTGCACAGCTATTCCCACAGCTGTTCTTGATTAGTTTAGGCCGCATTTTCTCACACTCCTGTCCAATTCATCCCATAATAGCTCAATAGCATTGAGGTCGGGCGATTGAGGGGCCCAATCCGTATATTTTAATTCTTTTTGTTTTTCTTTCGATGAAATTTAGTTCTTGCACAATTTCGAAGTATGTTCGGGATCGTTGCCTTGTTGAAAAACAAAACCTCTGCCTACAATTCGTTTTCCGCATGGAAAAACGTGACGTTGCAAAATGTTATGATACATTTCTTATCCATTATGCCATTGACTCTCACGAGATCACAACTTTATCGCCCGCAATGCATCCCCAGACCATAACTGATCCTCCGGCGTGCTTCTACTTTTCAACGGACATATTGACGACGTCTCCCTCCAAAAATTTCAAATTTTGATTCGTCAGAAAATAAAACTTTAGACCACTGCTCCGGCGTCCAATCTTTGTATTTTCGAGCCCATTGTAACTTTTTACCCTTATCTGTTTTATGTAACAAAATAATGTTGGTCTTCGCTGGAAAAAACGACGATGGAAAAAAAACGTGTGAATTTCAAAATACATATATTCTATATTAGAATATAATTTAATATGAAAACCTAATTTCACAGAGTGAACTTGAACTTTAGACCGGTAGTGTAGGTAGGGAGTTAAAAAATAAAACCCATTATTTTTTAGTCAGATTTAAAAAAAAAAGTTGTTCCTTATTGTCGGTTATGTTACCATAGTTCATTTCTCGATAACAAAACAGACGTACATATTTCTGGGACATTGTAAATTCTTCTTTTATTGTCTAATATGGTGGCTGGTGGGAACGAACATATAAATTTTTTCTCAAATTCCAAATATAGGTTGTATTAAAAAAAAAACAGTAAAAGTTTCATATCGACCATTCCAATTCAATGTAATAATTATTTCAGACTCTGGGTCTGTAAGAGTGTTAGTAATATTTAATTAATCTAATAATAATTACATTAATATATACAGACTTATTTTTAAACTGGTTAACAGTTCACTTTGTTTCTCGCCTAGATGAAAGTTTAGACATATTTTTGTACATATTGCTTGTAATTGTAACATAATCAGGGTAAAATTGCAAAATGTGTATTTACATGGCTATTCAGCTTCACTGATATGTAGGAATATCGGAGTTCAACATCACATATTTATTGCATGTCTATTCTATTGTATAATAAATAATTATATTTATTATATACATTTGTTTATATATAAGTAATTTATAAAATCAATCCAGCTAAATTTTTTTAAACATATCTTTGACTTGATGCTGATAGAGCTACTAATATTTTTTTTAAAGTAACTACACTCGCGTTCAAATAATACGGGTTAGTACGAAAAACTAAAATTACTCTTAAAATAATAGAGCTAGTGGCATGAATTAAACTATGCTGTAGATAATTTACCAGTTAATAAAACAACACCAAATGTTCGAAACAGTATTAGTTTCTGACTTCTTCTAACATTGTGACGAAACGTGTACATTATTCTGGTGTTAGCGACACGATAGTAATTCAATAATTATGGTGAAACACGACAATGACCGCCTTTTATCATTTTTAGTTGACAAATTGAAAACAAAAGTAAGATAACAAGCAAAAGTAAAACAACCACGAATTGAATTCATTTCCGAATTCGAGGTTTTATTTCATACGATAATTAAATTATCTGTAGTATAAAGTTAGTTTCATGCATGGACCACTATTAATTTGTATTTTATTATTAGGGCTGTTCAAGGCTAGAGTGAATCGGCTGTTGCTGAACCGGTGAGCTACACCTTTGGCCTCATCTGCACTTTCCATCAGGTGAGATCGGGGTCAATCACCGTTCAGTCTTATGTAAAAAAAAAAAGTTACTAGGATTTTCGTCATCGACCCGTATTATTTGACCGCAAGTGTAATTAAAAATTCGAAATTTAAATTACTGCCTTTAGAGAGTAACTTGAACTGGTTGGCTCTCAAACTCAAACTTACCCGGCCTTACTTTGATGTAGATTTAAGTGGTATAGAAAAGATCACGTGAAATGTAATAATATTGTCAGTACATCTCATTCACCTTACAGATTTATTAATCGTATTTTCTATCTTATAAGTTTGTATTTATCTTGATTTCTCAGTTAACTTATTGATGGATGCTGAAGCCAACTGAGAAAGCACGAAAAATACGAAATTATCCGACAAAAGACGATGTCGTTTGATTATTCGCTATATTTTTTAATATATACTTAATTAATATTAATATCGCGTCTCGCGCGGACGCGTCGAAGTCACTCATAGAAAAACTATAAAGCATAATAATCACAATTCTATTCAATATATCAATAACATTCCTTAACTATATAGTTAAATATTTATACTTAAATTAAGAACTCGCTTGCAAATTCATTCCATTGTTTCATATTAGTGTTATAATTGATATAATTATATATAAACCACGTTACACAATTTATTCTCATGTTCAAAATATGTTTGCTTAGTTGTCTACATTAAGGACTTGTCATTATCGTTCTGAACATTACCATTTCAGCTTTAATTTAAAGTTTATTATAGCTTTTTAATAATAAAAAAACATATACCTACATACTTAGAATAAGTGAAAATAATGCTTGCTCAAAAAGTTAAAAATTCAAAAAACAGGGTTTGTAAAATTGTTCCTCTACCACAGCTTTGGTATTTTGCTATGAATTTTATAAATGTTGTATTTAAAGGGCTTTGAAAATTAACAAAAAAATGTTGTTGCTTTATACATGTTAAATGTTTGAAAAAAAAGTATTTTTTATAATTATTCACTTTTTTTTTAAATTAAATTACGTTCACGGCTTGTGTTCATGTCGTGAATAATTTAATGAGCTTAACTTGGTTTTTTATGTACGTGAAAAATTTACTTGAGTCAATTGTAATGAAAATATATTTCCAAGATTTTATACTCTTAATATACCTCAGGTTTAACATGACTCAGTTGTGAGGTGGTTATCCGGAAACAATATTAGGATATAAATGGTTATTATAGTTAGTGTAATGTAAGTTCCCTTCATAATACAATAATCTCCACAGGGATTCTGGAATTCAACAAAGTAATTTATGTATGGCAGGAACGGTTTAGCAGTAATTCTAGAACCTGACACGTGTGGCCGACTTGATCTCAGAAATTAATCGGTGTAGTATTTTTTTTTGTAAAATCCAGCAGCGTTACCACTGCGTAAAAAGTTATGATACACAGTGGGACAACTTTCAAGCGAGCGCTATTCAGCTTAGGCTCGTTAGACAACTGTAAGGAAAGGTTTATATAGACTGTGGTTACTAAACCCTCTCGCGACTCTTATTCCATTTAAAAATAAGGGAACTTGGCTCTATAAGAAACGGGACAAATAATAAATAAAGATGGATCAATGTATGAAAAAATATTATTGTTTATATTTGACAATTGCTGAACTAAGTTACAGACCGGAAATGTTTTTATAGCTTTTATTATCTTGAATAATATCGTATATGACTAAATAAATGTTCATGTGCATAACGGGGTAATTATACTGCAGAAAAACCAAAATTAAATACGTATAATTAAAAAAAAAGACACATTAAACTCCATAATCATTATTAAACGTTATTATTAAATTTTAAAATCGATAACGCCAAATACGTATATTAAAGTCTGCCTCACGCAAGTTGCCTACATACTAGTTAAGTGTCCATTTTGTGTATTTTAGTTCAGCAATATTTGATATTTACAATTTATAAAGAATAATTATCTTAAACAGTTGGTGCCATTAATTGTTACCATTTTACTGAAGTTTAATTTAAAAATATATTTTTTATAAATGAAGAGTACTTAAATAAATGTTTAGTTAGTTTTAGTAGAAGTATTTTTGTGTTTTTGTGTTACGTTGTAAATAATAGTTTTATTGTTTGATTGAGATTATCATTACGAATTTCATTTCTTTAAGTATTATGTAGTTATTTAATTTTATTGTATATTTGTAAGTGTAGACAAGAATTATAAAGAAAATGACTTATTAAAAATTTACTTTTTGTTAAAAAGATTTATTAAAAACTGTAATTTTGATCAATTTTCTTTTATATTTTATCTCCATTATAAAACACAATTCGTCGGTCAACTCGGTCGGGCAAGAATTTCATATCTCATGAATTTTTTATTGTTTTCTTGTTCATTATCAGTGTTTATAGGTTTTCAATATACATGTTAATACTGAATAAAGTATAAATGGTAAACATGCATTTTAATGTTTTTTCTTTAATACTGTGATAATGCAGAAAACATAAGTAAAAACAACACGATAAAAACAAATTTAAAAAAACTGCGTTCACCGACGACATGTACTTTTAAATATCATCACTTCTTTGAAAAAAACACTTATCAGGTTTTTTTTTTTGTATGTTTACGCATTAAACTAATACAAATACATCTAATTTTTTTTAACATGACATCTTTAAAATTAGGATTTGCTGTTGTATAATATTATACAGTATGAGTATTACTTATTTGGTACCTGCCGATGTTGTAAAAGTAATAACTGAGACATCTTTTACAGAAAAGTACAATTTAAAATATTTAGACCGGAGTTTCTTAAAAACTATGCCACACTCAATCACTATACATCTATTAGACCCGGAAAGACCCATGTGTGGTAGATTTGAGGGCTTTAAAATATACACCACACAGTCCAATTTTTAATCTTCGCTTTGATGCGATATGGACTATTCTTCCTTGAAAGATTCAAAGATAGTTCAGAACTTAAGCGATTCCTCAGTCATACTCTGGGCCCGTCCCTATTAAAAAATGAAAGTACGATGACTTTCAATCTCTGTAACCGATTTTGCCAAAAGACTTCCGCCTTTTACGATAGTTTAATGTATGTAGGTATAGTTGACAAAAAATAATTAGAGCTCATAATCTTTTTACGAAGACAAGTTGTTATTTAGGTTAATTTCATCTATTGTTACTCCAAGAGAGTACTTGGTTAATTTAATTAAAATAAAAAGAAAAACATACATTTGGTTTCATTATGTAACATAATATTTAAAGCAAAATTATCGTAACTCTACAACCTTCGGTCGACACTAGTACAAAAATCTTGTATCTTACGAATAACAGTAAAAAGTTTGCGCAAGTTATTCGTAAAATTAACGACTTGATATCAAAGTATTTCATGAAACTAACGAACTTGTTTGATCGATCACAATAATTTACAGGATGTTTATTGTTCCTCCTAGAAACTTGATGATGTTCCGACACGAGTTTTGTTCAAATTAGTGACGATATGTATAACCCTATTACAAAATTTACATCTAATATAAACTACGAATATATCAAGTTTACACTTTGTACACGTTGTGTATTTAATCTCATTTTAGAAACAAAAATATAAAGACAAAAGAACGACATTGTTAAAAAAAATAAGTGAGGTGAATAATGCAACAAAAATAAACTTTGAACCGTCTCGCTTTAATTATACGTGCCGCGTCATTGCAAAACATTTGGAGCGAAACGGGTTTTTTTTTCTACGAATTTTAGATTTTTTTTTCACTTGTAGGGTAAAAAATTATAATTTCTCAAATGTCTTCAAAAGGTTGTTACTTGTTATCCATTTTGTTACTAAAATCCAATACATTTCTCGGTAACAAAACCGACAGTAGCATTTTTTTGGGGAAATATCGGGATTTTTTTTAAATGTCCAAAATGTTGGCCCCCGACGTGTATAGCTTTTCTCAATCCCGATGAAATTAAAATGTTCCTTTTTTAACTTCCCGTATAAAAAGCCACTCAATAAAAAGGTGTTCAAAAGATTGTAACCATTACACAGTAAATGCATAAATAAGTATATTTAACTGTGTAACGGAATTTAGGTTATATTTTATACGTCTTTTTTTTGTGGAATAAATTCTGCTGTAACCCGTGGATGGATGGTGAAATAGGTTGATAACTTAAGGAAATTTATGTTTAGAACAGATTGTATGAGGTTTATATTACTTCTTGCCTTTTTGACGAGTCATCAACTTATTCACGCCATCCACGGAATTTAAAACATGAGCCTGCTCCACAATCGACAAGTATATTTATCTGCCAGTTAAAGTTAGCCCTCTCCTTGCCTATTTTCTAGTGTAAGAAAGTGAGAGGGCTAAATTTCTCTGTCAGATAGCTTTGCTTGACGATTGCGTAATAGCTGGTAAGAATTGTTGTTTTGTTTGTTTTATATGAACTTGTGTTTTCTCTGCATGACAGTATCGCTAACATATTTCCCCCTAGTTAAGGCACCGTTTATGTCCCCTTTTTCCACCTACTGTGTTTTTGGCTGTTATATTTATACTCTGTTACAAGATGGTTAATTTATACTGACATAATTCATCGTAAATTCTTTATATTTATAGGCATCCAAATTTGTTGTTTGTCACGGAGTATTTTTAATTATATTTTATATATCGCAGGCGTAAGTGTAAACATATATCTTTTTAGTTTCTATTTTTCTCATGCCCTTTCTATTCCTATGTATGAGAAATTAACACTTCATTGTGTTAGAAATTGTTACACTGTGAGCAGATAATTGTGTTTTTACTTCACTTTTTTTTGTTTTTGGTTGATTTTTATTATTTTTAAATGTAACAGCTAAACAGCTTACGCGCAGCCTGTGTATATCGTGACCTTGTGGGGCTGTACGTTACAAATTTAAAAAAGTATTTTAAATTTGGAACGCTTTAGGGTTGCCAACCTTGCACTACATAATCGCTGGGTCTTTCCGCTTAATTAAAAAAACCCTGGTGGCGGGAGTTACAGTTTTGATTGACAAAAGCGATCCAAACTGTAAATATGTAAAATATAAAACTGGCGGTGGGATTGCGTTATACTCACGATGCGTTGACGAAGCACATTTTAGGTCATTTGGTCCTTCGAGCCGAACTAACGCGCGAATGTTTTACTTGTGCTTTTTTTTTAGTACTTCAGACATTGGTGGTTTAAAAAAATTATTGTACGTAGTTAAGTACTAGATTAAAAAAGCGTTATTTTCCTTTGTGTAACGAAAATTAAGCTTATTCAGATTGTATGACTAATTTTTGTTAACCAACGGGAAAAGTTAACCTTTTCTTGATTAAGTCCTTGGCTACGTAAAATATTTTTTAAATTCGTTCTAATGTCATTTCTAAATTAATAAATCAGGCCATTCCAAAACAAAGGAAATAAGTAAATAAAAAGAAATACACTTGCCTTTATTTTAAATCCTGTAATTTCCAATGAACGTACGGACGGATACTGTCGACATCTAGTCAGTCACACAACAAGAAGCCCCCAAACGTGCAGTGCACGTAGGCAATGTTGCAAAAACTTAATTTCTCCACTCTACAGCCATGGCCAATTATCGAGCACTTTTTAAATACGCAGCGCAGTCTAATTGTTATAAAGCAAATTTAAAAGACATAAAGAGTTCAGTTTAATTTTGTTTACCCATTTTAAAAGTTTATAAAAAACCTCGGACGCGAAAATATGTTAGAGAGGTTTCATGTACACAAATAATCGTAGCTTTTTTTTTTTCAAGTTGCAATGTAATATTCGAGGGAAGTTTTGGCCACGGCTGTAAAGCACATCGGCCCGAGTGTACGCAATCCCGGCAGCCCCACAGGAACGGCGACACACGGTCTGTGTCTCACCACGACGCTATTTGCAGGTCGAGCCAGCTCTCGGGAACGGTCACGCCAGACTGCCGTGACCGTGCGTCGTGTGTCGGCGTTCCTCCACAACTTACGGACCTCACTAGCCTAGTTGGTGCGACGACGCCATCTTGTTTTTATTTTCCTCCGAGACGCCTGTGTTGTTGCTTGAAAGGTCTCAAGTTAAAAGTTGTCTCTGTGGATGGATTGTGTTCTATGTTATTGCAGGACGCAATTTTTATTTGGATAATTATTGTTTTGTGTATATAGCACATAACGCTCCTGAAAATTAAAATCGGTATTTCATCCGTCTCCTATTAGTAAGTTTCAGATGATCAAACGTCAAGTTACATTTTAAAAAGCAACGAAACGCAGGCGTGCTGGAGCTACTTAATTTTCAATTTGGAACGGACGGTTTTGGCTCGTTTCTGTTACACGGGTTTAAGCGAACGGCATTGGATGAGTGTCGGCCAATCGTGTCGCTTCTCGCTCGCTATTGGCCGATATTCGTGTGTTCTGATTGGTTCTTGTAACTATAACTTAAACATGGCGCGGTCTATAATTTAGTTGAATAACTTAAGTGCACTGTAAATAAGTGAGCAAGTTAAAAGTCAATGGTTACAAGATCGAAATCTGGGATGTTTGGAAATGCACTTACTTTAACATAGTCACAGCCGAAAATGCCTTTTTAATATCATAAGTAGCTTGTCACTGAAGAAGAATACATATTCCTAGTTGACGCACTCGATGAAAATATAGGAAAATCAAATATAGTATAGGATTTAGACATTTTGCTTGTACATTATATTTGATTTTCTTGTAAACGTTACAGCTTTTTGCCTTTGATATTGTATATACATAAATAAATGTTAGAATATAAAGTTTGTATGTGTATTTTGAGACGTTTAGTTTTGTTGTTTGAGTTTTAGAATAAGGGGCGTGGAAAATTATTGTGGTTGTTGATTGGGTCATTGAAATAAATAGAAAATTAATAGTTTTGCCGCTCGATGTGAATTACTGTTTAATAGTGGTCGGAAATTCGTTGCTAAAGCAAAATGGGTGATATTGGTACTCTCTGATGGGATGGATAATATTTGGACGGTCGGGAGGTGACAGGGTGTAACGTGAAAAGTCATAATTATAGTAATTGTGGGTGAAATACAAGTTAAGCTCTCAAGTTTCTAAATAGATTCTTTATAAAAGAGCTTTCTTGCTTCAAGACGATGTAAAATATTGTAAAGGAAAGTAAAATTGAGGTTATTTTAGAAGGCGCGAGATTAAGTGATTTATTTTTTTAATTCCACTCTGTGCGTGTCGAATGATGGTTTGTGGGAAATGCAAGAAATTTCGATCACTAAATAAATTAGAATAGCGGCTGGTCGAGCGCCGTTGTTGATTGTAATCGTGAACATATACACATATTGACATGTTTAATACTTTTTCTAGTGTCATAAAAGTCGTATCTAAGTTCCTCAAGTAGGTACCTACTTGAAAGCAATTATAACTTGACCGCTTGAAATAAGTAAAGCCTATATAGACTGATATATAACGTGTTGTTTTGAGCCAAAACCGTCGACGAGGTGCGAGGGGTCTCCGCTCGGCCATGTTTGTTGGTTGCTTGAAAACTTTACCGCTAAAAAAGTGTTGTAATATTTTTATAACACATAAATATTTTGTACTGCGTTCAATTTACTTGTTTTTTGTAAATCAATAATATAATATCCTATTAAAAACGCGGTTGTGTAAGTTTCTGTAGTGTATTTTTTTTTTTTTTGTTTAATACAGTTGGATACTATACTATACCGTCAATATGACCAGTATTTGGTTCCGGCTTAAATTTCCACTCGAAATAATGTATTTTTATATGTTATATCTGTAAGTTCAAATATTGGCGAAGTTTTCAACATACCAACAGAAATGTCCGAGTTTACTAACGCGGCCTGTGACGCCGTCCTCTGCCCTAACGTATACGGGTGCTTATAATTAAAAATATATGCCAGTTATATAACGGTTGCAGTCACGAAAGCTGACATTTAACGCTTGGAAAATTGTTTCTGTGACGCATATTTGGCATATGTTTTTTTTACCGCCGCCGGCGAATCGCGCGATGTCGAAGAAAAACGTAAAAAATATAGCAAAAAAATTTAATTCGTATACCGCGACTCGCCACCGGCCCTCAGACTGTTTTGTAAATAGTTAAGCATTATTATTTAGGACCTGCGGCACGAAGGTTAATTTGGGTTTTCATAATACTTAATTTGGTACAATGCGACATAACTAATGAATATTATAGATATGTTTGTTGTGAATATGGAGACGTTTGCACATTTTCGAAGAGTTATAAATTTCGCCGTACCTGATAAAACAACAGCAATAACTCGTGATATGATTATTTACAAATACTGTTGGACGGCCTCCTGTTTAGTTCGTCAGCTGTGTCGCGCTGTATCCCGCGCGGAGCGCCCGTGCGCAGACACGGGAAAGAGAACCCTGAAGTTGTTACGTTAGAGTAGTTGTTGGTACGAAAACCTTGATTAATTTTAGTGACGCCTGTAGCACACCTCCGCCGCGAAACTGTAGTATCGAAACTGGCAACGAAATAAAGTTCAATTTCGTATTAATTATCACGACTCCGCCACAGTTTCGCGGTTTCGCGGCGCAGGTGTGCTACCGGCATGAATGCAGATAAGTGAATGTGGTCGTACGCGGGGCCCGCCCAGACCGTTATGATGTTTTCACTCTGGCCGGCCCAATAAACGAAATTGTATGTATTTTTTCTACGACTAGTAAGCGGTTGCTTTAAAAATTAGTAAGACTCACGTCTAGAATTTTAATTGTAATTTGACTATTAAGTTTAGTTAGGTGTAAATATGATCGAAAAAAATCGTAATTAATAAAAAAAAAATGACGAAGTGAGTGATTGATGAACAAAGTATAATTGATTTGATATAAAAAAAAATATTAAATACAAAAAGTCAAAATATTTATATATTAAGCTTCCTGTTTGTCGGTTGTCTGTTACAGCTGCTGATTTCAAAACATTAAAATGGCTCTGTATCTCTCGGATGTTTGTATTTGGAGCCCTTGAGATCAGATATTATGTTATTTTATTTTCATCCTCTGTATAAGTGTAAAAAATGTGTCCTCCAAGACACCATCGAATTATATCATGGATACCGCTTCAGGGTTACCTTAATGCGAATGTGTGTTAGTATCGGACATCTGACTTTTTGGGGCATAATCAAATGACGAGTTCGTATATTGATTAACTATTATATCGACACTGTCCCCTGTATTAGTGATCGCTCCCAGTTTTGCTTGTAAAAATATAACTTTATTATGAGTAAGAAAATGAAACTTTTCGATTAACTTACTCCGCTTCTTCGTTTTAAAAGAATTTTTTTTAACTTCACTTATCATCGTGTTCTTCTTCACTGTATGTTTCATAATGAGTGAATGCTACTCCTACTTAATTATCTAAAAGTTGGGTAAAGAGATAATAATAACTATCACATAGTGCAATGGTAGCTTAACGTCGTTGTCAAATAATACAATGAAAGTATTTTTTTACAAACATGTAGCGACTAGCGACATCTAGCTACAATACGTAGCAAGTAGAAGACAACTATGTACGGGCAGCGCCACCAGCGACAAACAGCGTAACTAATGTTCTACATCGCGCTATCGAAGTTTCGCCAGTCAAGTTGCATATACACAACTTTCAGCTTCATCCGAATGGACTTCGGTCCCCAGGCACAACCCGCCCGGAGAGAGATCTCTATTAGCCTCTCTTCTACAAACAAAACTGGGAGCGATCACTAGTTTAGGCGAAAAGTATCGATAAGTGAGTTTATCGATATCATCCCTACTTTTCATTAAATTTTGCAACAATTTTCCGATGTCTGGTTAGAATGTACACAAATAGATGACAATCTCAACTGAAATTCAATCATACAGCACCGTGTCGTGTGCGCGTCAATGTTGTTGTGACACATTGTTGTGTTGGCTTTACGCAATGATGTAATATTATAAAAAGAGGTAGATAGTTTAAACGCGCTTCAAAAGTGGCACATGAAAACTACAATTGGCAAACGTTTGTTTGTAAGGGGTAAGGTAATCTCCGGAACTACACATCCGATTTCAAAAATTATTGGGTGGACATAGGCTACTTATATTTTTAACTTACGAAAGTACTGACTCTGCATACGAAGTCGCGGGCGGAAAGCTAGTCGTCTATGAATTAGTGTGTCATTGCATTATAAATTATAATAATAGATTCATGTGTGCGGAATATCGTATAGGTAACATGTCTACCTCTTTTTACATTTACATCATTGGCTTTACGACTACGCACGCTTACACCGCAACCCTCAAGTGATATACCTACGATGTATACTTACAATAAAGTATTTTAATGTTTTGAAAAGCGGTATCTTGCCGTTGTGAAGTTTCCTTTCCCTAGCTGAATTGAAACCTTGTCCTTACCGATAAACGTCGGATACTCCGGGGCCCGCAGCGGCGACGGATTGTGTAAGTATAAAGATGTAATTGAATTTTTGTTCACTTAAAACCTTGCGATTAAAAGGTTAAAATAATTAATGTGACTTTTATTGAATAGACGTAAGTTACGTGAACATACGATCCGATCCCTTGCATTCAAAATTGTAGGATGGAATGTAAATTTTAAGTGTGACGTAAGTTGCGCAGGGTGGCCGCTTTCTGGAAAAGTCGGGGAAATTTTCAAAAGGTCAGGGAAAAAGTCTATTGAGAGGAAAAACTCACTAAGTGGACTTTATTAAAAAAATACATTTGTTCACTGCACTGTGGTTCCTCCCATATGACAAATATCAAAAATCGGCGTAATAAACAACCATGAAACCATGAGTTAGGGCCTGTACACAAAACTGCGATGCGACGTCGCAACGCAAAAAACCTACGACGCAAATGTAATGAAATGTATAGTAAACTGCGCAGAAAGCTCCTAGATTTTTGTGTACAGGCCCTTATAGTTGTAACATCTACTAATTCTAAACTACGAAAAACTAAATTAGTTTCATTTTACTAAATAAAAAATATCGGTTAATTTTAGTATACAAAATATGTGTTAAAGAGTCTTGATTAAAATGCAAAGATCCACAAAGGGCATCAAAATACTATGTATACAGGAAATAGTAGTTTATGTGACTGGTGCATAATGAGAGGCATTAAAATACGAGTGTGTGTTTATGAAACGAGCCGACAGGCGAGTTTCATAATAGCATCACACGAGTGTTTTAATGCCTAATTATGTACAGTTACATACACTAATTTATCTACATACATATTATCTCTATGATGTGTTCAGGAACCGCATGTTACGACTGGCATAGCCGGCATTGATCAATTTATTAGAACGTCAAAAATGGCGGCAACCGTTTTTTTTTTTTTTAATTCAGAGACGATCTAGTCTGCCTCTACTATCATATCGTTCGATATCAAATTATCAAGTAACATACAAGATTTGTCAAAATTGTATGCAATTGACATTTCATTTCGAATTAAATGTCATCTCGAATGATATAAGAATTGAGGTCAAATAAAATTGTTTTGTTTTTCAAAGCTGTTCGAAATTTGAAACTCATAACTTTATCAAATGTTATATCGTTATAAGAACATTATGTTACTGCTACAGATAAGAAAATTATCATAGTAAAATTGATTGTTGTAATGCTGGTCATTGCCAACGGATTCTGAACGCATTAAAGAGGACTTAAGTATGATATGTGTGTAGATAAAATATATTATGTACAAAATCTACATTTCGTTTTCTTAAAAAAAGTATCTAGAAAAAAAATCTAAATTTTCCGTGTATGTACTTTTATATAGTGCCTGGAAAACCGGGAAAAGTCAGGGAAGTTCAAATGTAAAAAGTGGCCACCCTGGTTGCGTCTTCATTATCCTCTTCTAACGGCTGCACTCGGAGACGTCAATTAACTTTTAAGTTTGATTAATGATTATAGTGGCCGCTGTCACTTTCTTTGCTTTAGCAATAGAATAAGACTCCGAAACTTTCTTATTTAAATTGACGTCTCTGAGTGCGGCAGTTAAACCCTAGAAAAGTACAACAAAATACAAATATTGGTTCCATGTGAAAATTTAACTGCAAATATTTCACACTTTATTATACGTTGTACGTACCAGGAATATTAAAAATCCTCGTCATATTGTGGAAAAGATTGAACTGCCATATTAAGATATGTGGTTGTCCAAATCGAAAGGGATCTTGTCGCGGCAGGTGGTTACGCCTTTTTCCACGCGGCGGTTATACTAATGAGGAGGCAATGAAAACTATAACGACGTAAGCGCCTGCCGCCATAAGGGCCTGAACACAAAACTGCGATGTTAGGGCCATTTTGATTTGGACGACCACATGATTGATAAAAAGTATTCAGACTACCTAAGAAGGTACAGTCAACCAATTTGATTCATTCCTGATGATAACTTTTGAACGCAAAATGCAATTTCTCTGCAAATTGCTATTAGTGGCTAAACACGTTGGGCGCCGGTCGGTGGGGCACACGTGTGTGGTCAGCAGTGGTCGGAATAGGTAGAGCTAATTTACCTAAACTTGACGCATGTTCATGCGTGAGTGAGATATTAACACATTATTTAATGAACTGCATCGAGTTTATGTAAATTAGCTTTACCTATTCCGACCACTGGTGATCAATCAAACATTTTTTACTCCTATGGCCGGCCTAGGGCTTAGGCTAATACTCCTTCCACACGATCGGGCGGTTGAGCCAACCGAGAGGGATGCAGCTATCTGTGAGAACGAGATGTATATATTACTATCTCATTCTGACAGATAGCCGCGTCCCTCTCGGTTGGCCCAAGCTCCCGATCGTGTGGAAGTGGTTTAAGTCACGGTCTTACGGTAGATCGAGGGATGCAAAACACAACCTACATTCTAGATTTTTGAAATCCCATCGCGAGTGACGTACGTTGGTTTTGTGTACATGTGCGTGTTTCACGCATGCGCGACTATAGTCATCTTTGCGCACCGGGTATCCCTCGATCGCAGCGACGCTAGCGGCCTGGAACGTTAAGAGGCCCACGTTGAAACCCAGAGTTGCAAGACCTGTATGTAAGACCGTGGGTTAAGTTTGCATGTAACGATCGTTAACGCATGTCAACGCGCGATCTAATTTAAAAAGAGTTAGATGACAAGCGCTAACGCGTGTCGCGATTGCTAACAGATACCAAAAAAAAAGTGCAATCGCGATGAAAGCGCGCGCTCAACTGAACGATCAAGAAGACAGAGAAGTCAAGAGAGAAGACAAGTTGCCTGTCCAGGCGAGGAACACATACATGTGTATGTGTGTGGTGTGTCACATACACGCTACGGTTTACCTGTGCAGATTCAACCTGTACACGCAAAACCCTAGTGTGTATAGCCAGCTTAAGGCCCCTTTTCACGATCGGCCATGATGAACAAATACAGGCGAACATGAATTCATGTGTACTGAAAACCTACTGAAAAACCGACACAGCGGCGATCGCGATCGATCACTGGGAATTATGGGCGAATGGAGACGAATATGCCCTCTACACGTTCGTGTTCGCCTGTATTTGCTCATCGTGGCCGATCCTGAAGAGGGATCGACATATCTATCAAAGCGCGATCTCCTTTTTTTTTCTTTTTTTTTATTGATAATGGGTTTGCTCTTGACCAACTCCCGCCCTTGGAGGACGAAGATTCAGTCTACGATGTAGCGAGCTCACCCAGAAGATGCCTATTCACCCTAGCTTTAAATAGGTTCAGATTGTATGCACTCGGAAATACAGACGCCGGAAGCGCATTCCACTCCTGCGTCTGACTTTCTCTGAGCGCTGCGTTAACGCTCGCTGACGCGCGTTAACGCGCGCTCATGTGATCGTTCGGTTGTAAGTAAATACCAGGATGTCTAGAGGCGCGATTTGAAAACACTTTTGGTGATCCTTCCGCGGCGCGTCCATGCTGCGCTTCTATTTGTGGACTTAAGTGTACAGTCAGCGTCTAATAGATAGGAGCAGCCAAAATGATCAAATATATCGCAACACATCCTTATTCCTATAGTAATAAGGATGTGTTGCGATATATTTGGCCACTTTCGCTTCTCCTATCTATTTGATGCTGACTGTACCCGCGCAAACTTTCCCCACTACGTCACCCAATGCTCAAGGAGTTTGCCGAGATTTGTATGGCTCCTTCTCATTAACAAGGATCTCGAGAGACGCTGTTATAGATTTGAATCACTACATACTTAGTATAAAACAAAGTCGCTTCCCGCCGTCTGTCCCTCTGTATGTACACTTAGATCTTTCAAACTACGCAACAGATTTTAACGCGGTTTTCACTATCAGTTAGATAATTTTTCACGGAAGGTTTAAGTGTGTGTAAATGTTTTTCTTTCTTTCTTTGTATAACAGTACGAAGCGAGGGCGGGTCGCTAGTTACTAAATAACGGCGTCGCTCGTGTTCTACCTAGAATTACTGTCCTGGGCCCTTAGCCAAGATGCCCATCGCTAACTAGCGTTTCTATCCGTTTCGTTTTTAAACCAATCGCGTCATTGGTAGATCACGTCATACGAAGAGTCACGTGATCTACCAGTAAAGCGATTGGCTAAGGGCCCAGGCCCACTAAAAAGAACACTTCGATCCAAGGACAATAATGGCAAGATGTTTTAATCTCCAGATATTTTTTTCCTCTACCATAAGACAAAGAAAAGGAGTAATAACTTTAATTATCTGACAGTAATTTAATCTGGAGATTGGAGAAATCGGCCCTCAGTCACTTATAATTAAAATAAAACAAACACATGAAACAGAATCGTCGCTTTATTCAGCAATTTCCGGTTGAAAAAAAATAATCAACAAAACTACACTGAAATTCTGAACATGACTATTTTTACAAACAATTTACAGCATTTTAATATCGACAGCCGGGCGCGCTCGCACACGACGCAGTTACAATTAATATTTACACGAACAGAACCTGCGCGCCCGCCTCCACTACAAACCAGAGCCTTATGAGGTACATCTCCTATCCATTTTACTAAGCGTATGGTTAACGGCCCCAAAAAAATGAGGCCAATTTTTTTTACATTTTTTTCCCAAATTTGCAGCCTTTTTGTACAGTATATGATACTTACTAATTATATATGTATAGACATAGTTAAAACCGTTACATTTTTTTTTTGGTCGCGAGCGCTTTTCCTAGCAGGCCATTTGCGCAACGAGCTGTTATGAAAAATCGCTCACTGAATTTTTTATACGTTGAAACAACAGGACATTGCGTAGACGCGACTCGATATATTCGCGTAGCTAACTTTAAACCCCAATTTAGTAAATTACATAATGACGATATTTTTAAACATTTTTTTTTTGCTTTTTTTCTGCAAAATTACTAATAAGAAGTGAGTTTGAACGGACATTTTTATAAGTTTCGATTTAATTCTCGATAAAGAAACTACAGTTGATCTTGGCTGTTCAATCCGCTCGAGTAGCTGTGTCTGCGAGTAGAATGGTTTACCTAAACGTGTCGCTACGTCTAATAATTTAGTGGACACATCCCTAACACCCTACAATTATTAAATACCAATAATATATAATATAATAAGTTTGCGGAGGTGACGCGCGGGCCGGCGGGCGAGGCGCAACAACGGGTAACGGAATAGAAAACATTTCCAAAAATACTCAGTCATTATTTTTGTCTCACTTCTTGTCATTTTCAACAACATTTTAAAGTAAACGAAGGCTGGTTAACGCCTTAATTTTAGACATCCATAGACACGAATTAGGTTAAAAATTATTATCAATGAGCACTTATGATAGGTTGATTGGGGAATCGATTCAAATTTTATTTGAACAGTATGGGACATTTAGGGGGTGTTTCAGTGTTTCCCAAACGACAAGTAAATTTATGTGCCAGTTAAAGTTAGCCCTTGTCCATTTTCAAGTGAAAGGGCTGAATTTTGTCAGATATGATTTACTTGACGATTGTAAAACAGGCATCATAATATCATACCTGTGGGGCTAGACATGTATTTTGCGAATGTCAACGACTGCAGCTAAATCAAATAATATGTACACAGTACTCAAGTGCTTCGTCTACGAGACAAATCCATATAAATCGACAGATACCCACACTTGTTCACTTACGTAAAATGCATCGAAGCCCTACCGGTATTCTAAGGGCCGTATTAATAAACTCATCTCAACTGTGATCCCCGTCACAAGATGCGTCAAAAATGACAGTTTGCTATGGATTGACGTTTACTTTGACGTATCTTGAGACGGGGATCAGAGTTGAGATGAGTTTATTAATACGGCCCTAAGATATCCAAAGGTTTTATGTCACTTCTAGACGCCACTATGAGTGGCCACTGTCAACTCTCCCGCTTCTCTTACCCACAGCGTCAATGTCTGCGCATACGCAATCGGAGACTAACATGAACTGACAAGTAGACAGGGATTAAATATATATCCTATAACCTTTCACCGACTAAACTGAGCAGTTATCGACAGTTCATTATTTTTGTTATATTATTAGAGGTCAATGTTTTCGAAAGTTGGCTAGGACTTATTTGAAAATGTTTAAATTGGCCAGATTGCCGATGTCGCATAAAACCCTTATTCAAAATCGCACAACCAAAGTATGCTTAACATTTGGTTTGTCCTTATCTGCGGGCTTAACATGCAAGCACAATATATAATTTGACAGGTGCTAGGGAAATGAATACATCTATTCCATATTCTAACGTAAGACTTTAATGCCTAAGGCTTAAAATAAAAGTCTCGTCCTAACTTTCATTACCTTTTATTACTTTTTTATAGCGATTTTATCAAGACGGGACACTTTTATTTTACACTTTAAGCGTTGTCTTACGTTAGAATATGGAATAGATGTATTCATTTCCCTAGCACCTGTCATTATCTCGTGCATGCATGCTGCTAAGCCCGCTGTCATTCTGTCTGTATTGAATTTAACTGAAAGTGACAAAGCGTACTTTAACTATAATATTGTGCGTTCGTGAATATTAGGGTAAGATTATTAATGGTTAGACAGAAAGTTGTTTAATACTCTTCTATCCCCATTAAGTACAACACAAGTTACATCGCGCGGGAGCAGTAAGTTACATACGAACATGTTAATTGAGCTTTAATTATCTTGCTCAAGAGATTTTGAACGGTATTATGTATTTCAGAAACGCCAGAGTACTTTAAAAAGCCAAAATTGTTTCAGGATATTATTATAGATTGTCAATATGAACAGGGCTAGCACACCTTACCCGCTTGGTGATCCCGCTATACCCGTCAGTAAAGAAGGAGACGCTCTGAGCGACAAGCGACAGTGTGAGATGTGCTAGCCGTGCTGGTATAAGGTTTTTACGATAGTTTCGATGTCCGATAATTATAATAGATACATAAGTATATTTAGACTGTTAGATATATCTTGTTTAGTGTATTTCGTACCCACATTCCCTATATACAGCTTTAAACTCGAGCTACAGCGACAACGAGCTCTAGGCCTCGCGTAGTACTTTGACAAGCTTTTAAATTAAACACTTAGATAATAAATGTTTCTTACACATTTACAATTTTTTTTAATCTAGTTTTCATTGCAATTTTGTCATTTATTCCACTAAAATTAGTTGTGAAACTAGAACTTTCATAATGAAATAAATATAAAGACCTGGATAACATTAGGTGCGAACAAAAATTACACTGGTCACTTGTGTGAAGCATAAAATTTATAAAAAAACAAGGTGGTCACTAAAGTTACTGCTATATATAAACAGCAGGGATCATTTTGAATCGCTCCACAGTTCATAAAAATGGTCAAAATTTGACTTTTACATATCGCCCCTCTCTCGTCACCAGCGGTGAGAAGACGAAAAGTTTGAACAGTTGATAAAACTACACAGGTATGCCCACAACGTTTAGTATTTGCTATAATGCCGGCCAGCGGGATATACAAAACTATAATACATTTATGCGGTTATTTTACACTTTCATACAATTTTATTTAAAAATATAATCGACGCCTAAGGATTAGAGCTTCGTGCCAGTCGAAGAGAATTATGTTTCTACATATTTATGTACAAAATTAATCTAGTGAAATACGACGCAGCCGTGGAAGGAAACGTAATTTAACATAACAGCAGGTGTTAGAGCACAAGCCGTCATGACTGCGTCTTACAAACGTCAGAGCAGTAGAGACGGCGAACCAACTGACATAACCAAACCATCCCGTCACAGCGTTCGTCATTAACCCACGATTCAAATCGCCATCCACGCCCGCATCGAGCTTAATACTAGTTTTGGAAAAGCTACAAATACTTACAATACGATAAATTTGAGAATTCTAATATCAGGATTTATTCAAAATTATGAAATAAAAACTCAGTTAAAAGACACAAGTGAACATAAAATATAATACATAAGAAGTAACTTAAACTAAAATTCAACTATTTGCGAACATCGCTCCGCGGAGGCGTGTCTAAGTGAACTGAATAAATAAACGATAGTGTCGACTGGCGCGAGCTCTATTCGGGTATTAAATATGTCACAGCCACTTACATAATGAACCGTCAAATTAATATACTGGGCTACTCCGCGTCGCATAAACCATATTGTTGAAACGGTACAACTGCCTTTACCGTTCAGTGAACACGATATGGTTTAACAAAGTGGAATACAAGCCCTGGGCTCCTGTCAACTCGATTAGCAGAAATTAAACACTATAGTGCCAAAAAACACGCAGTTCGGTAATCTTCGTCTCCAATTAAATAATACAAATTATTACACCGTTATGATTATTAAGCCTTGCCTCTATATTGTCTTTGCCAATACGATAACAATATGGGTAAAGTCAATGTAGATTAAGGGCCCTAGTTGTTACTTATGGATAAACTTAGTTTCTCCGAAGAATGCCGATGTGCGTTTTGAAACTATTCGTTAAGTCATCTTTTATTATAGTCAATGTTCCCATTGTCGATGGCGTATTTACGATTTATTTTGGGAACCATCTGTTCTCCAATGCTTCTAGCATTGGAGAACACGTAATTTGGTGCAACGACGACGGTTACCATGTTTCTAATCGAGTTTAGCGCGGTAGAAACTTAGGTGCTCTAACTTTAAACAATTTTAGATGAGATGTACAAATTATAAGGCAATATTTCAAACCAATTCCTACAGGACCATTTCTGACCAGTTGTATATAACTCTTTATCATAGAAGTAAAAACAAAGTTGGCCACTTTTAGTTTCATAATTTTGAGCCTTATTAAAAAATAGCCCTGGGTGTATAAGCTTAGGAAAATATAAAATGCCAGAATTCAAAAAAGAAAAAAAATTAAGCTCTACACTAGGGTGACTATCAGTAAATTAGTTCCACCAAGTTTTAATACACTATGAAATAAATGTCAATGCCACAAGGGTACATCTGCCAAACACGTGACTATTTGAACTTCTTGCTTTGATACGGCCCTCAAGATCACAAAAGTTGTAATTGTTTTTTATCTGATTGTTGAATTATTATTTCAAACTCAAATGATACTGGTAATTTTGTAGTATACCTTTAACGCACGCACTTTAGCTGTGGTTATATAATTAGATGAGCATCCAGCACGTCAGTAACGTAAGTTCTTATTTCTTGTATCGATTTATTGTCTGTTGGCAATGCTTAAATAAAAAAAACACCTAAAAGAGGCCAAATATATTGCAATATAAAGGTGTATAAAGATACATAGAGCACCTCAGTTACGCCGCAAGCAAATTTCTAACGGATTCCAAAACAGTCGCCCCAGTGTAGCGTCAAGTGTAAACGATTAACGGTTAAATAACTAAATTATACTACATCGATTATTTGCTTAAAATAATTCCTTGTAATTTCATACCTTACTTTTATCGTGTATTTGTCAAGTCCGTTGTGTTACGCCCCTTGTGTTTGTGACAAACCATGACAAACTATATTCAGTTCTTATCTGTCCACGTTTCTGATTGGCTAGATTGATAATAAACAATAAATTTTTGTTAAAAACAGCAACTTTTTATCAAACAAACCAATCCATTAGTGGCGTTATGCACTCAATAATGTCTTTAGATTCACTTAAATTAATAAAAATCAACGCACCTTGAGTGTTGTATAACAATTTACTATACTTAATTTTTTTTGGTACAAACAAACCAAACCACGCGGATGTGCTCAACAGCCAATCAAAACCGTTTTGCCGAGTTCTGACGCCAGTACTCTGCTTCTATTGGCTGACGAACTATATCACGTGTTTTTTTTGTCTACATGTACCTGATGAAACGGAGTATAGAAAAACAAAATAAAAGTGATTGAAAAGCTCAATAGACGGAACTGATTTCTTGTAACGGTGAATTTTCAAGTTAAATTTTGTATTTGTTATGGTTTGGCACACACATGAATAATTAGGTTATTGGTAATAGTCATTAACAGGAAGTCCTTTCAATTAATATTTATATCTTGGACGCACTTTAAAACTAGTTTGCTATTGACTATCACCGCAAGGAGCTATCTTACTCGTATCAATTTAAGTCTGCCATATGGCTGAAACCTAATGTAATGTTAGAAATAGGTCCAAAGCTGAGATACACTGAACAAAGGTACCTTAAAGATAGCAAATTTTACTGAAAGGAAACATTCCTTGATTTTTAGAAATAAGAAAAACTACATAAATATATATATATATATATAGGTTATATTAGTATTTCCAATCAAAAGTAAGCACAAATAATTGGAAACCGTCATCTCATTACATTTATAAATTATTATTGAATTTCATGGTATTTCTTAAATTTCAGATATAATGTTTATTAGAAAGTTTTTTTTTTAAATAAAATATTTTTTTTAAATAAACGAATTTTTATTTTAAAGATTTGTTCCTTATAATTGACCCTATCGATCGGTATCATGAAAATACAGTCTGTTTATTTTCTACATTTGGTGGGTTCGATTCCCGTCTCTGGCAAGTGACTTATACAGTTTTTCTTAGTTCTAAAAATAGAGGCACGTTTCCTGTCAGTAAAATTTGCTAACTTCAATATCTAGGGTACTTTTCCTCCAATGGGCATGGGTTTGACTCGCCTGTAGACTAGACTAACGTATGAACGCTATTCGCTGGCAACTAATGTTAAACTTCGTTGAATCTACACCACCCCAGCCCAGCGTTACACATTAGTATAACCTGTCACATTGAGAGTAACAATTTAAATTTCAGACAAATGACAACTGTACATGAGGTTCACTTTAGAATGCCGAATAATTTTGACCGATTTTGAATTTTTCCGAAAACCGATTATCAAAAAGTAACTTTTTTCTTCAACCGAAAACTATCGATCGTAATAATCGATTAAAATTAAAGATTTGAATCAATTCGGTATTATATAGTGTACCCTATTATATATATTTGTATCGAAGACAGAATTAACGTCTTTACCCATAATTTGAAGCAGAAGTGTTTCTCGCGTAGATTTAATTAATAAATAAATTGATTTATTAAAATATAAAAAAAACAACAATATATTACTGAGCGAACGTTCTACACAAATAACATATTTACAAGTATATGAATAAAATAAACAAAATGGTTATTACACCAAAAAAAATTGCTAAAGGAGTTTCAACGCGTTTACCCAATGACGTACTCCTGTACAAATCAGAAATTAATAAGACCCTGTTAAAATAAAATCGAACCCGACACAGCTCGGACACTACGGGCGGCTCATCTGTCACTTGAACATTGTTTTAGTTTCAACAAAAATGTACTGAGTTTTGGGGATGCATTTGTTCAAAACAAACTAACACGTTCCGGTATTTAAATATAGATAGTAAGTCGCAATTCTTTCTCTATTCGTGAACGCTCCACACCCAAAATTTACTTGTAATTCTATAGTTTGAAATGAATTATGACAAGGTACTGAAATAGAATTTTTATTTAGGTGAACCGGATTGGCAACTCATAATCATAATATACAAATATTGGTACAATTATGGGTATTGTTGTTTAAATCGGTATAAAAAATATTGCCTTAGATAAATAACATAATTTAAAGCCTGGCAAAAAAGTCGAGCAAAAAATGAGGGCGCTGTTCGGAATAAAATCGGCATCATGATCCAAGGTTTACGCTGACCCGTGCTGGTTGCAGTTCCAGCTGTCACTACACGCTCGACTTTATTGCCAGGCTATAACTGTTCGTCAATATACTTTATAATTAAATAATTCAGCAACGATTTTCTATAATCTGACATTTCCCATGTTAAAAGACATACTGAAACATCGACATTTTCTTATGACTAATTTCTTATATATCTGGCAACACTTTTTCTGTCAAACTACTTCGCCTAAATAAAAATCTACTACTACTTATACAATTGCATCCCCAATAATTCTGGTAAACCTCACACAGAAGTTAGAGATTCGAGTCGCTACCATATTTTGTATTATAGTGTTTAATGCATCTCTATATCGTTACAGAGAAGCTAGAAAGCGAAAACGAGTCACGTGATAAATGATCGTATTCCGTTTCCGTATTACCCGAGCTGTGTGCGGTCGTGCTAAGTCTCGCGAGAAACACTACCCGCCTGCAGTCCGTGCTAGAACACCAGGATGGGCAGCGCCTCCGGTCGCTCGTCGTCCTCCGCGGCGGCGGGCGGCGCGCGCGCGGCGCGGGGCGAGGGGGCGGTCGGTTGTCACGTGACCTGCGGCCGATTTTCCATGTTAATACACGAGTAAGGAACCCGCTACGGCCAAATATTTGTGTGATGAGCGTATTTGTACCTGACTCTTGGTTGTTTTCTATTTATTTAATATGTACTGTATGTATTTTTCTATCCTCCTAAGGCCCCTTATACAATATAATATGGCCATTGGAATAAAGATCCATTGCAAAGGAGATAACGTGGAATTTCGTTTGTTTTCATGACTGAAAATTTAGTTAGAAAATTGACTATTCTATTTAAGAATAGGTGTTTACATAAAATCATTTCAACCAAGATGGGCCTATACGACAATACGGATTGTAGCAAAAGAAAGAAATAGAAATTATAAAACACACTGTGCGAGTTTAATGCCCTCGCTAGAGTTAAAATTAAATTTAGTGGTTATTCAGATGGTTTAGTGATTAGAATTTAGAGGCTCTGCGGTTTGTTCCATTATCTGCTTCATTGAAGGGGTCAGTGGGGGTTCCAAGGGAGAGTGGGATAGGAAGGACAAAAAAAATGTTTCGACAGGAGACGGAGGAAGGGGTGGGGTCTAGTGATCGTTTGTGTGTGTGTGTGTGTCGTGTCGTACCTCCATGGGCAGCGTGTCGGCGGCGCGGCGGCGCACGTCGTCGTCGCGCGGCGCGCTGCCGCCCGGCGCCGGCGCCGCGCTCTCCGCGCTGCTCCTGTAACAACACACGCGTTACAACCGGTGAAGCACTGAAGCGAAATCTGGTTCGAACCGGTTAACGGGATTCGAGTCTAATGTCACCATTGAATATGTTGTAATTAGTAACGTATGAATACTCGTGTTCCAAACAATGTCCGTGCATGTGTCGGGCGGCGGGTACTCACGGGCGCGGCGCCGGCGCCGGCGGCGCGAGTCGCGCCTGGCGCGCCTTGAGCTGCGCGGGCGAGAAGCCGAGCGCCTGCACGCTGGCCGGCGGCAGCGCGAGGCGCGGCGCGAGCGACACGTTCTTGTGGAGCAGGTTGTGCACCACTGAGCTTGGGATCGCTGTCGTTTTTGTTGGAGCCGCTGTAACATAAACAGCGACGTTGAAGCTCGAGACACAGGGAGTTCAGGGCTGACGCGACGCAAGCGAGGCGAGGTAAGCGATCACATAGAACGCGCTCTGCTGGCGTCGTGATCAATACGCATCGAATCACGTCACGCACTGGATACAATTAAAGGGCCCGACACTGGCTTGAATATTATTTGTAATTAACTTTAATAAGGGACAACACAATAACAAACAACAAGTTATTTTTACTGTAGCTAACATTAGAAGCTTGGCATCCAAATCGGATGACAATTTGCTTAGTATTGGCAACCCGCGGCTTAATTCATTGTTTTGGGATAACAGCATCCTACCGACACATAAATGGAAATGCGCGCGGGCGCGGCGGCGGGGCAGGTGGACAGGGAGTCGCTGTACATGAGGTTAGTGAGCAGTAAGGTGCGGTGTGGCGGGTACCTATGGAGATGGTGGGCGGGTCGTGGCGGCGCGGGCGCAGCGGCGCGGGCGCTCGTGGTCGCGGCGGTGGGGCAGGTGGACAGGGAGTCGCTGTACATGAGGTTAGTGAGCAGTAAGGTGCGGTGTGGCGGGTACCTATGGAGATGGTGGGCGGGTCGTGGCGGCGCGGGCGCAGCGGCGCGGGCGCTCGTGGTCGCGGCGGTGGGGCAGGTGGACAGGGAGTCGCTGTACATGAGGTTAGTGAGCAGTAAGGTGCGGTGTGGCGGGTACCTATGGAGATGGTGGGCGGGTCGTGGCGGCGCGGGCGCAGCGGCGCGGGCGCTCGTGGTCGCGGCGGTGGGGCAGGTGGACAGGGAGTCGCTGTACATGAGGTTAGTGAGCAGTAAGGTGCGGTGTGGCGGGTACCTATGGAGATGGTGGGCGGGTCGTGGCGGCGCGGGCGCAGCGGCGCGGGCGCTCGTGGTCGCGGCGGTGGGGCAGGTGGACAGGGAGTCGCTGTACATGAGGTTAGTGAGCAGTAAGGTGCGGTGTGGCGGGTACCTATGGAGATGGTGGGCGGGTCGTGGCGGCGCGGGCGCAGCGGCGCGGGCGCTCGTGGTCGCGGCGGTGGGGCAGGTGGACAGGGAGTCGCTGTACATGAGGTTAGTGAGCAGTAAGGTGCGGTGTGGCGGGTACCTATGGAGATGGTGGGCGGGTCGTGGCGGCGCGGGCGCAGCGGCGCGGGCGCTCGTGGTCGCGGCGGTGGGGCAGGTGGACAGGGAGTCGCTGTACATGAGGTTAGTGAGCAGTAAGGTGCGGTGTGGCGGGTACCTATGGAGATGGTGGGCGGGTCGTGGCGGCGCGGGCGCAGCGGCGCGGGCGCTCGTGGTCGCGGCGGTGGGGCAGGTGGACAGGGAGTCGCTGTACATGAGGTTAGTGAGCAGTAAGGTGCGGTGTGGCGGGTACCTATGGAGATGGTGGGCGGGTCGTGGCGGCGCGGGCGCAGCGGCGCGGGCGCTCGTGGTCGCGGCGGTGGGGCAGGTGGACAGGGAGTCGCTGTACATGAGGTTAGTGAGCAGTAAGGTGCGGTGTGGCGGGTACCTATGGAGATGGTGGGCGGGTCGTGGCGGCGCGGGCGCAGCGGCGCGGGCGCTCGTGGTCGCGGCGGTGGGGCAGGTGGACAGGGAGTCGCTGTACATGAGGTTAGTGAGCAGTAAGGTGCGGTGTGGCGGGTACCTATGGAGATGGTGGGCGGGTCGTGGCGGCGCGGGCGCAGCGGCGCGGGCGCTCGTGGTCGCGGCGGTGGGGCAGGTGGACAGGGAGTCGCTGTACATGAGGTTAGTGAGCAGTAAGGTGCGGTGTGGCGGGTACCTATGGAGATGGTGGGCGGGTCGTGGCGGCGCGGGCGCAGCGGCGCGGGCGCTCGTGGTCGCGGCGGTGGGGCAGGTGGACAGGGAGTCGCTGTACATGAGGTTAGTGAGCAGTAAGGTGCGGTGTGGCGGGTACCTATGGAGATGGTGGGCGGGTCGTGGCGGCGCGGGCGCAGCGGCGCGGGCGCTCGTGGTCGCGGCGGTGGGGCAGGTGGACAGGGAGTCGCTGTACATGAGGTTAGTGAGCAGTAAGGTGCGGTGTGGCGGGTACCTATGGAGATGGTGGGCGGGTCGTGGCGGCGCGGGCGCAGCGGCGCGGGCGCTCGTGGTCGCGGCGGTGGGGCAGGTGGACAGGGAGTCGCTGTACATGAGGTTAGTGAGCAGTAAGGTGCGGTGTGGCGGGTACCTATGGAGATGGTGGGCGGGTCGTGGCGGCGCGGGCGCAGCGGCGCGGGCGCTCGTGGTCGCGGCGGTGGGGCAGGTGGACAGGGAGTCGCTGTACATGAGGTTAGTGAGCAGTAAGGTGCGGTGTGGCGGGTACCTATGGAGATGGTGGGCGGGTCGTGGCGGCGCGGGCGCAGCGGCGCGGGCGCTCGTGGTCGCGGCGGTGGGGCAGGTGGACAGGGAGTCGCTGTACATGAGGTTAGTGAGCAGTAAGGTGCGGTGTGGCGGGTACCTATGGAGATGGTGGGCGGGTCGTGGCGGCGCGGGCGCAGCGGCGCGGGCGCTCGTGGTCGCGGCGGTGGGGCAGGTGGACAGGGAGTCGCTGTACATGAGGTTAGTGAGCAGTAAGGTGCGGTGTGGCGGGTACCTATGGAGATGGTGGGCGGGTCGTGGCGGCGCGGGCGCAGCGGCGCGGGCGCTCGTGGTCGCGGCGGTGGGGCAGGTGGACAGGGAGTCGCTGTACATGAGGTTAGTGAGCAGTAAGGTGCGGTGTGGCGGGTACCTATGGAGATGGTGGGCGGGTCGTGGCGGCGCGGGCGCAGCGGCGCGGGCGCTCGTGGTCGCGGCGGTGGGGCAGGTGGACAGGGAGTCGCTGTACATGAGGTTAGTGAGCAGTAAGGTGCGGTGTGGCGGGTACCTATGGAGATGGTGGGCGGGTCGTGGCGGCGCGGGCGCAGCGGCGCGGGCGCTCGTGGTCGCGGCGGTGGGGCAGGTGGACAGGGAGTCGCTGTACATGAGGTTAGTGAGCAGTAAGGTGCGGTGTGGCGGGTACCTATGGAGATGGTGGGCGGGTCGTGGCGGCGCGGGCGCAGCGGCGCGGGCGCTCGTGGTCGCGGCGGTGGGGCAGGTGGACAGGGAGTCGCTGTACATGAGGTTAGTGAGCAGTAAGGTGCGGTGTGGCGGGTACCTATGGAGATGGTGGGCGGGTCGTGGCGGCGCGGGCGCAGCGGCGCGGGCGCTCGTGGTCGCGGCGGTGGGGCAGGTGGACAGGGAGTCGCTGTACATGAGGTTAGTGAGCAGTAAGGTGCGGTGTGGCGGGTACCTATGGAGATGGTGGGCGGGTCGTGGCGGCGCGGGCGCAGCGGCGCGGGCGCTCGTGGTCGCGGCGGTGGGGCAGGTGGACAGGGAGTCGCTGTACATGAGGTTAGTGAGCAGTAAGGTGCGGTGTGGCGGGTACCTATGGAGATGGTGGGCGGGTCGTGGCGGCGCGGGCGCAGCGGCGCGGGCGCTCGTGGTCGCGGCGGTGGGGCAGGTGGACAGGGAGTCGCTGTACATGAGGTTAGTGAGCAGTAAGGTGCGGTGTGGCGGGTACCTATGGAGATGGTGGGCGGGTCGTGGCGGCGCGGGCGCAGCGGCGCGGGCGCTCGTGGTCGCGGCGGTGGGGCAGGTGGACAGGGAGTCGCTGTACATGAGGTTAGTGAGCAGTAAGGTGCGGTGTGGCGGGTACCTATGGAGATGGTGGGCGGGTCGTGGCGGCGCGGGCGCAGCGGCGCGGGCGCTCGTGGTCGCGGCGGTGGGGCAGGTGGACAGGGAGTCGCTGTACATGAGGTTAGTGAGCAGTAAGGTGCGGTGTGGCGGGTACCTATGGAGATGGTGGGCGGGTCGTGGCGGCGCGGGCGCAGCGGCGCGGGCGCTCGTGGTCGCGGCGGTGGGGCAGGTGGACAGGGAGTCGCTGTACATGAGGTTAGTGAGCAGTAAGGTGCGGTGTGGCGGGTACCTATGGAGATGGTGGGCGGGTCGTGGCGGCGCGGGCGCAGCGGCGCGGGCGCTCGTGGTCGCGGCGGTGGGGCAGGTGGACAGGGAGTCGCTGTACATGAGGTTAGTGAGCAGTAAGGTGCGGTGTGGCGGGTACCTATGGAGATGGTGGGCGGGTCGTGGCGGCGCGGGCGCAGCGGCGCGGGCGCTCGTGGTCGCGGCGGTGGGGCAGGTGGACAGGGAGTCGCTGTACATGAGGTTAGTGAGCAGTAAGGTGCGGTGTGGCGGGTACCTATGGAGATGGTGGGCGGGTCGTGGCGGCGCGGGCGCAGCGGCGCGGGCGCTCGTGGTCGCGGCGGTGGGGCAGGTGGACAGGGAGTCGCTGTACATGAGGTTAGTGAGCAGTAAGGTGCGGTGTGGCGGGTACCTATGGAGATGGTGGGCGGGTCGTGGCGGCGCGGGCGCAGCGGCGCGGGCGCTCGTGGTCGCGGCGGTGGGGCAGGTGGACAGGGAGTCGCTGTACATGAGGTTAGTGAGCAGTAAGGTGCGGTGTGGCGGGTACCTATGGAGATGGTGGGCGGGTCGTGGCGGCGCGGGCGCAGCGGCGCGGGCGCTCGTGGTCGCGGCGGTGGGGCAGGTGGACAGGGAGTCGCTGTACATGAGGTTAGTGAGCAGTAAGGTGCGGTGTGGCGGGTACCTATGGAGATGGTGGGCGGGTCGTGGCGGCGCGGGCGCAGCGGCGCGGGCGCTCGTGGTCGCGGCGGTGGGGCAGGTGGACAGGGAGTCGCTGTACATGAGGTTAGTGAGCAGTAAGGTGCGGTGTGGCGGGTACCTATGGAGATGGTGGGCGGGTCGTGGCGGCGCGGGCGCAGCGGCGCGGGCGCTCGTGGTCGCGGCGGCAGAGGCAGCGCCGCGCGCACCAGCGGCCGGCCGTCCAGCGCGAGCGACACGCGCGCGCCGCGGCCCGGGCCCACGTTGCCTGCGGGTCACGACCATAGCATTCATAATTATGCATCTAAACTCCAAAAACGATATCATTTAACGGCTTTTCAATATTTTTTATGGAAATAATACTGGCAACCGTGACTCCGGAAACGACTCCCTCATCAATCAACTCTTAGGCTTCATCTTTCTCTTTTATTTTCTTACTAAGCAACATTTTTTTTAGTGCAGTGTACTACTTTCTCCATTCCAACAACTGGAACTATTTCTTAAATTGAAACTAATATTTCTGACTATATGTTGTTTTTTTATACATATTACAACTATTTATTGTACATGTGTACACATTGTACATACATTGTACATTGTACATATTGTACACATTGACTTATTAACAGTCAAAATTATTTCACACTGATTTGACGCCAGTTAATTATAAAAACCCTTTGTGGTGTAATACGTCCTCCCTAATATAGCATCCTTTCGTATAAGCATTACACAGGTGTCCAGTAAGTAGCACGACAAGCTTAAAGGGGAGATTGGTAAGGGCTCATCTAGACAACACATACCCACGTCGATGGATGGGACGATCGGGCCCTGTCGCGTGGCCCGCTCGATCGCCCGATCTTAATCCATTGAACTTTTTTTACAGGGGTTGCCTTAAAGACAAGATTTACCGAAAGACTATTTATTGTAAACGAAGAAGATCTCCGACAGTCAGTAAGCACAGCTGTGGAGGAAATCAACCAATTAAGCTTAAGAAGATTATAAACTTCTTTTCTTAAGAGGTGCCGAGCTTGTATTGTAGTGGAAGGCCGTTAATTCGAGCATTTGCTAACTGTGCTTGATGTTTAAAAAAGTAATAATAATTAAAATGGTAAATACAAAGCTTTAAAATCCCGTAAAAAGTGAATTTTATTACATAGTAGATATCTGTTGCATTTAAGAGTCTATTAGTTCTCAGTCAACAAAATCTAAATCATTAGGCAAATCAGAGTCCGAGATCCAAGCAAAAACAGTTTAAACACGAAAATGAAATCAATTGTAAGAAAAATCTATTAACTTAAACCACAAATCGCAAATTTAACCAAACCACACATGAAATTAAACCAATATTGTGTTCAAATGTAAAAATAAACAAAAACCAATCGGAATCGTTTTAAAATTTCGAATTCGTATTTGGCGGCATTCTAAGAGTTTGCGGCCAGCATCTTCTTTATAATAAAGAGTCTGACGTTGTACAGGTTGCAGCCCGAATATAAACGGCAAGTACTTGGAAAATGGCTAATTAAATAGTTTTGAATTAATAAAAAAAAAAGCCACATTGTAAATTTTACTTTGTTCGATTTAGCATTGCTGCTGAATTTAATTAAAGCTCTGAACTAAATGCATTCTGATACAGCTAGTGCTCAAGTTACCTTTTCAGGTAGTACTGGCTAAAGGTGGTTTGTAGTGTACCTACTATGTGTTTTCATCGTATTTTTTTTCTGTTATGGTTTAATGATATACAATTTACCATTATTGAAAGCTTATTAAACAGGCATGTTTTTTGGCTAATCTGTAATCATGTAATTTATTTTCACCAGGAGAGTTCAAAACTTGACTAAAGTTAAGTAAAAAGGACGAAATTCAAATTTAAGTATGTAATTTAAAAAAAAAAACTTTAATAGTTACGTTTTCATTGTTTTTTTTTTTTGCATCTGATAACGAGATTCAAGGTTGATTCAAGATTGTTTTGTATCAATAATAACTGTAAAAAAATAAAATATCCGGATACCGCAACTTAAAAACTTACTGCGGGTGTACATTTTTAATTTTTTTTTTATCGGATTTTTTTTATCTTTATATCTATTTTTTTATATTTGGTAGGTGACCTGACCACCTATCTCCCCCTTAAGTTTGTCGTGCTACTTAATGGACACCTTGTATACGTTAACCCGTAAAACACTTGAAACAGTACAATAAAGGTTCTCGTTAATGTAAACACATTGCAACACAACAGACATAGTTCAAAGAACTTCATAACAGAAAACTATTGTACAGTCAAGGTTATAAATATAGATACGTTCAGAGTGTCAAAAATATGTAACTACGACCTTATTACGGCGACATAAGATCGTGGTTACATATTTTTGAGGCTTTGGACGTATCGATGTTTATAACCTTGACTGTAGAACTAAAAATATACACAGATAAGATGCACAAATATAAATGAGCAAAAATGGCAACCTTGCCAGGATTGCCTTACCTGGAATGTCTAACATCAACATCTTCCTCCGTACCTTTGAGAGCGTTTCCATCGAAGGTCGCCACCACCTGCCGCTTCTTGGCGTCGTTCAGGTCCAGCCGGGCCACGGGGCTCTTCCCGGGCGCGGGCTGGCGCACGACGTTCACCAGGTGCGCGCCCTTGCCGAGCTGCCCGCCCTTGATCTCGAAGAACTGCGCCACCGCGCCCGGCGCCGCCTTCAGGATGGCACCGGTGTTGGTGGACTTGGCGTCCAGCGTGGCGAGCGACACGACGGCCGGGAGCTGGGTTATGCCTGTGAACAAGATTTAGAGGTCATCATCATATTTCCACTGCTGGACGTAGGCCTTCCTCAAGGATTTCCACGACAACCGGTTTTGTGCTTCCCGCGATTTTAACCAGATCGTCGATCCACCTTGTGGAAGGCCTGCCAACACTTCGCTTTCCGGTCTGCGCCCGCCACTCTAGAACCTTTCCGCCCCAACGGTCATCGGCATTTAGAGGTCATGATAATGAAAATATTTGCTATATAAGGTAGGCTTTGTTTAGTGTTTTTCAGTTTACCGTGCCACACATTAGATTATAATCAAGCATTTAGGGGCAACTTTATTGCTCACAGCCAAGATATGGAACTGATAGATATGGGTACTTAATGGGTAAGCTTGCTTCATTGACCTTGTCCTCTTTTGTCTCGACTAGGGTCAAGGTCAAATATTAAAAAAACCCAATTGATTGATATTTGCTAAGAAATAGTGTCAAGCATGTAAGACTATATATGGGCGGGTATTTATGTGTCAGTATGTAGTATGTAGTGAGGATGTGTACCTCCGGGGCGGTGCAGCACGCGCTGCGCGAGCGCGTGCGCGTGCAGCACCTTGACCTTGGTGTGCGCGGCGTGCGCGTGCGCGGCGTGCGCGTGCGCGAGCGCCGGGCTCACGGCCGCCAGCTGCAGCGGCTTGTGGCCCGGCGCCGGCGCCAGCACCACGCGCGGGGACGACGTCGACGCCACAGCGCACACGCCTACAACACATTCAACACATTTACAAATACAATCACATTCAATAGTAGATTGTACACTCTACTTTTCACTTCGATTACGAGGAAATAAAACAGCAACATAATAATAATAAATGCGACGAAATAAAAAGTATAAGTTTATTTCATGAAGCTTTATTGTGTACTTTGGCTGTTGGTATCCTGGCCTTGGTCTTAGAATACTAACGAAACGAAATAAAATAAAGAGGTTGTTCTATGAAGTTAAAGTAGTTCGTGTGGCTGTTGGACCGATTACCTAGGTCTTCGACGAAGATTTTACTTTATGCACTAGAGCATAAGAAGCGACTTTATGTCGCCTACGCACGACATAAAGACGAACTTTTAGAGCATGAGAAGTGAAAAAGTATTTTTTTTTACTAGGTCTGTAAGGGGGATATCTGAAATCGACAACTGAAAAAGCGCAGCTGATGCCACAGTGCGGCAGTCCTGTTCGTATAACAATTAAAATAGTTGCGACCAGATTTAAGACATCCATGCAACGATGTCTCCTCCGCGTGTGCGAGTGGCGACTCACCGGGCTGCGAGGCCACGGCGGTGAAGGGCCCGTTGTGCACGAGCCCCAGCACGGCGCCGCTGCTGGCGCTGGCCTGGCTCGACAGCAGGTGGTTCTGCAGCCGCACCTGACGAAACGATCATTAACATTAACTACGGGTTTCTACTTACAAAATTGAAGAGACGAAGTCTGCGTCCTCCTCTCGTGGGGATCTTTATATATATCACTAGCCTTTGTCTGCGGCTTTTAAAACGAAATTTGATACCTATGATATGAAACTTTTTGGTTCTAGAGCGACATATAACAGGAGTGCGGAGCGTGCCGGGCACCTTGAGGCTGTCCGAGACGGCGACGGTGAGCAGCTGCGGCGCGTCGTGCGCGGCGCGGCGCGCGTTGCAGCTGATGATGTGCTTCTTCAGCGGCGAGTGTTTCGTCTGGACCGTCTTCAGCTGCACGCCGGCCGGCAGCTGGACCTCCTCGATCGTGTCTTCCTTTTTCTTCTTTTCTATTTTTATCTGGAAGACGACAAAGAGTCTGTTAGTCTAGTTTGATTCACGGTAGGGGTAAGTACTGAATGTCCAGCGAGTCTAATTAGGCTACCTGCGGCGGGTCGGGCGCGGGCGCGCGCGGCGGCTCGGGCGCCGCCTCCTTGGGCGTCTCCTGTTTCTTCGGCGGCGGTGCAGGGCTCGAGACCTACATAAAGGTAATGTTTAAATTAGGTACCACACTAGCTTGAACTCATAACATCCTCACCAAACTATAAAATTGTTATGAATTACTGAGCATCTGATATCCAAGTCAAAAAAAAACTAGCAACAATGAACGTACAGTGATAACCAGAGCTCATCTGTCGAGATCTGATTACTTATAAGCAATTTGCCAAAGAAAAGGAATTAATGGCTGACTTTTAGGTTTATAAAGTTTATCATTACCATATCTGTATTTAAGGAGTTAAAATTAATTAATATAATAATTATGTTATTTAATTACAATATTTTTAATACACTTTATTTTTTGTTACATGGACACATAGAAGTAATACAATACATACTTTTGACTGTCAGAAATATTTTAAACAAGCGTTTCAAGCTACCAATAATCGTAACCTTATTTATTAGAACAGAACACGGTACCCAAGCCCGAAGGTTCACTACCAGTAGGACGGTGAGGGTTACCTTGACCTGAAGCTTGTCCATGTAGAGAGGCTCGGCCTCAGCCGTGACGTGGACGACGGTGGAGCCGAACGCCGCGCCGCGCGTGCGGCCAGAGTCTATCCGCCCCGTCTGACTCTGGCCGTGCGATAAAAAAGGATCCTTCCCATCCACCTGAAATAATATAAATTATTCACTTGGTAATCATGATAATTGATAGCTGTAGTTGCTGGGTAATGAAGTAAAGATTGTATTATCCCGCGAGTAAGCACCACGGACACTTGGCACGCTCTTTTCCGGCTCGGTGTGCATTATTAACACCCGACACAGATATAAACAGAGTATACATTTAACATTGTGTATCTGTCTGTGGCATCGTAGGTCCCAGAAGGACGTGTTGATTCGGACGCGGTTTTTATTAATTGAAAGCTAGTTTAACTGGGGTTGTACTTAGCTGGGTTTGATGAAAATCGGTTGGAGCGTTTAAGAGTTTTCGACTCTGAAAGTAGTGGTGGCAATTATGTTGGGGGTTTTCATTTATTTTAATAGTACAATATGAATGTGATGCTGGCTGGTTTGCTCTTGACTAACTCTTGTCCTTACTAAACAGTTTTCTTGACATCTAGCAGTCAGGTAAAAATAGCAAATATATTTTAGAATATAGTGTGCTCGTGTAGGTGAGTATGCAAGCGTGTGTGGGAAGTCTCATTTGTGCCGTGGAACTACGATTTTCGTATTCATGGAACAAATGGGACAGCCCCACTGCGCGCGGGCGCGTATGCGTGCTTATTCACATTATTCTAGTTATGGCTTTTGACGAGGAGACCTCGTCGTGTTGTTCTCCTAGTCATTACATTTAGTGTAACGTATTTGACCTTACATTTGTAATGTTTTTATTTGTGCTAGTTCTAATAATTAATATTTGTTACTTTATTACTTTGTAATGTAACTTACTTTTAAACTTAAAAGTTAAAGTTAAGTTAAATAATACTTGTATTATTTTATTTTATATTTGAAAAAATGACCTTCTGCTGGAGTTTCTTGCGGCGCTTCTTCTCCGCAATGATGGTCTTGTCCGAAGCGCTGGTAGATTCACTCTATATTACTGACGAGTAAAAGAGCCCGTATGTGGCCAATTTACTGAATAAATATTTTGACTTTGACTTTGATTAACTCACCTCCTTAACAAACTGCTCTAGCAAATCATCCGTCAACCCCTTCTTGTCGTCCGCGAGAGACTTCAGATCAGTTTCCGACAGGATGCTTTCCACTTGCGCCTCGGTGAGCGACAGGTCTTCATTCAACAGTTCGTTCTCGCCGACGTCGTCGGGGTGGGCGGAGCGCTCGGGCAGCGGGCTGTAGATGCCGCCGAGCGTGAAGTCGGCCGTGGTGAAGGTGTCGAGCGCGCCGGAGGGCGCCTCGGAGCACAGCTGTATGGAGATGGGGGTGTCCCGCGCTATGACGAACTGCTCGTCGGAGGGCGTCTCGAGGTAGGGCGGCGAGGGCGGCGGCGTTTTTGGTCGGAAATGTAACCTGGAATGACGTCAGAGCCGAGTAAGAAAAGGAGCAGCGTTTTCATATTTATTTATGCAACTGTTAAACAATGAAACCTCTTAGGTAGGCTGTAATTTTACCAAAACACGTTTCCCAAGCTGATTCATTTCACAAATATATCATTTGGCGAACTGTTTTTTTTCCGAAACTTTAAATGTGTCAGGATTTATAAAAAATCAGAAATATTTAGTTTCGGAAAAAAAGCGGTTTGTCAAATGATATATTTGTGAAATGAGTCAGCTTGGGAAGATAACCCACCACCACCTTAAGATACGATAAGAGTGGTTAATTTAGAACACGAGGCGTACAATACAAGGGTGGAGTTCAAAGAATTGGGCAGCTAACTCACTCAATTAAATTTTCTACGAGACTTTCCGTTGTGCTACAAAAATTTGACATACAATTGGGTAGGTAAAGTTTTTGGAAGAGGTGTAAATTATATTTTTTTTCGGTAGTCGTCATCCTAAAGATCAAGGAACTGCGGCTCTTTTATTTTTATTTCCTCTAATATTCTAGAAATATTTTTTTTAGTTAGTAAGTTGACATTTGCACACTTTAATGACCGACAAGATTGTTGCCTTCGTACTTAATGAGAAAGAAAAAAAAAACTGTCACTTCTATAACTGTCATTGTCAATCAAAGTAAACAAACGATTCAATTCAACGACTCTTTTCTGTTTGCTTGCGTTTCATGTGATCAGTGTTTTTAGAAATATTTTAACGACCTCAGAACGAACTCCGGACTTTCGATTTTGCCGCTTTGCTCCTGCTTTGCTCGCTTTGACCTTTACACAATATTTGGACTACGATTTATTTCCGACCCCTTTGGCACTGCTTCTTGGACACCGATTTCTTTCTTTCACGACGACTCTTGCCCTGCTTTTCGATAGCCACGAGAGCACGTTTGAATCGTATACACGCAATGAATTCAAGCAATCCCACACGGACTTTGGAAATGGATTATTACAAAGATTTACTTAGATGCTTGAAAGAATTGAATCGTTTGTTTACTTTGATTGACAATGACAGTTATAGAAGTGACAGTTTTTTTTTCTTTTTCATTGAGTACGAAGGCAACAAGCTTGTCGGCCAATAAAGTGTACAAATGTCAACTTAATAACTAAAAAAAATATTTCTAAAATATTAGAGGAAATAAAAATAAAAGAGCCGCAGTTCCTTGATCTTTAGGATGACGACTATCGAAAAAAAATATAATTTACACCTCTTCCAAAAACTTTACCTACCCAATTGTATATATAAATATTTGATTTATAAAGTCACTTTGACATAGTTCTCTAGTGGTATAGGAATCAAATTCGTTGATTACATTATGCCAGTGTTTTTCAGCAACGAGCTAATTATGTAACACATCATACATATCTTTTTCACACGAGCTTAAAATTGAAGATATTAAAGTAAAAAACGGTAATGAACTTAGTTTTGTACAGACTCGACAAACCACGTAGGCCGAGTCTACGCTATAACATCTACATTTCCTTATCACTGTTTAATTTCCAAGATAACAATACTATCTATCGAACTAATCGATTTTTGAATGATATTATCCTCTTGTTGCGCTACCTGATGTTCCAAGTGAAAGCTCACCATTTCTTATGAACTTCGTCGATGAACTTGTCGAACTCCTGCTCGACGGGCCAGAGGCCGCCGTCGCTGTCGGCGTCGCTGCAGCCGCTCCACGAGCGCTTCCTCAGCGCGCTCCGGAGGTTGCTCCTCACGGCACTGTCTATAGTCCTTACACTAATATCACTTTTAACACTGTCTTGTACGTCCATGGGTTCCGGCTTCACGCCCGGCTCCTCGTCCTTGAGGGCGACGTCGCACTTGAGCTCCGGCTCCTCCTTAAGCCAGAGCTCGGGGTTGGCGGCGAGGTGTTTCCTGAACGCGTGGCGCCACGGGTATTTGCCGCTCGCGTGGAAATCGCGGGTGATTTCTTTGGGCGTTCTGTGCACTTTTGTTTCTAAGTCGACCTGCGGAGGGAATGGTATGTTAGTGAATTTTTTATTTTTTATTCGGAGTAGTTTAGCAAGGACTTTTGGTAACATGCCATAACTACAGTAGAAAAGCAAGCAGTGGCGGCGCAAGACCTAAATTTGACGCGGGCAAGGTGCATTTCGCGAGGTCCTTTGGACGACAAGAAGGCCAATTTCATAAAATGAAACTTTCGAGGCACGAAGCCCTTCGGACCGTACAAAAACCATACAAATATTAAACAAAAATGTATGGACAACTCGGATCTATATTTTTTTTTTACTCTGAAATTTTGTATGGATGTTTGGATAGTGTTTCAATGGATTTGGATGTAATTTACCATACAGATAGTCCTTATCCTAAATTGAGATACAAGATGGTTTTGATTCCGGAAAATTAGATAGTCCCCTCGGGATAAGCAATAAAGTGTTAAGTGTCGGGGCGCACCTCCTCCATGGTCATGGCGCGGCTGGGCGGCGGCGGCAGGCGCGGCCACAGCGCGTCGAGCGGCGTGGCGGCGCGGTCCAGCGCCAGCCGCCCGCCGCGCGCCCGCCGCGCGCGCGCGAACCCCACGCACGCGCGCGCCGGCCAGCTGAGCGACGTGAGCGTGAACCTGCACAACGCCTCCAAATTATTACACTTATATTTATTTATGGATAAATATATTTAATCTTTTCAACGCCAACAACGGATATGATAATGTATAAGACCCGAGCAGACTTGAGCTACAATTGATATGGTGTCCAGCTGTCATTGGCGTTGATATGGTTAATAATATATACAGCAACTAATACACTGTGACAGTAAACTAATAAAAAATCAGGAGACTATCTCACACAAATTGTCCACGTTCCAAACTAAACACTAGGCCTATACTATGGATACTAGGCAACGTTATACATACTTAAAAAAGCACACAGAAAACATCCATGACTCAAGAACAAACACTAGCGGTCATCACACAAACATTTGCCCATACCGGAATTCAAACAAAATAAAATTAAAAGTACATGACAAATTGAAGGTAGGTAAACTATACTAATATGAATGAAATTTGGCGCAAGTTATGGATGATCAAATCATACGGTACATTTTATATTGGACTTTTTCTTTAATATAATTATAATGAAGATTACCTATGCCGTGGATCGATTTCGTGTTCGAAGGGGCCGTCCTTGACATCCGGATCCACAGGGTCGCCACAGAGCGTCGTCGTCGGCTGAAAATAATACAAACATTTAATACCAATGGTATAGTTAAATATAAATTAAGCATTGATCAAGCATACACCGCAAAAAAACCAAATTATTAGGATTTTTTATAATCCACAATGTTTTAAAAGTGCAATGTTACCCTTAGTGTCGAATATTTAAGGTTGGCATCGGTTACCATTTTTTATCTCAGTCCCTGATCATAAAAAATTTCGTTTACTGAAATTGTAACATATGTAGGTATTCATATAAAGAAGTTTAAGAGAAAGGCTGTTAAAAAGCTTTCCCAAGTAGCACAAAAGCTGTATAAGAGTTTAAACAGCCATTGTGACCCGTTTCAGCATTACAGCGTTATACAGCTTGTGTGCTACTTGGGTTTGGACATTACAATGATAAGTTTGATTAAATTGGCAGCACTATCTTATCCAAAACTTGCTACTCAAGGCTGGCAAACTCTTTTTTGCCAAGCTATACATACTCACAATGCAAACTATCTCAGCGTGTCGCTTGCAGCGCCTATTTCACTACTATATTAAAATCACTCTAACCAACATGGTCCCCAGACTTGACCCCCACTCTCCATCCCGTAACGCTAACCAGCATGGTCCCCAGACTTGACCCCCACTCTCCATCCCGTAACGCTAACCACCATGGTCCCCAGACTTGACCCCCACTCTCCATCCCGTAACGCTAACCAGCATGGTCCCCAGACTTGTCCCCCACTCTCCATCCCGTAACGCTAACCAGCGCGGTCCCCAGACTCGACCCCGCTTACCATCTCGTAGTAGCAGCCCGGTTTCCGGCGGAAGGCGAACGGGCCGTCGTCCGGCGGCGAGGCCGGCTCGGCGCGCGCGCTCTCCTCCTCTGACGAGCTGTTGTTGAACGCCGGCTCTGGAACACGCGCGCGCACTGACTATTAGTTCAATGGACTTGAGAATTGTCTTAGGATCGAAAAGCTGAGATTGTCCGTGTAAACTTGGGTTTAGTAAAAGGCGGATTTGCATAGTTTCATGTAAATTCGCCTAAAGTAAAAATCGCCAGTGAATACAGTAACCCACACGGCACACTGCCGACTCGCTATCGGATACGGCTGTCCTTATCCATTTTTACAAAGTTTGTGGTGACAAAACACAATCGGCCGACTAAATAGCCTGTAGTCTACGGGGGCACTAAAACCAAAGCATTAATAGTACTCGGCTGCCTATCGCGGTGACCAGTAGCGTATTCTATCAGAGGGCTAGGCGCCCTCAAGTTCAGGGGGGCTTCGGACCCTTATCAGCAAACCTCAATCTCAAAAAGGGCCCCAATGTTTTTTATTTGCACGGGAGCCTTTGGTTACCTAGCTACGCCACTGGCTGTAACCGAGTGGCATAACAAATATACTAACAGATGCCAGAGAGTGACAGCCGAGTACTTTGAATACTCTGGTGTTACTGTGCATTGGAATCTCATATGTTAATAAAATGATCTGAACGTTGTATCTATTGTTACAGGCGTTAGAGCGTGTCTCGATATATTTTAGCACCTTTGTGTGTTTAAATATTCAAAGGTAACTTAAACATGAAGCGGTTAAGGGTCTCCCCACATCAAGCCGATTCCGATTCGATAGATGTGGGGAGACCCTAACACCACCTTCGACTAAGCACTTAATACGGTAAATGCTCAATAACTGGTCATCCCTCAGTTAATGGCGAGATTAAAACAATATGTAGGTAGCAGGGCATCTGATGCTGTTGTATGCAATTAAATTACCTAGATCCTGGACGGTTTTAACTTTTCAACGCGATTGACGGGTATATCCGTCATGATTGACCGCGTAAACTAGATCGATTTGACACAATACAAAAGGAAAACAAAGAGAAATGTGGCATATTAATGATCATGATATAAAATTCCCACAAAAACTTTGCGTTGTCATAGATATACTGCAAGGATTGAGGTAATGTAAAAGTGATGACAAAAGACGTTGATAAAAAAACGAAGTAAATAAGATCAGAAGAACACCGCTTTAGTGAAAGTCAAAATGTCAATTTTACTCACAAATTAACTACAATAAATTAATAGGTAAAGTACGTAAATACTGAAGAATGTTAAAAATGTTTTCCAGATAAATTAAGACGTAAAATCACAATAAATTTATCTTGAATGTGTTAACTATATTAATTCAAAATAAGACTTGATCAATACGATTCTTACATTTGAGATACCTTATGTCAACAACTTAAAATGAAAATCACATAGACCATTCAGGCCAAAAACTGCCACTGACGAACCATGTTAATAAATATCCAACAATTTTATACAAATATGTGAAACTGAATGATGTACCATATCATCGAACAATCATGACGTAAAATGAGCCAAGTTTGTTCGAAATCATGGATCGAGCCCTATGTACCATAGACACCACATCTACCGAAACACAAGCATCAAAATGTCCGGTATAAAAAAAACTCTTGTCTATGGCCGTCGTCTGTGCATAGAGTTTAATGGAGTTTGAGGTTGTTCGAGACACTATTAAAAATGTAAAATGTCGGTAAAAACAGTATTATCCGTTATATTAAAAAAAACTCAAAAAAATACATAACATAATTCAAAAATTAAAAAAATTGTGATTTTTGTATGCTAGTTACTTCGGTTCTGGATAATGCCTAAGGTGTTGTTATTAAAATGCCAATAAAATAAAATATATACTCTTCATGAGGGACCTACTTGCTGGATTTATTTAGTACCTATATGCCCCAATTTTCATGGTGGGAAAAACACACACAAATACACTTTTAGTAGGAAAAAAATTAAATTGATTAATTACTTTACAGTATGTCTGTTTATACATTAAATTTCATTAAATAAGTTACTATTTCATTTAAAAAACTTCTAAAAATATGTCATTTAGGGCCGCTTTTTTTTCCAATCCCCTCATAACACAACATTATCCGACAGATAAAGACATTCATTTTCTTTGTCATGTGATAGAAAAGGACAGAGCTAAAATTTATCAGACAGTGTCACCTGGAGACTAAAATTAGCTCTTAGAGTCAAAAAATTCCGGTCGTTTTCAACAATGCCTCGAACACCCCGGGACCATAGAGTAGCGCTACGCACTCACCTCGCATCGCCTGCGCGGAGCCGGCGGCGTGGTGCCTGTGTTTCCGTCTCTTGTACGGACGCTTTTCCCGCTGCAAGACAACCAAGAATCTCCATAATACCAGCGCTCAGTGTTGAAGCGAGAACAATAATAACGCGTATAGAAGCGACGTGTCATACACTAGTTTACAAGGCTTTGTTTTTTGAATTTAAATAAATAAACAGGCCCAAGTTCCATTTGAAACTGTGATGGTTAAAATGACAATTGGCGTATATGACATGTTAAAGGATGGTCCTATACGACATGCCAGTTTATGCGTGTGCTACACGGTTTGAAACCATGGTTTTAAACCAAGTGACCTTGGTAGAAGAGAGCTGCTACACGGTTTCAAACAAGCCCATTTGTTTGATATCTGCCAAGGGCGTTTAAGGTTATGCGAAACTCGGTTTAAAACCAATGTCTACACGGTTTTAAACCGTTGTTTGATACCGTGTACCCCACGCATAAGCCACCGAACATGTTTACAAACATCATACTTGTTTTCGTATTAGAATAGGATTTGACGTGTCTCTAAATCTAATCTTAACAAGCCATTATTTAGATTTTACATTGTAAAATTGACGCACTGTACGTTTTATTTCAAGGAACTTGTGTAACACGTTGGTATAAATAAATAAATAAATAATAATAAAAGAAGAAAATTTGTATGCATTTACTAGCCGTGCTGTCATCATTGGTCAATAACAAAAAAAAAGGACACACTCAACAATGTATACACAGCACACTATACTGAAGTAGTGAATAAACATACGACATTGTTTTTGGTCAGAAAAGTTCGTATCTATCTTTCATTCTCAGTCAGCTTTAGTACCCGTCGTAATCGACAAAGCACGACAAATACGAACTTGTCCAACAAAATACCGTATCGTATAATATGCACTGCATCTGTACACGCTCCTACACTTACGAAACGAGATTGAAATATTTGTTGTTGTTATTTAAAACTCTGCAACGGAAACACAATTCACGCAATGACTCGCAACGGCTTCAGGATCGGGATTTCGATTATTCTCTCGCTTCGCCAGTGGAATAGCACCTTTGTGCCTCGCCGGTTGTGTGGCGATTACTTTAGCACCGAGGCTTTTATTTCCTATCATCAGGAACATAACTAGACATTTAGAGAGTCGCTTCTATACGGATTGTTATTCTTCTATCTAGGCTTCGAGTTTCGGTTGTCATATTGCATAACCCCTATTATTAATTAGGGAAATTGCACAGGCATGTCTGTTTGTTTAGAATACTGGAGGTTATTTTAAAGTTTTCAAGTTGGGTAGAGATTTTTCGTCTTTCTTGTCAGATGGTATTTGAAAATTACGCAAAAACTAAGTCAGATGTTGTGTTTAGTTTTGGTTAATTCAAGCCTTAATAAATAAGGCTAATATAAATGTTGTTTTGATGTCGATACCTTTGGTATTAAAAGGTTGATCAATTAATATGAAAGAAAGTTGTTGCTAACTTTCAAAATATTGCGTTAATTAAAGCCAAGCAGTTTTTCCTGGAATTGTAGGACGAGCGATAACACAAGAATAGTGGAAACATCTTTATTATGAAGTCATTTCAACTATTCTCGTTAAAGTCATACAGTATTGGTTATCATATTCGAAGGAGTAGCCCAAAATTGCAAAATCCCTCGTTTCTGTTTCACAAGAAAAAATGGACATCTAATTGAATATTGTATCTGTCAGAGAAATATTTTTTGTGACTTGTGACAAACTTTTGTTGCCGACTGTACTTACTTTGTACAGCCTTCATTTGCTTACCGAAAGCAAACTTGCGAATCCAAACTCAGTTGAAAAAAACTTCCGTTGCCGCCTTCCGACATAATATTGCATTGTCATCGAGTTAACGTTATCTAAGTTCCAATTAAGGGAACTGATTCAAAATTGAAATTCAATATTTGTATCAAAGTTACCGACAGACAAACGAAGAAAAAAAGACTTCCGTCCCTGCCTCACGCTATTAGGCGTACAACTTAACTGAGGGCCGGGACGAAGACGGTTTGCGTGGAGAGGAGTACAGATAAGTACAAATGTGTTATTTGGACCAGGAATGATTATGACATTTATACTGCTGCAGTTCATTGATAAGGTTGAGTGTATTATTAGTGTTATTACTGGCTAGAGAAATGCTAGTTGACCTCTTTTTGAACTTTGATATCTTATAATGAAAATTGCACAATACCAAATAAATCTCGACCAAGATCGCTATCGCTTGGGAGAGTTATTGATAAACAAGCTAAGCAATTGGTTTATTATACAGTATACTAATATTTTAAGCAAAAATACATTCCTCTTATTTTGCGGACATTAACATACTTTATCTATTTAAAAAACACAAAAGCAATTCACTTTATATTACAACTGTACCAAATCCGTTCGATTTCAGTTCGATCTGTCGTTACACTTGTCATTAGTTTGAAAATGGAGAGCGACACATGTGTCATGCATCCATAAACTATGTATGGTGGAAGTTGTTTATTGGAATTTAAATTTACGTCAGTCGACTAGTCGATCAACAAGTTGATACATTGACATCGTCGACATTTGCTCCCTCCCGCACCTCACTGCTTACCCCGGCTCTCAGTTAAGTTGTATTGTACGCCTATAGTTAAACTGCCACACTCAGAGACGTCAATTAACTTTTAAGCTTCATTAAAGTTACTGCTGTCACTTTCCTTGCTATAGCAATAGAATAGGACGCAACAACTTTAATGAAATTTAAACATTAATTGACGTCTCTGAGTGCGGTAGTTAGTCTTAGTGTAAATCTTGATTAACTGAACCGATTTCTATGAAACTTAGCTAAGAACAGGCAATTAAAAAATCGGCATTGAATTCGGTTCATCCTGATCTAAAAGGCTACGACAAACGGTCGGACACTTCACAATATATTTGAATTTAGAAATATACGTCTGATAACCAATACAGAACAACAATTTGCCTTGCATCTTGTACACATAATTCCTGACAGCGAGTGGTGGTATGTACAACGCGAGTACTAACCCGGGGCTGGTCGACGGGCGTAGGGGGTGCGCGGGGGGGATAGTGCTGCACGGAGTACGCGTCGCGACGGAAGCTCGGAGTCGCCAGCGACACTGCCGGGTACTGCGGCCTGGAAGTTCAGAATGACGAATAAATTTTACACCGTAGAGGTAGACCAAACAGGTTTAGACTAGTCGCTGCCTTGACGTTAGATATACTGAACTACATAAAAAATAATTAGACGTGTGTACCTGGGGGCAGGCTCGGCGAAGTCCCCGGCGCGGTAGCGGCGCTCGGCGATGGCGGCGGTGAGCCGCAGCAGGTCGCGCTTGGCGCGCTCGCGCCGCGCCACCAGCTCGAGGAGCGACAGCGCCCGCGCCAGGTCGCGACGCAGCTTTAGCATTTTCTCGTACGAGCTCTCATCGTTTTTCCTGGCAAAAAATATTCGAATGGTGAAGATACAAGTTTTTATTGTTGATGTCCAGTCAGGTTCAACCGTATATAAAATAAAATTAGACCACCAAGAACCAGAGCCATGGGTAGATCCCTGGCATCCTTACACGTCGATAATTAGTGTATCTACTAGCGCTTCGGGCATGACTAACATTGCTGACGTTAACGAAAAGAGATCTGACCTGAGCAGGCGTGGGGTCGGAGGTCATAGTGTTGATTAAGGACTAGTTGCCTGGTGAGGAGAACTCACGGAAACTCACCTGTTCTTTCTCGTCTGCATCTTTTCCGTGCGCCGCCGGAACGCGAGGTAGGGGTTATTGGACGACTGCCCTGGACGGCTCTCGGTCTTCACTGACAGGATCAGAGGGTGTTGCTGGAATTGATAGATACACTCGTTATTTTACACATACTATTTTGCACAATTATAGACATCATCCTCACAACGTTTGTACCTAAGTTGAACAATAAAAAATACTCATTTGCATTAACTGCGGCTTAAAATAAATGTACAAACAAACAAATGTACTCTTTATTGCACAGATAATAGATTTACAATTAATACTCATAAAATAAAATGTACAAAGGCGACCTTATCCCTATGTTCTGGTGATACATGTAGGTATAAATATTTATTCATGAGTTGTTACTTGCAAATTCGCGATCAGCTTTTAGATAGAAACTTTCTGGTGACCTGATAAAACCGTTTTAAGAAATCAATGAAGATCACCACCACACCTGTCTCCCAGTGAAAAGTAAATTTGGCTAGGAAAAATAGGCACGTTGCAGAGTTGACCACATTCAGAAACTGGTTTCAGTTAGCAATAAAGAAGACGATAAAAGACCGTCTTCGGCTTGTTGACGACGACAATGTCCATGATGTTGTAGACGGTGATGGCGAGGGCATTATATAACTTCAAGAGCTCTCCAGCTGTTCCACCGCTGTCGAAACATGGCCCTGTTCTCTGCACTCACCGTCTTCAGTCGCTTGTTCAGCCAGTAGTCGTAGACGGCGATGACGAGGTCGTCGTGCCGCTCCAGGAGCAGCTTCGCCTCGTTCAGCGTCACCACCGTCTGTCCAGAGCTCTTTTCCAGCTTGTCCATCATTTGTTCGAACATTAACTCTGCGGATCAAAGACATTATGCCTATCAATGGATTTACTAAGATTCTCTACTTTGTCTTAAGGCTAAGGCAAACTAAAAAGTAGCTCGGACGCTGGCTCTAGTATCGGCATGAATTATAGATAGACCGACAACAGTCACACATTATCCGAGCTTGGTGTGACAGGCCACGGAATTTCCCAAGCACTGGCAGCATCGTACCACACTGACGTCGAGCCAGCTGTGTGTCGAAAGCTTTACTTAGGAGTAGGAGTTTCTACTTCATCAGTTATTCTAGAATAAGTAAATTTCAAAAGCATCGTAATCTTAACGCTCAAGCTACAAAATACTATTTGGCAAGTCAACCACTAAAAGTGCCAATTACTTGGCATCGGGTTTATATATCATGAATATCAAGTAAGGCTGCCTGGCGCTGAGAACGTTTAGGTGCTGCACGAAATTAATTCTAAACTTTGTAAGATGCTTTCACTCTTCAGTTTTTAACACAATCAAACGAAAGGGACAGCGCGAACGTTACTTCGATCTTCGATATCTGAAGTTGGCTTTCGGGACGATTTCTTATGAACACAAAAACGATATTTTTATCATATATCGTATATCGTGTATTGCCTCACGCAAATATCCAATCATTATCGTGCCCTTCATTTTTCCAATTCCTAACACCACGAATACTTAGGGGGAGTTAACAAACACAATAGGGTCAAGCAAAAGGAAATAAATTAACAAAAGCTTAATACGCGTCAATCGCGTGTTGAACACACATTAGAGATTATTCTTTGAACCCTGTGGATTCTATTCTTTCATTTACGTGGGGATTTCTAATAGCTTAATGTCGAATTTCACCAAAACATGTATGTATGAACTAACAGTCGTTTAACATTTAAAATCATTTGGTGAAATTGGTACTAAATCTTGATAACTAGCCGTAAAGACTAGACGCGGTGTCCACCTAGCGTCGACAACAACGCGTCAAACGGGGCATATACGATAATTTGTTACGGTAACGAAAATTAATTGTAAATATATATAATAAATAGACCATTGTCCTTAACTAAAAAGCGTAGTAAATATATGTAAAAATACATGAATATTTGTGAAAATGTGCATGTGCTAGGATCGTACGAGCTAATCACTGTATATTTTTTGAGCATAACCAAAGGTCGTTTAAAGATTATTTTGTGTAGAAGTCAGGAAGCCACGACATTGGGCGGTGGCGATGCGCGGCGGAAACATATATACATTGAAATCGGCCCATCGCTGTCGCGGTGACTCGTAGCATGCTACACACATCCCTATGTATTTGTAACAGCTCGCCGCGCGTCACCGCCGCCACCGCCGTCGCGATAACAGTGGCCAGGCAGTATCACTAAAGTTGTTGAGCGCGTTATCTAAGCTTAATTAATCAGTTCGCCTTATCTCACGTCGCAACGCGTTATTAGATTCGATTCCACATCTAAACTCTTCCTAAAATTCCCGTCCCGTTCACTTGTCGCTCGTGAGTCTCGTGACTCAACAGAGATGGATGGATGGAGCTAACTGCGAACTTTGTCACACAAAGTGCTAGTACCTGTGAGCTCCGGATGTCTCTGCTGCTTCAGCCACCGCTCGTCCTCCGAATCGATGTCGTACTCCGGCGCCTCTTGTTCCTGCCATAGCGCTGTAACAAACATACACTATTTTAAACAGATATAGAATAAATTCTTAAAAAAATATAGGACAAGAGGCACTGAAAGTATGGTAGGTAGGCTAACAAAATCTTATAGGTACGTTAGTTATTGTGTAAGCAATTCTTGGTCACTTGGAGACGGCTTTCACAATTATTTCAGAAAATAACGCAAAAGAGGCTTTTGAGATAAACTCGGGTCCAGAATTTGAGATAAACTCGTTGTTAACGAGCGAAGCTCGGGCTTCCAGGTGCTTTATTAATGTAAAAACTTTGTGGTTGCTGCCCCGTAGTGACATTTATAAGTTACTAAATGACCCGGTAGTCTTCGTACCACTGTTTAGGGTTCCGTATTACGATTTTTCGGCTGTACCTTTGGGTTTTCCCTAATTTTCTAAACCACCCCAGTATTGAGGCGAACAAAAAAAACGGTCCAGCGGAGCCCCCACGCATGGCCCCTTAGTCAAATTTATTCAGAGTAATTATTGTGTTGGCTATATCAGTTCGTCAAGTTCCGACGACTTGTTCGCGGAAATCCGCAGGATGCGGGCAGAGCGTGCATTTGTCGCTCCGGCTTACCCGCATTAAGCCGACATTTGTATTTCCATAAAATTTATCATTTTGCAGAATTTACATTTCAATTCATGCACATGCAAATCTCACCGTAGAAAAATTTCGTGGTATTCACAATGTCGATTTTATTCCTTCCTGTACGGCTAGCACAACTCATATTTTGTCTCTATCGTAACAGACTAGTGAGAAAGGGATATCCGAGCGACAAACAAGTCGCGGGCAAGTTGTACTAGTCCCTTGTTTAAGTACTAGTTTGTCCTTCCGCGTCAAAAAAGAACAACGCGTGGTCGCATTTATTCGCACATTTATTCTACTATTTTTCATATTGAACATTATGACCATGTCCCTGACAAAATATAACAGAGTGGCGGGTAAAAGTGTACCAATTTAAAGGTAAAGTCGGCGTGCCCTTTAAACGATCTATCAAAGACATAATAACTCCATATATAAATAATATACTCATTTTTCTTGCTTACAAAAGTTGTCACGACATTCCAGTCTCATCTATCCTATCCTAGACGCAAAACAACGCGATATACATTAATCACCGGGTAAAATGGCTTTCATAGATGTCTATTCAGAAGAGCGTTTTAGAAACAGGTTTAACGCTACGACCGATCTAAGCCTGAATGGGCATTGACCTGTGTTTTTTGTTCGCGAGTACTAAGTTAAGACCTTTACACGCTGCGCGCGATACGATACGATAGGCACTACCCTTCAAACAAATGCGAACCTTACGTACCTAGTTAATATGTAGCTATTGCTCCAGTGCGTTTGCAGCTTTGTAACCTGAACCGTTTTGAGTTACATGTACAGAGTCAGTCATTCATTCATCGAGATTGCACACCGATTACGTTCTGTGACTTTAAAGACAGAATGCAACTGACCTATCTATCGCAAACTGCTTTATTTTTATAGATGTGTAAAAAAATCAAATACAAATTGACTAAAGTTTAGACTTGTACTAAGGACAACGATATACGAATTAAATAGACAAATGACAAATATTAAGGGTTTATCCCTTAATATAAATTCATACAAATCACCCACGAGTCGGAAACAAATATATTCCATAACCGGGGTTCAAACATGGAACGCTAGATTTATAATCAAACTCACTACCAACTAAACAGGCCTTGTCAAATTTGGTAACAGAGAATGCATTCGTTCCAATCTTATTCGTATGGGATCGCGTGCAATGTGTTGAGGCCCTTATAGGTACCGCTTGGCGAACCGTGGAGCTGGGGCTACTTTTGGGTAAAGGGTCGTCGTAAAGGCTATTTTTGGCTTTATACCCTTACTTGTTTAACTTGGAAGGCTACAAACCTGTTTAGTAATAACTGTTCACATCCGGAACTTTAACATATGGTCACCCTACGTCTTGGGGGTTTATTTGACTTTGACTATTTAATCAGTCTTCAATTTCACAAAGCTGACGGTATACAATGAAAAGTCGACGAGTTTCTACATCATTGGGCTTCATATAAACTACGCAATGTACACCGGTCACCTGTCGCTAGAACTTGCCTTTGTGAAATAGGGGTCAGGTGGCGCTTCGGTTATAAATTGTTGACGCGGTTAGCCCAGTTGGTAACGACCCTGCGTACGAAGCCAGCGGTCCTACTACTATCACACTACTATTTACTACTTATTACTACCCGCAAAATATCGCCAAGATAACGTCGACGATGGATAAACATGCGCAACTCCTGACAATTTTCAGTGATGACGCGGCAAAACGTCGAACCTAATTGATGGTTTGCCACACTTCGCTACACCTATCCTTTAACACGTCTTCTGAAAGAAGAATGTCATGTAATGCTTTTAAAAATGAAGAAGTATCAAAAAGCAATCCTGCTTCATCACTACGTAATTATAAAGCCCCCCGCCGCGCTGAATTTGTGTTTGTTCGGGCTAATCTTAGAAACTACTGTACGGATTTTAATACGGTTTTCGACAATAGAAAAAGATATTATTTATTCCAAAAGCACCTATGTAGACTTTTGAACACGTGGACTCTAAGGGCCGCATTAAAACTGATCTTGGCCGAGATGCCCGTCACAAGATGCGTCAAAAATGACAGTTCTCTATGGATTGACGTTTACTTTGACGTGTCTTGAGACGGGCATCACAGTCGAGATGAGCTTATTAATACGGCCCTTAGGCGTCGTCGTAATAGAACGCGAATGCGCGATCATCGCAAGTTCGCGCGAATTTTATTCATACATACTTATCTCGAATAGGTGTCCTAACTGGCATTCTCGCGCTAACTTGCGACGATCGCGCATTCGCGCTCTATTATGACGACGCCTTAGTCCTTCACGGAAGTTTCCACGTCTTTCCAGAAACAAAACCCGTATAGTTGTACTAAATAAACTTGATATAACGCCATTATTTCTTTACCCTAGCGGCTGCGATCCGGTCCGCTGTTTTTGTCAGCCGAGCAGGTCGTTGCCCGTAACCAGAGCACTTTTGCATTTAAGTTTTCGAGTGCTTTTAGGCCTTTAAAAGTATTTACGCGTGCAAATGCACTTTCTGGTATTTTAATGTTTGTGGAGTGTTCTGAAAGTTATGATTATGAGTCAGCAAAATGTTTATAAGTACCTAGTTATCTCAAACATGTGGATTGGTTTGAGCAAAACACATTGGGCGCCGGTGACACGCCTGGTTGGTCAAAATTACATACATTTGGAGGTTAGGCGGCGGCAAAAGTGTTAAAAGGAAATAGGCAGTCAAAATGTTGGGACGTCAGAGTTTTATAACTTTTATTGATGGTTGCCTTAATTACACAAGAGTTGAATCATATAATTTCGCAACGAAACCAACAAAAGTGCAATAATTTTCGTTGGAACTTATTGTAAAGAGAAAAATTGCGTTTTATTGCCTGCATTGATTTTCGGAATATTATATAGTCCAAGCTTTTGCCCGCGACTTAGTTTATCGCCTATACCCTTGGGAACTGTGCAATTTTCCAAGTACATTATATCCTTTCCGCAAAACACAATGTGCTGTTTTGTCGTGAAAATGTATCAAACAAACAAACAAAACTTATTTTCGAATTTATAAAATTAGTTAAGAAGTATGGATGTGACAGAATTCTCAAAATCGGATCAGTATTTCCAGAGAATATCTTCTACAAATAAACTTTGCGAGTTTAGGGTGATGGCACCAGTAACGGACAAGGACCAATGATGGACACATGATTCTTATTTTGAAGAAGATAAGGGCTATTCATTTGTTTTGCAACAATATAAATTTATAACCGTATGATCTTTGAGTTAAAGTTTAAGTGTTGGTGTCTGTCAGCTTAAAGTGTCCAATATATTGGTAGAAATGCATGGAGCAGCGGGTCAAAGTAATTTAAAACTGACAGAGATAAAGACTATCACAACGCTCGGTGTTTTTTATCCCAGAAAAATGGCCGCCATTTTTATCCACTTCCGCCGCACCGAACTCGTTTATTTATACTATTCCTCTGGGAGACCTGCCTTTTCCCGCTGTTAAAACATTATATGCTAATTACCGTGTTATTATGCTCTGTTTGAAACTGCTAAGTGATTAAAAATCGATTTATAAATGACGGGGAGTTCTGAGGTAACTAAAATAAAATAAAAATCATAATCTCCTCCTTTTTACGGTTCCGTGGTCAAACTAGGAACCCTTATAGTTTGGCCATGTCCGTCCGTCTGTCCGTCCGTCCGCAGCTTAACTCAGAGACTCTTAGGTCGGAGTTCACCAACCAATTTAACGGACTGTTCAATGCTAATCGGCTGTTAGTCAATAAATTTTGACAGCCGTCAGACCTCTAATCGCCTGTTTAACTGTTGGTGAACACCGACCTTAGTACTAGAAAGCTGTAATTAGGCATGAATTACGTCACGCCGACAGTGGTAAAATAAGATCTTAAAAAAAAGTTTTTTTAGGGTACCTCCCCTATACGTAAAGTGGGGATGGTTTTTATTTCCTCGTCTGCCCCATCGTGTGGGATGTCGTTGGGTTTTCAAAAATATTGCAGGTTTGTGTATTTACAAGCGTTTATGCTTAAGAGCGGTTGCCCGGTTTTATTGAAGTCTGTTAACAATAGTGAGATGACACTGTCAATTTCCAAACATTTTTCAATTTATACTTTCCCGTGACTGAACTCTTGTACCACTTTTCTACTCTATTTATAGGATACTAGCTTTTGCCCGCGGTCCGTGTAAAAGTCGTTTATCGCTTTCCCCTAAGGTGCTATCAAATTTCCCGGGATAAAAGTATCCAATGTGTAAACTTAGGATAAAGACTATTTGTGGCGTTCTCAGTATAAAGGGACCTTATGGAGAAAGGCAGTTACGCTCTTCTTGTTCTTGTAACTATACGAATAGTATGGTAACAGTTCTAAAAACGGCGTAACCGACTGCCTCCATAAGGTCCCTTTATACTGAGAACGTCACATTTGTGTGCCAATTGACCGTTCAAACCGTTCAGGCGTGATTGAAACACGAACACCCCGGCATCCAAGCAAACATTCACATCTGTAGGAAGTAGGATAAGGTTGAAGTGGTAAAGGAGTTTCTTGATCGACTATACATACATACTTATTCCGAATTTCAGCCCATTCCATTAACGGGAACTGGTTCATAATTGACTTTCCAAATTCCAGGACATAGATACAAGTGAAGTTAAATAGAAGCTGGTAAAAATACAACATGTGCTAGCTCTGCCGCGCCGTTACTCTTCCACGTTAATAGATCGACTCGAGAAGACCGACTCGAACCGAGAAGGACGCAGCTATCTGTCAGAATGAGATAGTAATATTACTATCTCATTCTGACAGATAGCTGCGTCCTTCTCGGTTGGCCCAACCGCCCGACCGTATAGAAGGGCTATCAGTGCACTCGAGTCGATCTATTAACGTGGAAGAGTAACGGCGCGGCAGAGCTAGCACATGTTGTATTTTTACCAGCTTCTATTTAACTTCACTTGTATCTATGTCCTGGAATTTGGAAAGTCAATTATGAACCAGTTCCCGTTAATGGAATGGGCTGAAATTCGGAATAAGTATGTAAACCCGATGACAATGCAATATTATGGTATCATTCAACTGGTCTGATGATGGAGACGGGAGGTGTTCATAGGAACTCCCAAACTTCACATGATAATCCCGCCGTGTTTGGGCTCGTTGGATTTGTCTTGATGAGCAGATGATGACGGTGTAAAAAAGTACAGTCGACAAGAAAAGCTTGTCGGGAAAATGAAGTTTTTAGGTTAGGTTATTTCGCTTGTCTCTAACAGTACAGATAGACAGCGTAATAAGGGAGGGTTATCAGAGCGACAAAGCCGTCCTGCGACCAGACGAGATGCATTCTGCGAAGTAGACAAATAACAAATTGGGCGGAAACGGAAACAACTGCATAGAAATGACCACACCGCCGCCGTGGCGACACCGCGGCATACAAATCACCGCATTCGCTTGTTGCTCGCTCACCAGCCGCCGTCGCGTAAAGTGATCCACTCCACAACCAACAAAAAACCTTGTTAATTTTTATCCGTAATTGTATTCCCAAAGTAATACGCTACGGAATTAACGCGAAACAAATTCCCGTATAACCGCGGGCTTATCGCGCATCGGGCTGGAACTCTAACTCTGTTATCTTGCCAGCAGAGTTGAATTTAGGCATTGCGGTAAAATAACCTAAGCTTCAGTGTTTCCAAATTCTGCGACACGTGTTCGCGTCCTGGGCCAATTTATTATCCTACTGCTCAGAACAAAAGAAGTGTAATGAGTTTAACAGTGTATGTATTGTATGGTACCAGCATTTCCTTAGATGCTCTCGACTTTCTTCGTGTTAAGTGACAAATATAATTATCTATTATATTGTCAGGCGATTAAGTGTGACAGTGATAGACAGCCTACAGCTATTAATGTCCGTAGGACTAGACAATTTGCATTCGGTTAGAAAACTGTATGGAATTGACTTTAGCGGCCGACGAGAAAGATCGGCGGCTTACGTCGATCCATTTTGACAGTTTTATCGTCAGCGTTATGTATCTTTTCTAGGGATCCGTGTGTATCCAACCCGCAAATATATAAGGTTACTTCAAATTCAAATTTGACACATCGCACGCTTAATAATAAACTGGGGCTCAAGTCAAAACAAGGCAGTTTGATTTTAAATCTCTTGTGCTTCTAATTACGCTTGAAAATGGAATATAGGTTTATTTCGACTTGAGCCGGTTTATTATTAAGCGTGCGACATATTGTTTGTGGCAAATATCGAATTTTAACTCGAGGTATCCTTATCCATCTGCGGTTTGAACATAAGTAGGTACCTACTGTATGCAATCACAAATACTCTGCTCTGGTTCCTGAACTATTCGACTGATTTTAATAAGTGGGGTGTCATAGATATTTTTATATTAACATTTTTCAAACAAACAATCTCTCATACCATTTAGTACAATAAAAATGGTTCTCGAAGAAAAACAAAGAAAAATATGAAATGTCAATTATAGTTTTTTTAATCCACGACGGCGCGCCCCGCCACTCGAATTGACGTTGTACTGTTGCGTCAACGTACGTAGAATTAAGTAGTGGGGCGTGCCGTCGTGGATTGAGTATTCTATAGCGAGATTTTAGTCCACGTGGTTAACAAACAAGTGTAAATTGTTGGACGTTAGTAAAATATAAATACAGCGCAACGTAAACTTGGCATCGTTGGCGACGCGTCATCCCGGGCCGGCGGCGCGGCGCGCTGTGCCTCAGCTGACGATCGCGCGATCGACCCGAGCGCCAGACGCGCAAACGAGGTTAGGTAAATGGGTGTCCGAAGATACTTATCAAAAGTTAACGAAATATAATTTTACTTTATTTCCATGAATCAATTTTAATTTCAAAGGTAAATAAAATCTAAAAACCCAATTAAAGAGTTGCATTATAGCGCATAAGTAAAAAAATCTTAACAGATCTCCTTTAATCAGCCGGCTACGATTAAAAAATTCCTAATAAAAATTAACACGCTTTATTAGCTTCACTAGTAACTAAATATGTAATAAAGTCTTGGGAGACGAAAATAACCTTGTTCTAGTAGTCAGATTGACTTGAATGAAATTTTGCACACTTACGTAGGTAATTATTTTCTGATGGCAATACTAGGTATAATATGATACACTTAAAGTGGCCATAGAAACTACTCAAAGGCAAATAATTATTATTTTAACAAATATAGAAAGAAAGAAAGAAAGAAAAATAATTTTATTTCTGCAAAATGATACATTTTTACTTAAAGCAAACATTATTTAAAACTAATTATACTAATTCTTACTTAGAACTTAAGATAGTTTGACATGCAGGGTAATGTACCAGATTGCGAAAAGTGAACCCACTCAGCATGGTGTCGAGGCACTCAGGCGTGTCACGACGCTGATCTTCCGTGGATCCAACATTGTGATACACGGGACAGCAACCGGCAACATACATAGTTTATATGGTTTCGTGTGTGTGTGTCTGTGTGTGTGTGTGTGTGTGTGTGTGTGTGTGTAGTGAGGTGAATAAATATAGATAAAGTGATAATGAATAGCTATTGTAAATATATTGTTATAATTATATTGTTATGTATATATGTACCTAGGTGTTTGTAATATTTGTAATAGTTATAAGACGGCTATACGGAATTACGTTGTAGTTCAAGTAAATGAGTTTTTAATTTATTTTTGAACTGATACGAAGAAGATGCATTTCTAATTGGAGGAGGGAGATTGTTCCAGCATCTCGTGGCGGCGTATCGGAAGCTGCCACGAAATGCAGCCGTCCTACAACGAGGATATATTAGAACAGGGGCTAATCTTTGATGAGAACGGGGAAACAGTAACTTGTCATAGAGATACGAAGGTTGTTTAATCCGGATCACGTCAAACAGAAGTGAGGCCAAGTGTAGCTTCCGACGAGCCTCCATTTTCAACAATATGTATAAAGTACGTTGTTTTCTAAAAAACAAAAAAGAAATTACATATGTCGACCCTCCGACAAATCCGACGATTTATCTTCCGCATGTCGCTACGCGTGCGCTCAGCCGGCTATTCTAAACGCGTACGTAACTCATATTTATAAACTATATAAGCGCTAATTTAATGGAATCAGTACGTTTTACGCCTCGTGCGATGGACGAGGAAATAATGTTTTATTTAATATTAAATATCGACTCCATTTTGTATAAAAATCTGGGTTCCAGGCACTCAACGCTATGGATAATCATGCGGAAAATGTGAGCGCGGTTTAATAAATAACAATTTAAATATTTTAGCAAAGGAATATTAAAATATGAGTCGGTAAGACGGCAAAATGCGAATATCTCATTCCCTTTCCATGTAGGTAAAGCATGTGAATTGCAAATTCATAATAAAGGTTCAAACGGACACAATCTGAAATACTGCTTCCAACTTATTATAACAACATAATTTGAAAATGTAGTTAAGATGATAAATTCCACTTAATTAATATAACATTTTATTGTGACAAAGTGAAGTCCGTCAAATAATAGTTTTTCTTTCGATTCCTATGAAAGACTTTTGGTAGCCTTAACAATAAAATCAAGCAGCAATGGAAGATTGCAAACTCAAACTTATATGGAGAGGCAGACTTGCATCCGCTGCAATATTGTCGAGAAGTTCCGCAACTTAGTATAAAATGTAACCACCAACTCAAGAAAACGCAATAAATAATAACCTAACCGAACCGAGTTAAAAAAAAACCCAACAAAATCGGGTACCTCTACTTTTATTAGAGTTCATAACTCTTAAATGGCTTAACGGATTTTCACCAAACTTAAGGTGTCAGTTGGTAGCCGATTGCACGCAACAGCAGCAGGCGACGTGTCGTAGCGACACTACTGGTTTCTATGTATTTCGTACCAGGTAACACGTAGAAACCAGTAGTGTCGCGGCGACACGTCGTATGCTGCTGCTGGTGCAGTCGGCTACCAACTGACACCTTTAAGCCTGGACCACACCGGATGCGTGGCGTAGACGTGCACGTGAGCGATCGCGTTCCACTGCGTTGTATAGCTGCGTCCTCATGTGAGGATTCATACTATACAACGCAGTGGAACGCGAACGAGCACGTGCACGTCTACGCCACGCATCCGGTGTGGCCCAGGCTTTAGGTAACACTCTCGATTAAGTCACCTTTCAAACAAAAAAATACTAAATCAAAATCGGTTCATCCCTTTCTGAGCTACGATGCTAACAGATACACAGGTTAAACTTATAACACATGTTTTGCGTCGAGGGTTAAAAAAAAAGGTTCAGGTTACAAAAACCGTAGTAGGTACTTCACTTATCAGTCCCCTGATTCATTTCAGCCACAGCCACAAAAATTTGTACACAAGTTTTCTAACCGACCGACAGGGGGAGCGTCCTTTGCCCAACGACCATTGACCTAATCTTGGATAATGTCTAACCACCTGCCGCTGCTAAGCGATGGCAAGGACGTAAGGTAAGTTATAAATGTTCTTCGAAACAGGAAATTACGAATTATGTGCGCGCATTAAAAACCATCAAATGACGTCGAGTAATTAAGCTATTCACATTTCAGTAGGTAGGACCTGGTGCAGTGTTTGTCTGGTCTGAGACCACCCCTTGGACACAGGAGTTTACAGTCAAAGTGATCTAGGGTTTCCACTTTTCAGCATTTCAGTGGACAATTTCACACAAATTGACCTAGTTCCAGCTAAGCTCTAAGCTTGTACTATGGAAACGAGGCAAGGATAAACAAACATATACTGCCGCACTCAGACACGTCAATTAATGTTTAAGTTTCATTAAATTTGCTGCGACTTATTCTATTGCTATAGCAAAGCATGTGACAGCAGCTACTTTAATGAAACTTAAAACTTAATTGACGTCTCTGAGTGCGGCAGATAGAGAAATAATGATGAAAGAAAGAAATAAACATAAAGAAAACATCCAAGAATCAGAAACAAATATTTTCCCATAGGGGCCGTTCAAGTATTACGTAAGCACTATGGGGGGGTGGGGGGGGGTCTTTGTTTTGCTTATTTTGGATGACATGGGCGGTAGGGGAGTCTAGACGATGATTACGTCATCGGTAGTTATTAACTACCGATGACGTAATCATCATCTAGACTACCATGTCATCCAAAATAAGCAAAACGAAGAATAGTGCTTACGTAATACTTGAATGGCCCCATACCGGGATTCAAATCCGGGACCGTTAGCTTCGTAGGCAGGGTCACTACCAACTAGGCTAACTGCGTCGTCGGTGTGCATTTGGTGCGGATCCCTTCAGCGAAATTGTCCACCAGTATAAAAGTGTAAATAAAAAAAGACGAAAAAATTGTTTAATAAAACCCACTAAACAAGACTAAATAATGACCGGCTTCCTAGGAATTGCCTATTTGATGGGTGCCTAATAGGTACATGGAATATATCTAAGCCGGTGTCAAGTAGGTTTACACAATAGCAATGTCACATGATTCTTGCCACCGACTTCGATATATTCCATGTACCTATTAGGCACCCATCAAATAGGCAATTCCTAGGAAGCCGGTCATTATTTAGTCTTGTTTAGTGGGTTTTTTTTGAAGACGATTCTATTTTTTATTAAAAAAATTTTTCGTCTTTTTTTATTACATTTTTTTTTCGCATTTTAGTGAAACTTTATAACTATCACTAAAAAAATCGCGTCAACACAAAATCGGTCGAGTTGAACTAATATATCGCTTAATAACGGATCCATGCGGATGACGTCACGTGGTATCCATTATTCTTGTATACCAAAACCTTCTCCAGAATGTAACAAATACTTTGCTGAAAACCGCATCTAAATCGGTTCAGCCAAACGCGAGATAATCGTGGACAAACATACATACATACAAACATACAGGTCAAACTGAGAACCTCCTTTTTTTTTGAAGTCGGTTAAAAACAAACGTTGTCCACAATGTCCCGCGCCGCTAACTACAGTAATAAAAGTAATCAACGATTGTCCGTGGCGCAGACGTTTTCCTATTCGATCGGCGCAGTAATAAATCAAGCTAATTTACGCTTTGCTTTCTTTCGGGTTTTCTTTTGAGTGAAATTTGGGTAATTATATGGAAATGGTGGAGTCAGCTGATAAGAAGTTTTAATGGGTTTAGTTTAGTTATACTGATTTAATTGTAAGGGTGTTGACGCACCGTAGTCTGAACCGAATGTGACATTTTGAAGAATTATTATTATTAGACGTAGGTACTATTTGTATGAGCGGTTGCGCGCATAAGGGTCATACACAGTCACAGAAACAAAAGTTGTCTCCCCTGTTCCAGAAAGTTATATCCGTGTAATGGGAGTCTAGTGTAGTTTTGACCCTATACGAGTTAAAAACTCCCACGTCGTTAACTTTCTAATCTTGGCAGTGATGCCCGTCTCAAAACACGTCAAAATAAGCAACTGCAGATGTAGTTTTCACTCTTGGTAGATGTTACTGAAATTTAAAACTACAATTTATACTTAAAGGCTTTGTCCACGTTAGGTGAAAACAGCTAAAGAGCTTAAAGATTATTTTTTTCTATAGTGCCGCTAAAAGCGACTCTAAGCGGACTTAAGAGTCGCTTTTAGCGGCTATGTCAGCCCCATCGTATCGAATAACACATACATTGAATTATTGAGTAGACTAAGTTACGACTAAAAATAAACTAAGCAATCTACATAATCACTATTTCATCCTAACTACGTTATAGAATTTTCAAGGAATGCATATAATAATTTGGCATCTACCGATCCTGGTACAGCTAGACAATATGCTCTGTACACGTACAGGTGCCCTTGCTACTCGTAGAATGATTTTGCTTCTGTGTATGCGTTGTAGGTTATTATAATAAAGTAACTAAGACGATGCGCTGAAGTCCCTATCATACATAACAAATTAAAATTAGATGAAATTTTACTGAGAACAAACATTGGAATAACTGTTTCCAAATATTAAAAGTCGGATAATAAATAACGTTCAATAGCAGAATATTCCGAATATCACTTTTCTACAACATTATCTCTTATGTCTTTAACTGGATTCAACAAATGGCAAAATCTTTAGCGTGATGGCAAATTATACAGAATAACGCCCGGCGATGAATAATACGGCACATAATCGAGGCTTAATTTGCATTTTTATAAGCATTTCACAATGTGACCGGGTTATTAGAGAACCCTTTGAGGGGTTATGGTACAATAAATAAATAAATTATACATATATTTTATCAGACTTCTATAGCCTTTACTTACGCAAAATGCACCTCGACTATCCCCACAAGCCTTCTCTCAGTTGATGCATATTCCGGTTGGGGAACTATGAAGGAATTCCTCTATAACATTAAATTGTTTCGCATACAGAAGCAACTATTTCGAAAGCTATTTAACGGAGCTTCTAAACGGAATACACTTTTCTGCAATTTATATTAACCGGCGATATAAGGGTATCTTGTTCTGGCATACAAAATTAGAGAAAGACAGCTATTGTTGCCGGCTACAAATTACATAAAAGTGGCCCGTTTAGAAGTCCCTTAAGGGCGAGAATGTTGATCCCTACTTAACGCGTATCTGTAAAACCAACGGTAAAAAGTCGTAATCAATGTTAAATCTGCACCATGTCACATTTTCCATTCAATTTTCGAAATTTAACCAATAGTTGAATTAACTACGAATCAAATAAACTCTCCTTAATCCCGCTGCCGCCACGCAGATCGGTAGGTATACAAACAGCAAAACTCGCGTTCGGCGTGAATACTGCGTTAACTACGTCTATTGCTGATTGTCCTTAGCGGATCCGTATTTTGCGAAGCATGCGTATCGGTGCAAAGAACCGGCAAAAGTTTAATTTGCGTTTTGAACATTCGAGAAGTTTCTTATATAAACATAAGGCCGCCCGCACATTGGGCCACTGTGGCCGCCACTAATACTAGTGGCTCGGCTAAGCCACTATACGCAGCCACCAACCGCGGCCACCGGTGGCTAAGTGGCGGCCACTAGTGGCTGCCACTATTGGCTATTGTTTATCTGAGAAGCCGGCGACTGTGGCCGAGTGTACGCGCGAGGCGAGCCACTAAACGCGGCCACTAGTAGCGAGCGCGGGCGATACCGCAGCTTGTGGCTCAGACGCGGCCACTCGAACGCCCGGTGTACGCCCATGCTATACAAAATGTATGAAAAAACTCGTCCGCAGCTTGTGGCGGCCACTAGTGGCTACGCTGTGGCCGCGACTAGTGGCCCAATGTGCGGGCGGCCTAACTCTCTCGTTAGAAAAAGTATTTGCAGCCTACGCAGTAGTACGCAGCTGTGTGTCATGAATCCATACAAACACCTACAATGGGCGTTGAAAGTTTCACTAAATCCCTAAACACTTAACCGAGATGTATATTAATACGTAAGGCAATTTAAAAGGCAAATAACTCGAATTGGGAACGTTTATCCAGGTCGTTCGTCTCGAGGGGGCCGATCTCCTATTTCGGGCCAACGTTGGGCTTGTGATGAAACGGGGCAAAACCACGAGTGAACATCTAGATTCAGTTTAGTAATTCTAAAATGTTCATATCATGCGCAGGCCACGTGTGTAGAGTTCTCACGGTATAGCCACGCAGACAGACAGATTTAGTCGACCGATTGTGTAGTCTCCACAAACTTTGTAATAATGGGTAAGGACAACCGTATCGGCCGATAGAAAATTGTCAGTGTGCGACGAGGGTAAAGGATTTTATGTTACAAGACAGGAAAACGAGACGACTCACCGATTATAAGAACCCCATATTGCAGCGCAGCGGGAAAATCTCAGCAATGTTTAATTATCACTCAGCAGTACCTAATTATGTTGCCAATTTCAAAAATGTAATAGAGAAGATCTCTATATAGAGAAACTACAAATTGAACTTCGAGGGCAAAGTACCTAGAAAAAGGGAATCAAATTATGGAAGATGTGGATAGGACTAGTCACATTCTACTCTTTGAATCACAGTTGATAATGCCTAGCAAACAAGTTGTAGGTGTATTGTCCTTTTACAGCTTAGCTTACATTAAAGACTGTCACTGAAGACCTACTTATTAGATACTAGGCTTATATTAGGTACTAGGCTTTTGCATTCGTTAACTATTTCATAAAAACTGAAGCTTTCTAGGAAAAAGTGCTTCATTAGAGCTCCTATTGCAAGCAAAGACTAGCCAAGTCCTAGTTAAGCATGAAAAGTGTACTGTCTACCCTTACAGAAAGCTTTTGAATAGCGCATGTAACGCTTAGTAATTTTGTAAGAGTGAAAGCTAGTTTGTTGGTTTGTACAATTTTACTTTTCAACGAAACTAACTACGGGTACATATTTTCAGCGCGAATTTTGGAGGATAAAGCCCAGGAAAGATATGTTTCTTTTTTGGAAAAAACTCAATATCAGGCAATTTTTTTTACGGCCTTTAACTGTAATTTTAAGAGACTATAATTTCAAATGAATTGGCGTACCGGAAGGACCCTACTAAAAAGAAGTTGTGCCCAAAGAATAATGAATTTTTGTAGCAAATATGTTATTTAACTATTTTTCCCGTGAAAATGTTTTGTCGCAATCGCAAGTGAAATAAAAAAAAACTGGAAATATTAAAAGCTTTTGAATTTAAATAGTTTTCGCACTGATTACGCTAACATTTTCAAATAGTTGAATATTAGGTACATGAAACGTTTCTTCTGGTATAATTGTTACATAAGAACATTTCATATATATACGAAATAAAATAAGTAAAGATAGTTGACTGTAAAGGTATATTACTTCTACCAATTTCGCCGTTTTTTACGGAATTCTGAAAGGTTTATTTCAATTTGTTTTAACCGTCGCCGTCATAAATTAACGCATAATATTTATAAACTACCCCGTAAACTTTTTGACGTAAAATATTAGGGCCTGCGCAAACCGGCGGAGCGCAGCGCAGATCACTTTAAATTTATCAATTTATTCTTCCCTATTTTAATTACAATAAGGTATAAATTTGAATGCTCTGAGACCGACCTCGGAGCATCACGGGGGATTTCTACGCTGCGGCTGCGGCTCTAAATGTATACCTTATTGTAATTAAAATAGAAAAGAATATACATTGATAAATTTAAAGTGATCTGCGCTGCGCTCCGCCGGTTTGCGCAGGCCCTTACTGTTATCGATACATTTTTGTGTCTCCATACAGCGAAATCGTATCGCTACTGGGCTAATGTTTCTTACTCGGGAAAATATCAAGGGAATAGCAAAAAAAAACTGATACATGTAGCTAAAATCATGTAAACGCTGTATCTTGTCTAGGGGACACGGTTTATGTAGGAAAACATATTGAAACTCTTTTGTGTGGTTACACGTATAATATGTGTAGATATATATATATATATATGTATTTTTTTTTCTCTCGTAATAATTCTGACATGTTTTCCTGCAGAACTAAGCAGATATTTTTACAGTTTTATATAATACTAGAAGAAGTAGTATTATAGTCATCATAAGTTATATTTAAAAATTATATAAAAATATAAATAACTGTTGAGGTTCTTGCGGCGCTTTTTCTCAGCACTGGTCTCCCCTTGGGAAGCGCTGGTAGATTATGACGCGTAAAAGTGCCCGTGCGGCCTACTTACTGAATATAAATCTTTTATCTACTAGTTTAAGAGCCGTATTATACTCATGGTTGAGATGCCGGTTACGAGAAACGTCAAACTAAATATCAAATCATAAAAGAGGATCTCTGTCGCGTCTTAAGACCCCCGCATCTTACGTAAATCTTAAGCTTTCGGCACACCTATGTACTCAACACGAGTATTATAATAGTAATGACAATAGGTGACTTTTTGGTCAAACCAGCATTTTCGAGCTCTACTCCTAAATACATTTGAACAGCGCACATGACAATGAATTATTTTCTAGAATGTACATTTATTGAGACCATTACACACTCGGCGTCAAAAAAATCGCACATGTACGAAAATTAGTTTCAAACGAATATAGCTCTTAAATTATTCATCGTACCCTATGAATATTAGTATCATTTGAAAGCACAATTAATGACCCTTAAAACACGAATCGTTCTATTCCGTAAAATACAATGATCGCTAAATAAATTAGGATTTATAACGGCTTGAAGTCAACATTTAAAAAGATGCGATTTTTTTGACGCCGAGTGTAACAATTCATTTGCATTACTTAGACGGTATCCCTGCACTTCATCTACGATTGCTCCTGTATAATCTAAATGAAATGAACTCGGGCAGACAGTTGACATAAACAGCTAGAGGTCACTAAACATTTTATCTTCATCGTCAGTAAGTCGTAGCTCTCTCTCTAATGAGAGCGGGATTGCATTACATCGGGAACACTTTATCGGGAGCAAAAACAGCCACGTACCGCCTGAGCTAGCAAAACTTATGTGGTAATCCTTTGGGAATAGTATTTGAGCCAAGTATCCAGAAACAATAGTTTATAAACATGGTTTCAGTCAGATACACACTCTCCATACCTATCTCTGAAACATAGTTGGTTCGTTGTTTCTCAGACCGTCCATACCGTGTAGGCTGAAACATTGTTTCTTTAATCGTCAGTGGTCGGAATAGGTAGTGCTATTTCCGGGATATCAGTTCGTAATCTTATTATGGATATATGAATTATAATCCCGCAAAGGGTTTAAAAGTATGCGTGTTGGTTTAGACTTGTTATAAATGAATAAAAACACACCAATAACTATTTTACGATCTATTTTATTTGTAAAGTAAGATTTCAACGTTATGTGTTAAATAAACGTTCTTCAAAAAAGAAATCTTTTATTTAAAATGTTTACCTTAAATTGTCAAAACAAAAATATTATCCTCCGACAGCAAATACTTACTGCTAATATCGCTAGCACGGCAGAACAGTCCCGGTATCCCGAAGCGTATCCATATTAAGTATAGCGTTTAAGGTCCTTAATCCAAAATTGCACTACCTATTCCGACCACTGTTAATCATCTACGTGATGCTCAGAAACAGTGTATCCGAAAAATTGCTTCTTGATAAACTCCACCACGTTCTAGTCTTGCTTGAACTTCAGATGCGCAAGGGTAGCGTTCGTTTCAGCTGATGTAGCGAATTTACTTCGCTTTATAATGGGCTCAGACGAGATGCATTCCGCGTACTATAAGGACCACCGAAATCAAATAAGATGTATATAAGATTGAATGCTGTCGTCGGGCGCTCATGTCAATTATATTTTGACAGATCTTGAAAGTCGATAGATTGCAACTTGTCTTGATTTTCTTATGTGCCTTTACCCCGTTACCGGGACATTTCACATGGCATGTTTATATCTTAATAATTTAGGGCTGATTTTTAAATCTCCAGATAAATTTTTACTCTGTCCTTTTCTTTCATATGTCAAAAAAGCGACATCAGATAATTTTACTGTCAGATAATTTTATCTGGGGAATGGAGAAATCGGTCCTTAGTAAGATTATGTGTAAGCAAAATAGTAATCACAACGCTTTGCTCGCGAATCTAGGAGCAAATCTTATAATTACTTGAGGATTGCTGTGTATGTGTGTCGTGTGTCGACATCGACGCACACATCGTCACGGTGCTTGAGTGAGATTGGATAATAAGTGCAATTGCCATCTATTTGTACAGCCAAGGAAATATATTAGCATCACATCACTCAAGTAAAGTGACTTGACGTTTAATTAGACACGACAGACAAGGTTATGCGTGTCTACGGTGGTATACGAATACAATTCATTGACTGCTGCATTACAGACACTTACGCCAACGCAAGGCTATTTAGCAATAGAAGTGATTTAATTAAGTTTGATGTGAACTGTGGAACACAAATAATCGGTCTGACATATTGCTGAGGCGCTCGAACAGTTCTGCGAATATTACGAGGTCATAAAACAATACTAGATTTAATGCTGCTTTACGTTCAAGTTAATAAAGGTCCTATAATATGAGAATAACCTAACCTAACCTCAAAAACTAAAACCCGACTGGCGACCAGTATGACGCACCCTTACAATTTTAATATAGCCTATGACACTCGCACGTTTTTGACGGATCATATGACACCCTAATTATTAAAATCGGTCCAATAGTTTAAGAGCTAGAGTGGAACATTCGGTCACATACATACATACGTACATAGACTGTTAACCACATTACCCTTCTTTTTGCTTCGCCCAGTCGGGTAACAAAAAGCAACACCGGGGCTGAAACCGATATTGAGCTTGGTGATATAAAAGCCATAATTCTAGCCAGATTGGATTGGCGCATATGAAACACATTCTAGTTCGAAATGAAACGTTTTTATGGCACGGAGAAGGCAAACACATACATGGGTCATTCTTCTTTTTTACCTACAATTGCCTGTCCTCATTTTACCATACGTCATTAGTTGGAGTATTGATTATTAATGTTTTAGTGTTTGAATATACGTCCATACATTTATTCATTCATATATTAATACTAAATAGTCTTTCACTTTCTCTATTCAGTGCTTTTTTTTTAAAGTTTGGTTTTCATATAATCGCGTGACAGAGTGGTAATCCAAAACGTGGTCTGCGCTGAAAACAGCCATTCTGTCACAGTATTTTCTGAAAAACCATCATAAAGAAAAAAACATTATCGCCACGGAAAGAATCATTAATTAGTCGTAAAAAAAATACATGCAACGTTTATTAAAATCAAACATTAAAACCATAATTATCAATAGTTGCAAAACTCAAAAAACAGAAGAATGAAGATAGAAAAGGTAAAAAAGAATGACCACATACACACAAGCCATAATCTCATGGCATGGCAATTATTTATTGCTCTACCATCGCACTTCTCGTCATCTCGGCGGGACGTTCATTCCCACTTCCTCGAGCCACTGCGTTCAACCACGCGCCGGTTCTCTAGAACGTTTCTAGCGCGTACTATAACCACTTGGAATGAACTTCCCGCTTAAATTTTCCCAATACGCTACAATAATGGGGCTTATTAAAAAGGGTGTCATTAAATTTCTTCGAGACCGGCAACGCATTAGTGACGTCTCTGGTGTTGCAAATGTCCAGGCGGCGGTGACCACTTCCCATCAGGTGGGCTGTCTGCCTGTTTGTCTGTCTAATTGACTTGACTGAGTTGAATTGAGTTGACTGTTTGATTAAAGTTGCTGCTGTCACTTTCTTTCCTATAGCAATAGAACAAGACGCAGAAACTTTAATGTAACTTAAAAATTAATTGACGTCTCTGAGTGCGGCAGTAAGGCAATAAAAAAATTCGTTGCATCTCTTTCATTCGATCCATATTACGTATAAAAGATGTGACCAATTTACTGATTAAATATTTCTAATTTTGAAGTAGGCTACTAGGTTTCAACTTGACGGCCATTTTCCTTGTGCTAACGCAGTTGTAAACTGGCATAAGGTCTAAAGTCTAGACCACAAATCGCTGTCCACAGAGCAGTGTGTCAGACACTTAATTTCGTTCAATCAACGACGCGTGACCGATGCGTTGTCAAGGCCTATCGAATTTAAGCTGCAATGCAATCTCGGGTGATTGAGGGCATGTGTAAATTAGGGTGGAGTTTCAAGAGAAGTTTTAAGTTCATTGTGGCCTCTTTCTACCGGATTCAAGGCATACATCCGAAGTACGACGTCAAAACGCGAAAGAAAAAAAGAAGCAAAGAATGCCGATCAAACAAAAGCATAACTTAACGTAGGTTTTCTATTAGTCAAAGAAGTGACAGCCCTCGGAGTCCTGAATCGATCGAAGTATGCCCTACTTCCCGATGCCAGAGGGAAAAGCAAAATGATGATGACAAACAGAGCTTTCAAGCTGGATAAACCGTAGTACATACAGTGGCAGTAGGTACCTATCTCAATCATTCGTATTATTCTAAATGCGAAATTAATGTAGCTAGAAATAAATTATGTTTGGTAGAACCTTACGCCTTGAGCATGTAGGGTCAGTCCCAATTTATAACATCCACAACCGTCCAACCGCCTATCAGCAGTGTTCGCATTGTTGTGTTTCGGTGAGGGGTTCAGAGGCATTCTATCTTAGACTTGAAAGTGCGCAACGCAATTTGTATTCTTGTGATTGGAAATATTCATCTTACTCATGCATGTATACCATAAAAAAAGGTTTGTCAAAATCACTACGTTTTAAAGACCAAATAAAAACGGAAGTGATACGAATATAATCACTAACTGAGCAAAAAACACAACAAAGTTATATCGTAACTACTAATAATCATAATGACACGCAACTTACAAACTATTTATATACAAATAGACAAGTTAAGCATATGAAACCCTGTTGGGCACAGCAATAGTAATATTGTGTTGTCAGTCACGAGAGGTTAATTTGATTACAGAGACCCGGCCGCCCTGTACCGGACATGAGCGCGCCGTAGTTACTTTTTACATCAAACGGTTACTAAAGAAAACTCTTAAAATGTTTACCTTACCCATAAAAGCAACGGCCGGGCGGCCTGCGGTTTACCCATCCGCCACTTTTATTGCGAAATAAGCTTTAAAAGCTTAGTTTTATGGTACAACGTTGTTTGCAATTTAATTTGAAAACAATGAGAGGATTTATCTAGTGCGTGAGATTGTTTGGTTATGTACTTAACGCTGTTTGTTTAAGGTCGTATTTTCCACGTGTGGATTGGTTAAGGCCGGTGCTCACCAGTAGGTACGGCACGGTATTTTTTTTTTATAGTGTAAATTATTTTAAATGTTCGTGCGTTTCGCGGTTTATAGTTCACTATCAACCCGCCCTCGCTTCGCTCCAGGTTCTATTATATACATAAACGTGAAAACGTATCTTATCTAACTGATGGTGAAAACCGCATTAAAATCCGTTTCGTAGTTTGTAAGATCTAAGCGTATACATACATACAAAGGGACAGACGGCGGGAAGCGGCTTTGTTTTATACTGTGTAGTGATTTTGAGAAAATTAGGTAGTTGGGTCATTATCAAATTTTGTGCAGGTAAACTTGTCCCAAACTAAAAAAAGTTGTTTCCGTTTACACTATCCATTTTCTGCGGTTATTTGATACAGATAATTATAGATTATCGGAATCGAAAAAAGATGCTTAGTATTTATGTAATATTTGTAATAATACATGGTAACAAAGTGGTAGCTCCATACAAATAGTAACATTAATATGTTACTATGTTTTAATAAATTCTGAGCAAAATTTGATAGTGACCTGGGTTAAGGTAAAATTTGAAGTTCCAACATGGCCAGGATCGGTCAGGGCGTTCAGAGTTAAGTTATCGTCGCACAATCATAAAAAAATGAATGCCCTCTCTCTGAGTTGACTCTTAGGGAAACACAGTCTAATATAGTCGAATTCATAAATATGTGTACACGGTTAGGTACTACCTTGTCACTTTAATCGCTGTGTCATTCATATATGGCAGTTTAAACATGACATTAAAGAGATAAGGTACTGAAATGTACACATATTTATGAACTCGACTGTATTAGAACACAGACTATCAGTTTCTCTCACGATTTCATAAACTATAGCACGTTTCCAATTAATTCAATGAATATTTTGCCGCGCCGTGCCGCGCGCTAGTGAGCGCCGGCCTTTAGGTATGTTTATTTGTGTAGCATAGTATAAGCGTTATTGAGGCTATTACGCCCGGCCTTTTGTTCTGATATTGTAATATTTGGCAGTTTTGCGCTCCTATTATGATCGAGATAGGAAAATTATATGTGGTTGTTCAATTTAAAGGCGATCGTGGCTTGTGAATATTGTTTGCGACCAATATTACCTGGAGCTTTGTAGATGTAAAATTACATAGCCAAATATGGGTCAGAAACAATATAATGCTAAGTACTAAATGCTATTTTGGTTTTTCGACTCCGACTCAAAAAAAGGATTTTATTATCTAAGTATTTAAACTTAATTGTAAAGTACAAATCGATAGCTAAAACGCCAATTGGCGTACAGGGCTCTTCTTTTGATTGTCCTATACGCCAATAGGTAATATGCATGAATGTTTTTATCGCATTTCTTAGCAAAATATGAAAATACCGTAAAAGAAATGGCAAAAGTGAAAGTACAAGCATTTACGCCGGTAGCACATCTCCGCCGCGGAGCTGTAGTAGCGAAACTCTGGCAACGAAATAAAGTTCAATTTCGTATTAAATATCACGATTCCGCCACAGTTTCACGGTTTCGCGGCGGAGGTGTGCTACCGGCATTAAAAATTGTGACGTCAGCGTGCACTAATGCCATTGAAACTCCATGTTAAATTCTGTTTTGCTATAGAAAGAGACATAAAGAAATCTGTAATGGTTTCTAATTAATTAACTTTGGTCATTTTTATAGTTATTCGAAAAATATTTTTTCTCTACTGTTTGTTACAGGAATTACATTTTTATTCAAGCAAAACAAATCATGCATATTCCTTATTGCCATTTAAGCCATCGAAATTGCGGATGGCGGTTTTCTGTGTTTAAAACATATATCTATGTGTGTTCGTCTGTCCGTCTAACATCGATTGGGATCGGTCGAATATTTATTTTATTTTATTTATATATTCCTAAACAATTATATTTATTAAAATAAATGTGTTTAAGTGTGCGAAGTGTAAGTAAGTACCACGACGCCGCTAGCCAGCGCGTGTAACCAGACGCTGTTGCGAAAGTCCCAGATCGGACGTGCATGAACTCGCAAGGTTTACATTTGACATAATAAATCACTTTTACAAGTATTCATTTCACAAACAGTTCACGCTGAAACCTGATCATCTTGGTAGTTGTATAACTTCCTTAAAACATAAAACCTCGGTTAGAATTGGTAAGTTGCATTAATTTTTACACACCCTCGCCTGAGCTCCCATTCGTCCAAGGCATCCATTAGACGGTAGGTTTTGCTGTCAGTTTTGCCACAGTCACTGCTGTGACTGACGAATAACCTATTATCTAATGCGATGACTGATGTTTGCATGATCATTATCCAGATATTTTTATATTTGCGTCATGACTGATTGAATTGACTGACGCAAAACCTATCATCTAATGGACGCCTAAAGTTCGATTTCAGACTATGAAATTACTGTACTGATTTCACAACTGCTGAATTGCCACTTTAGTATCGTATGACACCAACCATCCGGTTTTTCCCGCATGCGTCACTCGCTCCTACCTACTTTCTTCAAGCTGTTGAATCGTTTTCCGAGTCCAGCGGCGCGGTTAGTGTATGGAGCTAACGAGAGCCCATTACTATACTACGCCTACGCATCGGTCCGTGCCATAATCCTTCCATCCGTCAAACCCGCCGTTGTTTCACAGAGCATGTACTGTTATGGCAAATCAAATAAGTTATAATTAGAAAACGGATATTCGGGCGCTTATTTACCGTGTTGCTGCTGTTGTTGCATGTTATGGAAGCGGACTTTTATTGTATTAAATACCTACATATTTACTTAAAAGAATACTAATTAGTTTTAAAAATTCATGCCTGCACTTACTTTTCTTATCAGTTAAGTAGTTCGACGAGTTTTATCGTGATTGTGTCTACTTTCGAAGGACTGTTTTTTTTTTTTCATGTTTTTTTTTTTTGGTTAGACGGTCTAGGAAAATAACTTTACACTACCGTCCCGTCCTTTACCTTAATTGATACTTCCATAGTCGGTATATCTTTGGAAGTACCTAGTGGTAATGCCAACACAACACATTAAACAATCACAATATGAAAATCTTAAATTGCAATTAATACAGATAAAAAAATTAACAAAAAAAGTCTTCAAAATCCTACTAAAAAGGGTTAAATAATGACCAGTCTCCTAGGAATTGACTTATGTACATGAAATGTTTTGTTAAATTATTTTTTTTTGCTTTGAGTGATGTATCTAATATTATTATGTAATTAACTAACTGCCGCACTCAGAGACGTCAATTAAGTTTTAAGTTTCATTGAAGTTGCTGCGTCTTATTCTATTGCTATAGCAAAGAAAGTGACAGCAGCTACTTTAATGAAACTTAAATCTTAATTGACGTCTCTGAGTGCGGCCGTAAAACACATGTACATCACATTAAGAAACAATAGCCTAATACAATTTCTCATCACCCTTAACAAAATATCGCTGTCCAAGATGCAGGGCCGTTGATCATTGAGGACTTCTCCCGGTCCTTCACCATCAGCTCCACTTTACCACATGAATTATGATGAGTAAAAGTAGCTTCAAAGTTATTCATATTATTCTTAATAAAGAAATCTCATTGCTGCCCGTGAATCACTTACGACTCAGGAGTTCCGGAGGTCACCTCTGGTCGTCATCATCAGTTCCTCTTCACCAAAAGGTCTTACAGTAAATACTAAAATCGCTGTATGTGTGCCTATAACTTTTGAGGAGTTCCCTCGATTTCTCCAGGATCCCATCATCAGATCCCTGATCTAAAGATAATGGGACCAATCTGAAAGTATATCCTTTCAAATAAAAAAAGAATTTTCCTAAACGGTTCATTAATGACGAAGTTCTGAGGTAACAAACATTAAAAAAAAAAACATTCAACCGAATTCAACCTAGGAGGAGGTTCTCCTCCTCCTTTTTTGAAGTCAGTTAAAAAACCAGACTACTTACATTACTTTATGCGTAAGAACTTGTCTCGTCCTTTCTACTCGAATCTAATATGCGCAAGGGACGACGTTCTAGGAACTTACTTGTGTTATTTATTTTTCTACCGAAGGGCCTGCTGTAGGGCGAGAAAGGTTTTATTTACATGTATTACTTCTTATTTTATAAATGTAGGTATGGCAAAAAAAAATAAAAACATGTATTTGTGTTTGACATTTTGTTTTTATAATTTTCTAATTTGTTTCCTTGAATCAGAATACATAGTTTCTTTACGGTACAGAAGGGATAAGGGGTTAGGATCCAGATCTCAACATTTGTCATCCACTAATATATAGAAAGTTAACATCCATGTCAAGAATGTCCCGAACCGCCGAACCATGTGATCGTTGTACTGCAAACGAGCTCTACCACTCGTATACCCCCTAAAAGGTATTCGTCGAGCACCCAATCATCCTGCATAGTTAGTCAGCTTGAGAAAGTTGTAAATTCTTCGACAACAACCAACTCTTTATTATCGGGTTCCAAGCGGAGCGCAGATGGCGGCATATGGTCCAATACTCGTAAGGGCTGTCAGCTCATAGAGTACTGACATGGGAACAAGATATACAAAAAAACCCGGACATTTAGGTTCAATCAAGTTTTCCCTGGGACGCTCGATGGCAAAAAGTTGCATATTTAAACATCCCACCAAAAAAGACGGGGGGTTTTAAATTTCATGTCTACATGTGTCTGCCAGTGGTTTAGAAGCTCCCAAATGTATGGAGCTCTTTTAATGCGTTTTTTTTATATTGAAAACTAGTTTCAACGGATGCTTGGACTACAGTATAATTGCGGACCGGAAGCGTAAAATAGGTATGCTATGTGTTATTCTATTAGACATCTCGTTCGACCTTGCTGATGACTTTTTTGTAAAATATTCACTTTTACAAAACCCTGTCCAGACGCCCGCGGACGCCTTCCAAACGGTTCACTGACGTTTTACCAAAAAACGTTTTACAAACTGTTTCATTTCACAAACATATCATTTGGCAAACCGCTTTTTTTCCGAAACTGTAAATATTATAGGATTTTTATAAAAGGCTAGGTGCTTATAGGGATCTACACGATGGTCCTGAAATAAATCCTGAAATATTTACAGTTTCGGAAAAAAAAAAGCGGTTTGCCAAATGATTTGTTTGTAAAATGAATCAGTTTGTGAAACTTTTGGTATAATGACAGGATTCCCTTCCAAACTAGTACCAATCCAGAATAAGGTTCAAAATTCTGGAAAAATTTAAATGACTTTTTTCAAGAAATTTTAAAAACTTCGTATTTTTTCGGATTCCGGATTAAAACCGACAGACAACCCTAGCTCGAATGCAGTCCTGAGCAGTGAGCACGTCCTGCCCACAAGGTTTCGCGGTTTTTGTTCACTTCGATTGAATACGATGGTTATTTATAGATAGTACCTACATGAGGCCAATTATCTTTTCGAAAGGGCGTAGCACTTGCGAACTTCAGACAGAATTGTATACAGCTACTAGTTAATTTTACAACTCAAAATGGCAGTAATGTTTAAATATGCCATGCACAACAAAAGCTGCCAGTGCCTTTATAGCTTTGACTTTGTCCGCGTAGTAGTTTATCGCTATACCCTCGGGAACTGTCAATTTTTCTGGGATAAAAATATGTTATGTATCAATCCAGGATAAGGACTATCTGTGTGCCAAATTTCATCCAAATCTGTTAAGCCGTTTGGGCGTGATTGAAACACAATCATCCACATTTATAATATTAATTAATAGGATTGTATTAGCTCATCTTGGTTTGGTTGTCGGTATTCATGGGCGGTGGTGATTCCCATCAGGTAACCCGCATGCTCGTTTGCCTCCCTCTTATAAAAATAAAAAATCGTAGTAATATTGTTGATGTTATGGTAGCTCTTATTCACTTGAAATTAAGAGCGATTATAAAGTAATTATGATTGTGATATAAGAGCAAGATCTGTTAAAACAAATTGGAAGAGCTCCAGTTAAGTCTCCATTTTTATTCCGCGTTTTAATAGTACATTTACATGCTTATTTGGCACATGTCGAATAAAGGCAGTCGTTCTTTCGATTATTATATTATAATAACGCATTTAAACATGATTATATATAATACGATATAAGTACAAATTAACGCAATAATGACTAATCATACACACACAACCAAAAAAAAAACGGGGTCACGTTGTACAGTCAAAGATATGTTTACATATTTGAACCTTATTTCCATGGAGTAAGATGAAATATTTCATACTATATCATTGACGTCGACCGTATTGATATACTTTAAGTGGCCCGCTATTATTGCTATTATGTGATCGCTCGACCTTCGCAAATCGATGCAGCAGTTTTTGAGATAATCGTTCATAACATAAACATTCACATAACCCTCAAACGCAGAAACCTTTTTAAAAATCGGTTTAATAGTTTAATTTCGACGTGTACCATTGCATAAACCTTTCCTTAACTTTCCTATACAGGGTGTCCCAATATCAGTAACCCACATTGACACCGGAGGTAGACCAGCCTAAGACGGACCGAACCAGAAACTTTTTTTTTTTTTTTTTTTTTACTTTTGATTTATTTTTATTTTTTTAACGTAGTGGAAATGCGTTACGCATTGTCCCCACACCGAACCAGCCTAACATGATCTTAGTAAAAATCGCATGGTTTTCAAGATTTGCCAGTTTAAAGTTCTTTTCCAGTACAAACTTTAAACTGGCATATCTCGAAAACCATGCGACTTTTACTGAGGTCATGTTAGGCTGGTTCGGTCCGTCTTAGGCTGGTCTACCTCCGGTGTCAATGTGGGTTACTGATATTGGGACACCCTGTATAGGTGGATTTAGACGGCGCCTGGCTCGGCTCGCGCTAGTATCACGCGTCGTCTAAATCCACCTTTACGCATGCAACATCTTAAACCCACTACAGCGACTCTCTTGCTCTATGTTTACTCGGCACTTTAGTGTTTGTTCTAAGCAAATTGCACCCTCTGTTTGGTAATCTGCGGGGAACTGGGGGAGAGAAAGTCGGGTCGATATTCAATGGATAGTGGATGCGAGCCGAGGGAAAACTCTCCCCTTCGGCGATATAATAAAATGTATCTGTCTGTCTGATGAATGTGTATGTAGAGTGGCTGTTCGTTGGATGGAAATATAAAAGCACTAGAGACCTTAGCTCCGGCTACATATTTGAAACATCCATACGAGGTAACCTTTCTTTTATCTCTTTAGCAAGACCATTACTGAAAATCCTTTTTCGCAAACACAAACCAAGACGTAGTTTCGGTTAGTTAGGAATTTCGTGGTGAAGAATAAATTTTATATCGGTAGACTACTACGTTTCAACTTTTCAACACACATACCAGGTTAAAGCTAGCTAGGTACTTTACACTGAATAAAAACCGCCACTTAAACTATAGAAACCATTAACAACGAATTAAGAATACCGAACAACTTTTGATAGTAGGTACTTGCATAATATACCATTGCAACCAAAGTAATGCGGTTTATCGACATTGTCAAATTGTACATTTGTAATTTTGTTGACTAGTGCCTTAAAAATAGTGGTTTCTTACTTCTGCATTACGGATACTTCGAAAATACACGATACATTTATATTGAAAGCGAATATTTGTCTACGTAAAATAATACAAAAATGTAATCCAGAGTTGAGCCTATATACATAAAATTGTACAGGTAGGCTCGATTGGACCCTAGCTCAATCAGAGCACCATAAGCCAAAAGCCTAAATCCCTCCTGCATTCGCTTTGTGCAGCTTTCATTCAGCAAAAAGTCCGCTGCGATAGATAGATTGGTTCGTGTGGGGAGCTCAAAGCGATTTTAAGTGCAGTTAATAATAAGCGACGCATCCAAAATAAGTTTAGGATGAATATAATGCAATTTGTGCTGAAGAATATGCCCGTAGGGGAGTTAATTTGATATTAATTTTGGGGTAGAAAGCGGAGGTGGTATGTTTGACTGTATAAATGGAATAAATAGGTTTGAAATGCTACGATTTCTTTTTTACTCAGGCATACAGCTTATTATTTTTAACTGTCTTCTTCAGGTTTCTATGATTAGTATGATACACGTATTGTGGGTTTGCCAGGCATAAAGCTTATTATTTTTAACTGCCTTCTTCAGGTTTCTATGATTAGTATGATACACGTATTGTGGGGTTTGCCACGTGTTTTAAAGCCCTAAAATATGATTTCAACACCCTAACACGCGATATAGAATATTTCACACAAATTACTGAACACAATAACCAGGGCGCTTTATACAAGCAAGGGTTCTCTTCACTTAAAGAGCCCATAGAGAAACCGATCACGAAAACACGACCAATTAAAATAAGACATTACTCACGCTGCATGTGTATGTGCTGCTTCGGCATTTTGTAGTCCGGCGGGTAGCATCTCTCGTAGAACTCCAGGTCTTGCACATCGCAGACCTCCGGCGTTGGTATGATGAGCCCCGTGCATATTGCCCTCTGGAGATGGTGCTCCTGTTGACAAAGAGAATAATAGTTTAATATAATCCTTACTATAATATTAAGTTCTAATCTAATTATGTGTCTAATTATGCAATTTAAAAGCTAGCTATCTCATTTTGTACTGAAAGATCGACTCGGATGACCGGAACGCTTCCTGTGCAGAAGCTCTCCAATAGTCTATTTAGTGCCCCACCGCTAGGCTGATCCGTAGATTTTGTCAACTCTATCCTCGACTGAATTTGTCTGAAATCGTCCCGCCATCTTCTTTTTGATCAAAAATATTATTGTTATTAAAATTTGCCTTCAAACATTAAAAATAAAAGCGGTTCTAAACTCGAAATTAACGTCACTTTCCTGCAAAATTTCCCAACAAGTCAGCCATCTTGATTACGCAAGTCTGACGATGGAAAAACACTTTAATAAGCAAACGGACCAAAACAGAACTTCAGCAGTAAACAAGAGCGTTATCAACGTGACAAGGATGCTTAGTAATGACGTCACTGGGGCGAAATTGTTATCAATCGATAAGAGATTATGAGGGCAATACGTGTATTGAGATAGTGATAAGGTGAATTGAAATATCAAGGGTTCGAAAATATCCGAAACATCGGATAAATATCTTATTCCGTGGTGATAAGGTTTGATATCTAAATATATAAAAGAAGAAACTGACTGACTGACTGACATATCAACGCACAGCCCAAACCGCTGGGCCTAGAGATTCCAAATTTGGCACGTAAGTTCCTTATGAGGTCTAGGGGTGCACTAAGAAAGGATTTTTCAAAATTCATCCCCTAAGGGGGTAAAAATGGGGTTGGAAGTTTGTATGAAAGTCATCCATTTTTAAAGATAGAAACGTGGAAATTGGTATAAAGGCTACTATTTACAAATGAAAAATACTACCTTCAGCGATTTTGGATAAACTACCCCTAAGGGGTTAAAATGGGGGGTTAAAGTTTGTATAGGGGTTTGGACATTTTTGAAGTTAGGAACGTGAAAATTGGTTTATAGGCTACTGTTTACAAATAAAAAAAGTACTACCGGCAATTTTAGAAAAACTACCCCTAAAGGAATGAAATGGGGGGGGGGGGGGGGGGGTAGTTCCTTTTGGAGTGGTGGTTGGTCCTTTTTGAAGTTCGAAACTTGAAAATTGCTATAAAGAATACTGTTAACAAATAAAAAACGACTTAAGGCAATTTTGGATAACTACCCCTAAGGGAATGAAATGGGGGGTGGTAGTTTGCATGGCAGTTTGGTCATTTTTGAAGTTAGAAACGTGGAAATATGTATATAGACTACTGTTAATAAATAAAAAATACTATTTTCGGTGATTTTGAATAACTACCCCTAAGAAGATGAAATGGGGGGTTAAAGTTTGTATGGGAAGGAGGTTGGTCCTTTTGAAGTTAGAAACAAGGAAATTTGTGTATAGAAAGAACAAATGAACAAATAAAAAATACCACTTTAGGTGATTTTAGAAAAACTACACCTATGGGGGAGAAACGGGAAGGGTGAAAGTATGTAGGGGCGTTTGGTCATTTTTGAATTTAAAAACGTGGAAATAGGTATATAGGCTACTGTTAACAAATAAAATAACACAATTTTCGGTGATTTTGGATAACTACCCCTAAGGGGATGAAATGGGGGTAATATTTGGTCAATTTTGAAGTTAGGAACGTGAAAATTTATTTTGGCTACTGCTTACAAACTAAAAGTATTACGATCGATGATGTTGGAAATACTACCGTAAGGGGGTAAAATTTAGGGTGTAGTGTAGATTTGTTAGAGTTTGGTTATTTTGGAAATACGTTTCTAGACTACTTATTATATAAAATATGAGTTTTCGCGTTTTTGGAAATTCTGGCAGAGCATATACCTTTAATAACACCTGTGTATGTTCTCGCAAAATAAATAATTTTAATTTCAATTTCAATTTATACCCCTAGGCAAGGTGAAAAGGGTTAAAAAAATCATATGGTTTAAATTTGTTTCTATCCCATCATGCATGATACGTACGATAATGAAAACTTTATCTGTACTTTTTAACAAAGGTACTGGACTCTCCGCAGACAAAGTCGCGGGTGGAAGGATTGCGTATATATATATTTGTACTCAGTTCACGTTCTCGAAAACGGCTCCAACGAGTTTGATAAAGATTGCGACATGGGGGTTTACGGGGGCGAAAATTCGATTTAGCTAGGTCTCATGTCTGGGAAAATTCGTTTTCCCCGTGTTTTCACGCAAAAAGAATTCTCGCGTAATGGTTCGTAATTACGGGGCGGCTGCTTCCGTCTGAATAGGCTGATGGTTAGAGCGTTGGCCTACTACGCAAAGACTGCGGGTTCGAACCCCAGCTATAGACCGTTTTTTTTGTTTTTGTATAGAAATTCGATGAAAAATCGGTTGCGACCCCAGCGACGACGCTTGTATGGATGTTGGGATGTTTTTTCAGTTACGCCTAAATAGTTGAACGGATTCGGATGAAATTGTCACACAGGTAGTTGTTATCCTGGGTTGGCCCCTTTTTTTATCCCAGACAATTTGATAGTGTCCAGGGTAAAAACGATAAACGACTTACTTAAGAAGAGGAGAAAGAGGTACTTAATAAGTTTGGATGTTGGGGGTAATCTCCGAAACTACCCATCCGATTTCTAAAATTCTTTCAGTGATATTCAGAATGAGGTTTCAGGGTGGACATAGGCTATATTTTAACTTATAACCGAAGCTAAGCGAGGGCGGGTTGCTATACTTGATATTATATAAACACGAAAGTAGACATACTTTTGCGTCTGTCTGTCTGTAAAGCTTTCCCCGCTTATTCGCTGAACCGATTTCGATGAAATTTGGTATGGATATAGCCTGAGTTTCGAGGAAGGACATAGGCTACTTTTTATCTCAGAAAATTGAACAGTTCCCGAGAGAGCAGTGATAAACGACTTCTACGCGGACGAAGTCGCGGGCAAAAGCTAGTTCATATTAAAGCTAAAATTGTAACAGTAATTAAAGTGAAACAATTTACTCTAGTGATGCCTACCTGTGTATCTATATGATAGAAAAAACAAATACTTTACTTTACTTTGCGTGTAATTAGTCAAATAGAACTAAATTAAGGATAGGGATAAGATAAGATGCATTCATCTATAGACACGACAAGAAATACAGTGAAACCTGGTTAAGTGAGACATCAAGGGACCTACAAATTTATCTCACTTATAGAGGTATTCCACTTACCCAGTGTCTCAGATATCCAGGTATAAATAAATATCTGTCACATTTACAGAGGGTTCCATTAACAGAGGTCAGAATACAGGTTATTTCAGTTATAGAGGTGCGATTATTAAATAAAATAACGTATTATGTAAACATTATATGTGAGTTATATCTTTATTGGGACATTAAATTCGACACAAACTTCATCGCGTGTCTTCCCACTTTCATAAACGGATATTGACTTCAGTTTTTCACGTACTGATAACGATTTGAGCCTTCGTTTCGGCATTTTTGAAATAAACATCCGTATGATAGAAAAACAAAAATAAAACTGAAGATCATCGAGGCTCAAAATTAGTTAAGTGCGGAATTTGCGGGTAGAATAAGAATAAGTAAGTAAACAAACAAAACGATGTTATCTCAGTTACAGAGGTTAATGCATATAAAATTCACTCGCTGTCTCAGTTATAGAGGTAACTATGACGATACAATCGAAAGAACGAATCCCAGATATAGAGGTGTGCTTCGTCCCACTAACAGAGGTAATTCAGTGCCAAAGTGTTGGGACCTCACCATGAGTTCCAGTTATGGAGGTTTCTCACTTAACCAGGTCCCACTTAACAAAGTTTCACTGTATCATTTTTTTTGTCAAAAAATCAACACGACACTGACTGCACTCATTTCTACCACTAATCATTCAACAATTAAGTTTCGTTAGTTAAATACCTACACAGACAACAGTAATTTCTTGGTAAAACACTGCCAAAATAATTTCTGTATTTGCTTTCAGCGTTCCAAGATCATCAATTGTATGGAAAATTGGAATACCCTGGACTTCCAAAGCACATAAAGTGCCCTCAAAAGATAGCATTAACTCGACAATGCATCCGAATTGATAGTGCCGGCAACTGATAAGCGAATCCGGATAGGAACCGCCTATAAATTCCTCGGGAACCCTATAGTTACTTACCCCTATCTAGGGACCGGTGGGGGTTCCTTACACTACCTATTGTATTCGTGTGAAAGGGTAAGTTCCCGATTCATAATGACTCAATCTTTGTCAGTGTCACATTTACACATTTGTATAAAGCTTTGTTGAGTTGTCGGTAACTAGGACCCAAATTAGAATAATATTGTATAATAATAAATATTTTCAGATTAGAATAGAACTCAAGCTTAGTCTTAGGGCCGTATTAATAAACTGATCTTAGGTGAGATGTCCGTTACGAGATGTGTCAAAAATGACACTTTTCTGTGGATTGACGTTTACTTTGACGTATCTTGAGGCGGGGATCACAGTTGAGACGAGTTTATTAATACGGCCCTTAGACTAGGTCAATTTGTGGGAGATTGTCGGATGATTAGTGTTAATTATTTATTATTAAAATAACTTTCTGCAAAAAAATAATTTTCTGTCTGTTTATGTGAAAATTACCTTGACGTACCTCGTCATCATTGCTGATTTTTATTTGTACGACAATAAATTAATGGCAACAAATATAATGACCACCAAAATTATATTTGAAAGTCAAATTCAGAAAACAATCACCAAGTTAAATTGTACCTGTAGATAAAATTTAGTAAATGATCGCCAAATCTTAGCGAATTCTGTCGGTTAGGTTTAGGTTTTTTTTTTTTTTTTGGTGGTCATTTACTATTTTTGGTGATCAAAGTTATTATTTTGTACGTTATTAATAAACGTACGACTAAAACTGGTGATCCATTAAACATATGTCTAAATTAATACGGTAATAGGTACATTATGTTAAAACAAGAGACTAATGTGATAATTCACTAAGGTAAAATACTGGGTTATTGATTTATCTTGTTAGAGTAGCTAGCTGAAACATTCAGTTATATAATAACATAGTTACAAATTGTATTGAATTGGCAGTAGGATGAGGTCATAGCGTACTCTACAGCCGACTTCTTCGAAACCGGCCACGTATGAATAACGCATCTGGTGTTGCTAATGTCAAGAGGTGGCGGTAACCAGTTTACATTAGTTTGAACGTCTGCCTGTTTGCCTGTCTCCGACAATAAATGAAATGATACACCTAAAATAACCAACCATTTATTTACCGTGTTAGGTCACACGTCTGCTCCCTTGCTAGCTTGTAAGTCCGTCTATAAAATATGTGTATACACTCCCGTTAAGAGGTTATAGTAGAGGTCATTTTCAGTAAAACATATAGCCTATCCGGGTCTTGGTAGTTTTCAAGATATGAACATTTAATTTTTAAAATTTGTATGAAAATTGAATACCCAGATTTAGTTACAGCACCATTTGTATTACATAGTTATTAGCTTGCTAGCGCTATCTGCTATAGTGGCAGTACTGTATTTCATCAGCTCATCACCCTCATAATATTCCGAAGGACGTTCACTGGTGGTCATCGATCTCCTTCATATATGCACGACAACTGTTCGTAGTCATAATACTACAAAAAAGAGACATTGTACGTTCTTTTTGTTGTCGTCCATCCAGAAGGAAAAACAACTACCATAAAAGTAGGAACGAATTAAAAAGTGTACAGAAATTGTCCATTCGACCAAACAGCAGTAATTGAAACATCCGATCTGATTGCACGCAGCGGACCGAGCGAGGGTGACTTTTTAAAGTAGAAACGGGGGATTTAATAAGAGTTAAAAAGTTCAAGTTTAATTGACAAGGAATTATTAAAGTTAAGGACATTGACAAGTCGCGCGATAGCAAACAATTATTATGTTTTATTAACTTTCCCCGCGACTCCGTCCGCCTAGAAGCCGTTTATCGGTTAAAATTAGACAAAACTATAAAATTTTCCGGAACGAAAAGTATTCAATGTGTCAGTCTAGGATAAAAACTATCTGTATACCAGATTTCATGCAAATCCGTTCAGTCACGCGGTCCAGTCAGAAACACGAACACGAACTTTCACATTTATAATATCGGTAGGATAAGATGACAGCTTTACGTGTTCGACTCAAACAACAACGTAATGATCAAAAGAGAAAATATTTTCTTTATTTAGCTACTAATCCATTTCTTGGAAAAGAAATATCGAAATATGATCGCAAGTAATCTAACAAATATAAAAAGTATAAATGTTGTTTCTAGGAATAATAACGATCTCGGAAACAAAATCGAGCTTAATAATTTCCGTCGAACAATTACTTTGTATTTTTACAAAACGAAATGATTAAATCGGTTTGTAATGTCCCGAAATAATAAAATAAAAGCAAACTAAAGAAAAAGGGTTAATGATTATCATCAGGATCCTTATCACGAGACTGAGAACAATTTTGAAACGATTCCGTTGCAGTTGCAGGCGAATAGGAGATTACATTTCAATGTCCAGAATAAAATATCGAGCCATTTAATATGGCAATAAGGAAGTATCTAACACAATGTGATTAAACAGTACATTGTTGCTAAGGCTGGAAAGTATGCTATAGATATATGGACGAGTCGTTAAATAATGCCGAAACTTACTTGCTAAACGAAGTTTAGGCCCTCTAGCTAGAGTGTACAAGTCCATCTATTGCCCTTTTTCGTGCAGACATACTGCCTCGCAACTATAACCCAAGAGCCGATGACATAAATAAAAACAGGTTGTCGCATTTGTGTGTAGCGCAAAAAGACAACTCACTAGGAATCTAGTTTAAAAGTATCGTGTTAAGCTCCCGTAGGAGTTTTACAGTTACTTTTTGCGTTTATTGTTTATTCATTGCCCTTATTCACGTTATAAAGAGTACCCCTATATCTTAACAATCTGTGACTTATGTCACTGACGTCACTGTATGGCACAGCAAACCCCACGAGACGCCGCAGGCGTCGCGTTTCATTCTGTACAACGTCCCAACAATTGTAACATGGATTTTTAGTAAAAAATCCTTAAAAAGTGGTATTATTATTTATACAGCAACACGAAGTTTTTTGTTGATTCAATCTCTTTTCGCCATGTCCCGAAACATTGACCAATAAAAAATAACGAATAGTGTAAGTAGTGACGTTTCCTATTCTAAACACAAACATAAGCAAAGAGTTCATTAATTAAATGAATGCGGCATTCTCCCCCTAAACACCCAAGATTCTATAACGATAAAAATAAGCCATAAGCCTACAACACGGCAAATTTTACTTAACGCAAGCTGTAACAGTGAACCTATAAGCGAACGGTCGTCCCGTGTCCTAACTATTGGTAGGTAAGTACACAACACGGCGGATACGTCTAGGAAATTTTATAAGGCCGTCTTCAAGTTTGATCGCGGAGCGGGGGCCTTATGGTTTTTGGGTACCAACTTGTTTTTACATAAACATGAGATAAGCTGGCACGACGGTGGAATATTTTACCGGCGGATTGGTAAGCATGGATGGTTCCAGATTATACATAAATTTAGATAAACGATAGATTCGCTTCTGTTACGACTAGAAATTCCATTTCAAGTAGCCATTTTTGTTTCGCTCCTACTAGTAACACATCGATATGCAGTGCGATAGCTCTAAAAAAACCTACAGGTTTGTACTTGTCTCTCTCTCTCTCTCATGGGCTTATATGCGAGTCTGAGTATAAATGTTTTAACTAATCAGATAGAGTGGCAGATAAACCAGTTTTTTTGTACAAAACAAACTTACTAAATAAACTGCGCAGTTCTATTATAAGATTGAATACTGTAGATAAACATCCTATCCTATCAAAGTGCTTTTAGCAAGAGAGATATATAATAATATTCCAGCATATTTACGTCCCACTGCTGGGCACAGGCCTCCACTCACAATGAGGGTTTGGGCTATAGTTCCCAAGCGGGCCCAGTGCGGATTGGGAACTTCGCACACACCGTCAAATTGCTTTGCAGGTGTGTGCAGGTTTCCTCACGATGTTTTCCTTCATCGAAGAGCTCATGGTAAAGTATTTCGCACATAAATTCCGAAAAACTTAGAGGTGCGAGCCCGGGTTCGAACCCACAACCCTCTGCTTAAGAATCGGCAGGTCAAACCATTAGGCTACCGCGGCTTTTTTTTACAAGCAAGAGATATATACTGATATTTCTCCTATTTATACAGGTGAAACCTAAAATAAATAATTATGTGGTGTAATTTTGTGGACGACGCAGTTAGCCTAGTTGGTAGTGACCATGCCTACGAAGCTAGCGGTCCTGGGTTCGAATCCCGGTATGGACAAATATTTGTGTGATGAGCGCGAGTATTTGTTCCTGAGTCATGGATGTTTTCTATATATTTAAGTATGTATTTCTCTATATAAGTATGTTTATCGTTGTCTAGTACCCATAGTACAAGCCTAGAGCTTAGTTTGGGACTAGGTCAATTTGTGTGAGATTGTCCCCTGATATTTATTTATTTATTTATTTATGTATCAGAATAAGCCCATTCCGTGGTTACTCGGTCACGCTTCGGTACGCTACGGTACTCCCGACCGGCATTAGGGATCGCGGGCGAGCCGAGACCTACGTTAGAATGGAGAAATATTTTTCTATTATAAGAGCGAAATGTCGTCAGTGTTTCCTTCACTTTGAAGTCTCGGGAGATTATTAACAAGATTCCTCATTAATACCAAATAACTTTTGTTATGTCACATTTTTTTAATATTATAATTAAAATTATGTTAATAAACGGAGAAAAGAATAGATATATCAACGGACAGTCCAAACCGCTGAGCTAGAAACATGAAACTTGAGCAAGGGCGCCCAACGGGACCTTATTAATATGCCTACGCTATCCGTCCGTCCGTCCGTCTGTCTGTCTGTCTGTTGTCTGTCTGTCTGTCTGTCTGTCTGTCTGTCTGTCTGTCTGTCTGTCTGTCTGTCTGTCTTAACTATAAAGAGCTGTATCTTTTGAACCGTATTAGATAGCGGCTTGATTTTTTCTTTTAGAATATGTGTTATTACGGCGGATTTACTAACAAATAAAAAATAAAAAAAGTGAAACAATAAAGGGGGTTCCCATACAAGAAACGTTTTTTTTCAACGTATGTTTATTTTTATTGTATCGTAGTAACGGTAAAACATACAAGCGTCAAATTTAGTATGATTATAGAACAAACCTTATAGAATAACAACAAATACTAAAAACCAGCCAAATGTGTACGGAACCGAATCGCACTTGCCCGGTTTTTTTATAACGTATCTACCTATCAACTCGTAAAATAGATAAAAGAGGAAAAACAAAAATAAATGAGTTCTACGCGAACGAACGAAGACGAACTCAAAAGCTAGTGTCTAAAGATATGGTGAAATTAAAGTCGATCAAGGCAACCAGGCCTGGGCAATGTTTCTTTATGTTATGCCTGGCGCACATCCCGGAAATAACTCAGAAAACCCCATTTACCGACAACGATAAAGCATCGACAGTAGATACTCAATCTCCGGTATACAGAGGCGGTACGGAGCTGTATGGTATAAAAAATATTACGACGAGTCCTTTGAGACTCGACAGAAAATGTTGAAATTACATTCCCACATTTCCAACTAATGTTAGTTCCAACTTATATTAAAACCGTGAAAAGAGGGTTTTTATACATCAAGTCATAAGTATTTAACGGGAAAACTGAGGAAAAATTACAACATCCTCGAGGAAGGAAATGTTTCACGTTTAACCGTACCTAATGTCTTACTAATGTCCAAGATAGCAAACGACCGACATAGAACTTACACTATGAGCCGCACTCCGAGACGTCATTCAAATTAAATGCTTTTCAAAGTGACGTGTTGTCTTATTATATTGCTATAGCAAAGAAAGTGACAGCAGCAACTGTAATCAAAGTTAAAAATTAATTAGCGTCTCTGAGTGCGGCCGTATAGCTTCTATCTTTTACTATCAGTAATTAAACCAAAATCCACCAATATTAACTACCTCAGCGAGCTTAGCATGCATGGACGAGATAAAATTTGACGTGCTAGGGAAATTAATCCGTCTATTCCATATTCTAACGTAAGACTTAACACTTAAGGTTTAAAATAAAAGTGTATCGTCCAGACTTTTATTACTAAGCGATTTTATCCGGTATTGCTAGAGTAATGAAAAAGAAATAGCGTTTTTGACCGGGGGTAAGGGCTAAGGGCTAGTGTGTACAGACTCTTAAGGTAAGCATGATATTTAATTCTAGCAACTTTTATTCGTGCTGTCACTTTATTCTTGTGAAGCATGTTAGGCTCGCATCAGGAAGATTAAATTCGATGCCTCTAAAATGTTATACAAGTGTGCTAAAAGATAATGTTACCGAATTACAATTAACTTCACGCGTATCACAACAAGTACAGCAATAAAGGTTACGTGGGCGGAAATCCTATTAATAGGGGGTAATAATGAGCCCCGTTACCAAATCCCCCATTATTCAGGTGTACAAACGAGTCGCTAAGGGCCACAAAAGATAACGTTATTTGTACAAAAAAGCTTCCACGTGTAGGCGAGGGATTTGCAGGTTTTACTGGCATTGTGGTTCTAATAGTTTGCGGGTTAATTTTAGCTTACCTGTATGTAAACCAGTATTGGATGTGTTAAGAATCTTTATCTACACCGTAAAACCTCTACAACGCGTTTAGAAAATGTAGGTTATAATTAGCTTTACGTTAGTCAGTGGTGTTGCTGTCGCGGTGTCAAATCTTATCTGTGGTTGTAATGTAAATTTCACTTTACGTGTTCGCTGCTGTTACGGTTATGGTTTTCAAATTTCGAATTTATTCGAATCACGATACAATTTGATTCGGCGACAATTTCTCATGCCACTCGAGATGAAGCATAAATCAAGATGAAATGTCAACAACATAATTACGTTTACATATACAGGTTGTTTTTTTAATTTGACCCTCCCATACAAAACATCGTCAGCTGACTAGCCAAAATGTATGGGATGATCAATTTTTTTTTCGCGATTTCGGGGTTGGTCCCATAGTGAAAGTTGATCAGTATGACTTACTGATTTAACCCCCAAAATGTTTAAGACGAATAAAAAACACCCTATATGTGGTTTTTTTTTAATCATAGAGGATTTACAATATCAGTGTAGATAAAGTATTGTACGCAGCCGTCACGTAAACTACTATTACATATCAGACGAACTTCATCGCTTCAATCACATACATAGTAATTCTCAATTAATCCTGAGGTGTCAGTTCATGTGCAGTCCGTTTTTGATAGCCTTTTTACTAAAACTGAAATGAACCCTGAAGTAGACAAACCAAAAGCCCATGCCCCAACTGATGGTAAATGGTTACCGCTGCACTGTAAACATTTGCAATTTGTTGACAACCTCAAAAAAATATAGACGCAACTTAAAAATAAATTGTAGTAACATTTCAGTAGAAAGTTTATTCTAGATTTCTGATATAGGTATGCTTTATTTTATAAGTTAGAAACGTGTTGAATGCGACAAAGAATAGGAACGATACAGAAATACGACAAAACAAAAGCCATAGACATAAAATGCCTGTATTGGATATGGATCGCATCGAACCGACACGTATTCATGGATATACGACACGTGTCGCGAATTAAAATTCATGAATCCATCGAGTGGACCGCACAAAGTAACTCTACAGTCTCGACCTTGTACGATGTACTACGTTCAACAATCAAAATTGCACATTTATCGCAAAGCTGCCAAAGTGCAATACTGTATAGAATAACTTTTTGACATTAAAACTGAAAGGGAATGAAACGGGTAGCATATTGCGTCAAATCAAAAGCAATGCATATAATTCAAAATGGACAAGACAGCTAGAGCCACAATCATAGAGACCTTTATCGTATCCGTCAGTAATCAGCAATCCCGGACGGAATAACGTTTCGCACGGCCCCACTAATAAGGACGGCTGCGTGCGAATAATATCCGGGTATAGCTAGGTTAATCTTTGAGACCACCACTGGCCGGACTTGCGGCAAATTACGTACGGGATGACTGCCAACTTGTTCATCAGGGGAATATGTGACGTTCTCAATATACCTTATGGATGGACCTTATGGAGGCAGGCGGTTACGCCATTTTAGAACTGTTACCATAGTATTCGTATAGTTACAAGAACACTTGTACTTACCTCAGGAACGTGTCTGATGAGGTTCCAGAAAACGTTGAAGTTTTTTAATTTATAGTGTGAATTTTTGTAATTCTCCTTCCAATCAGAATAAAAATCAAAAAAAGAGATGCAAGATCAATATTGGGCAAATACTGGCAAATGTAGTGCCACCTTCAAATAAACACAACGGCAATACATTTTGAGTTTCAAGTTAGATATTAAAAAGCTCGGCGCCCGAGCCGTGTCCTTGGCAGCCACGAGGTTCTCAGTAATCAAATACATGCCATAAAGCCAAGGCCTTATTAAAAAAAAATAGCGATCCGCTGTGGCGTTTTACATACACCATTAACCATTGGCGTTAAATGGGCGTTGGACACGTTACGTACTTATTGTATTATTATCAGGGCTTCTTTTTTCACTGTTACCTATATAGGTAGGTATGGTCAAAGATATATTTTCATTTTTTCACTTTACTCCATTGAAATAAGGTTCAAATATATAAACATATCTTTGAAGTCGACTGTACCATATATTGTTTCCGAAACTATAATTATTACTTTTGACAAGATTTGAAACAACTCACGGTCTTTGGTTGGTTAGATTCCGGGTAAGTGCAAATATGTGTGTGATGCATGTCATGCACGCGAGTATTTGTTTCAGAGTCTTACAAGTTTTGTATGTATTTAAGTACATAGTGTCCCAGATCTTGACGTAAGTTTTACAGCATAAGAAAACTCCTTTTATACGGGTTCATATAATATCTTCAACTTTTCGATATGTTAATTAGTTAAGAAGTTATTAAGGTTTTAATTAATTTAATGATACTGGTAATTACTAAGGAATACTACCTGGCGGTACACCTTTGACTCCGTTGGCTGAAAATAGCTACGAGTATTACGTGTGATGAAAAAGGATCAAACGACATAACTAAACCAAGATATGCGAAGCTCGCGAAAATTTTACAACATACACGGAACCCGAACTTACGACCCCAGCTCCGCGGACATTTTGGCAGTTACGCAATCGGGTTGAACGGCCTGGCTGCGTCACCCGTTACCCGACGAACGATAAGTACCGCGGACACAGCTCGAGAATACCTAAAGTGTTATCGTCGAGCATACCGCATTTCTGAGTAGCTAGGTAGTTACATACATCTTGCATTTTTGCTTGTCGCTCAGTGTATCTCTATCGTTACTGACTAGTTAGAAAGGAATATCCGAGCGACAAATAAGGCGCGTGTAAGTTGAGCTAACCGTCCTGAATGTCGTGACTCGTGAGATGCAGTGATAAATTCGTTTGAAACCCTCCAATTAAGAGTTGAAAGTTTTTTGTGTGCCGGGGACTTGATAGCAGTAATTTCCTTTTTAGGAATCTTTCTGACATTTTATGACAATTATATATTTGGGGAAAGATGGGGAGGTAGCGATATGATTATGCTTTCGGTTTATAAAATCCTGAAAATTGAATTTTTTCACGTCAGGAAATTTCCTGTGATCCGATACTGCACGGGAAAACTTCGGCGAATATATATCGCTTCAATTTTAATTTCGCTAAAAGGTATTTTACGCTTCAGACGCGAACTTTTCTGTGGTCACAAGTCTACTGTGAAAATTAAACAGTTTCAGCTGAAATTAGTTGTGAACGACATGAAAATAATACGAACTGAAAAATGAAAGAATAATTATAACTACATAAATTGACTTCATTTGTAAAAATTATTTAGCTACATTTTAGAATCAACTTACGTCTGTTTTTATTTCGTCGCACAAACAAGCACCTCTTTGTTTAAAAGCAAGTTAAAAATATAATTACTTAACGCACCTATCACCAACACGCTACTTGAAAAGTTGAATGTACGGAAAGGACATTTACCTATTTCTTATTCAGGTTCACAAAATTAAGTGGTTATTACACTCCCCGCAATCTATCTTACGATAATATTTCACCCCGTCAAAACATATCAAACAATAATGTAAAAAGCATGTGACATTAAAAATAACACAGAAATAGTCTAGACTAGACACGCTAGGGTACAGTCAGCTGCAAACATGGTAAGGCAACGTTACGGGATCTACTGCACCGTATAGCATGTGGTTTTGTTTAATCAAAAAATATGACGGATCGGATTTCTTTGTGGACCGGCTATCATTATTATTTGACTTTTAAGTAGGGCTGTAATTGTTGCAGTTGTACTATAATTGTTGGGAAATATACTGAAAACCAAATTAAAGTCAGGTCAGCTCAGCTCAGCTTATATGAATCCCAGTAAAGTACGAACTCGTTGACTTTGCAATGTATACCAAAATGTAATTCTTGACTGTCACCCTGTCAGGTTTGCGAAAAGAGGATCAGGTTTTAAAAATAATTTTAGACGAATTTTAAATTCTTGCCTATATCCTAACCTAACCAAAAAAAGAAACAAAGAAGAAAAAGCAAATAATAGCTTTCTGTGGAGAAGACCCCAAAAGTCTGTGGCAACGTTTTCCCAAGTATTTTAAATTAAATTAAATATAATAACACCTCAAAAGACAGCATAATTTAATGTATAAAGAGATCCATTATACTTAATTGCCTTTAAACCGCTAACATTTCAAAGGCCGAACCCAAAGTCCAAGAAAACCTTGATTCAAAAACGATCTTATTTCGCCTACAGAGTATTAACAAACCTTTATCTCAAAGAAATAAATATCAAGTTGGATCGGCACGAGAAACTGCGGTGTGTGTGGAATGATTTAGTACTTTATTGTGTTTAAACAAAGTTGTGTTCGGAAGAACGATTGATTAGAGCAGCGGTCGGCAACCTTTTGGCAGGCAAGGGCCACATAGCATAGTGACAAAATGAGATATAGGCAGGCGGCACTTGTATAATAATTTGGCAATAGGTATCTAGTTATCTATCTATGAACGTGGGTATTATAGGTGATATTAAAAATGCTATAAACATTTTATTAAAATTTTATTAATAGGTACATCAAACGACAAAGGAGCAATGATAAAGAAATGAGGGAATTAATTTAAAAAATCAAAATACCCGACTGCTTTAAAAATATCAACTGAAAAGCTAAAAACAAGCCCTATAATCTAAAGAATATAACTTAAATGTTGAGCAAGGTATTGCAGGCGGGGACAAGCAAATAGTTCAAGTTTAAGAGAAAATATTAAAAAGTGCAACTTAAATTCTCAAATTATTTGCTTGTCCCCGCCTGCGATACCTATGTATACCTCATATGTTGAAATCTGTCCCACCGTTAAGGCTGCAGAGGGCGACAAAGAAATATACATACATACATACATACGCTCGAATAACATAACCCTCCTTCGGGCAGTCGGGTAAAAATAATAATAATAAACAAACTTAAAACGAGGACTTCAAGCAGGTACTTATAAAAAAAATTGTGTGACGTTTGAGGCTGTATTTGAGCAGCTATTTGTTGTACGTTAGCTTTCACAGCCGCGCGTTGCCGACCGCTGGATTAGTGTCGGTGATATTCTAGCCTTCGTAGCAGCTGACGGAGATGACTTGCAGACATCCTATGGTTGGAACCAACGTTGGACCCAATATTAAAATAGCAGCGTCGAGTTATATGGTTTGTCGAATAATTTAACATATTATTAAATTGTTATCTTCTTTTATTTTTTTGGTAAACTCCCAATTCGCAAGATAATGGATTTAAAGCTAGACAATTAGCGTAGTAGAAGTAAGAAATAAGAAAAATATATCTTACAATAAACAAAAACAAACATTATTTGATATAATAATAAATTCTCAGACGAAAATCAAATAGGTACTACAGTAGCAGTACACACCGTAGACATTTGCTAGTTCAAGGATTGCAGTCGGGTTTTAGTTTTTACCTTTTGAATGAATAATTAATGTACATACTACATTCCATTTTTTCGAAGGTAGCAACTCTTGACTAATTTGAACATATACCTACCGTCTGAAAGGTGATATGATAAAGGCTCAATTTCGTATAGAAATCAGTAAGTTGGGCCTTAACCGTTTACGTCAGCTCAGAGATTAGCAATAGGTTTTTAATTAATTCCCACGACGATACCAGTTTCAATGTTCATTTTAAACGAGGATAAGTGGCCGTAGGCAGACTAAACTTCGTATTTAATAGCGTGATTAAATTTAATATTAGTTTAATATATGAGAGCGTCAAATAAATTATTTGTCCTTCTTTTAGATCAAAACGGAGCGGATCTGAAATTTTTTTTGAACAAAACTAATTGGGATTGGATAAACGTCAGATAAAAGAAAATAGTTTCTTATACTGATAAATTCGATAATTCCTGTGATAACCACGTAAAAAAAAACACGTAGTCATGTCTGTAATTATTTATTTACTACATATTTCATATAAATCTTTTATTAAAATTGGCGATTCATAATTACGACGGAGAGCGTATAAAATATATTAAATAAGTATTTGTAGGATATATTATTTGTCCTTGATATGTTTTACTGAAATTACTTCTTTATTATAGATATTCTAAAGACTTTTTTAATTTACAACCACTTGTAATTCAATGGATCATCTTTACGCGCTTGTCTTGTAGAGCTGTTGAGATTCTTCTTGAGGTTATGAAAATAATCTTAGATTAAATGCGAGTAAGAATATACTTATCTGTATGTATAGGTACTTATACCAGTTACTCGTAGAGGTAGGGTCTTTGTAACGTACTTAATACTTCATGATAATGCTTACTAGTGAATTTGAATTAAAATCATTAATGAGCAATCCTGACATTTGGCACGCGTATGCAGTTGGGATGACAATGCAATATTACCCGACTGACTAGTGCAAATAAAATGCAATTTGTGTTTTAGAAGAATGAACGTTGATCGCTATTTCACTGTACGCACAATTAGCCGTTAGTGGCGACAAAAAAAGCTTTTAGAACGACATATTATGTTGGTAATAACAGTGGCGCCTTCATGCCTTACATGTTAAAGATGGATTCGAGTTCATTAGCAGTTTAATGTGTAACATGAAAAAAACAGTTGTCTGAATCTACTTTATTCATTTAAAATAAGAAGTCCTTTAAACTTTCATACCTATATCTAAGAGTAGAACTGATATTAAAATTTTGTAGTATTTTACATTTTATACTCGCTTGACCCATATAAACGTCCGGGGAGCGCGAAATCTAAATTACGCACCATTTTCGTATCAAAAATAGTTTCTTAATCCTATATTTTGACACAGTTTTGAATAAAACTCATTTATTCATAGCATTATTTCATTGAAATTTCGATACAATACAAGTAGTGTTCCAAAAACGCGTGACTATCATCGGTAACCACTTCTAAATCCAAGATATGAATTCATGATGTCATTCAAGAACAAAGGAAAATTCCTACACCTCCCTAAGCGCGTTTTGTTTCACATTTTCCTGTCACACTGTTTAAAACTCCCCCGTATCGAAAGTTGCGTTTACAGAATTAATTTACTGTTACCACGCAGGTTGTTTAAAGGAAACCAGATTGTTTAAACATAACATAGTTAAAAAAAAACATTTGTGGATATACACGCTGGTCAACGAAAGATATGCGTTATGAATACGATATGCCGTTAATAACTTTCGCTCTCCAATTATAATAGCATAGCATCGGATAAGAGTGACGTCAATCACTAATCAGTCACTGTTACCGCCAATATCGTATATTTATTAGCAACCCAGCCGCTAATCGTAATATTGTCGTTGCTGTGCCCTGGTGCAAGGAGCTAGCACAGAGGCATTCTATCTTAGTCCTCAAGTTTGGCAACGCATTTGCTTTAAATTGCTATGTATGCTTACCATCAGGTATATTGTGTGTCATCTCCGTGCCTTAATGAATTTACACACGAAATAGCTTAGAATTCCAAGGTATATTCGCTACGCTCAAAACTCATTTCCAACTTTGAGCTGAAAGTTAGACGCAACTTTAAATTTTTATCTCAATTCATGTCATTCACCTACACTCAGCCCGTAAATAAATTATGTACGCACACAATCTAATCGTGTGTCCGTGAATAAATAGCTATGGACTGCGGTCTGGCCTTGAAAAGGCTACGGATTGGAGCGTTCCGTACTACGCCAGAACTATAATGAAAAGACAAGTCAAATATCCTATTGCAACAACATAGGGTTAATTATTACTTGATTCACAGGCCATATTAAACGTGTTAATCGATACACTACGATGTATAGGTACCGCGTATAAATAGTAACTCCAAGAAAATTATATATAGAAAAATTAAGCTTAAAACATGTTGGTAAGGTTGGTTGTTTACTATTAGAAAATGGGATATAGGTCTGGTGACCGTGGGGTAAGTCGAATGCAAGCCTTACTATAAATTTCGTTGTTTCAGTAATGCTGAATTGTGAAAACGAAATGGAGGAAATTGTATTGCAGGTTAGTGTGTTTTCTTCTATGTTCTGTTTTCTCTATAGCCAAATGGCAAAAACAGATTCCTAATAATTCCGCTATCCCCGGCTGTGCGTATGTCACAGCCACTTCACGCGAACTGTTTTAATTGCAATACTCATAAGTATAAAAAATACGGAAATAATGTAGCAAGATAATGTGTACATACGATGGGAAGGTGGTATGTGTATTATGTTGACACTGAACCGCTACGCGTTCTTTAGGTGTATAATAAATATGTACGACATAGTTACGTCTTACGTGGGACTAGTATCAAGGAAATAAACCTTTCCTTTGGCATAAATAAAGAATACAAGTAGACATGCTATATATGTATGTATATTCACAAACCGTGATGTATGGTGAGTCACTAAATAATATATAATTCATGCCGCGTCAACGTAATATTGTCGAAAGTTATTTCAGTTTGCATTTTAATTTGAAAACGTGACGTTATATTGCAATACCAAACCGAAATATTTACGAAGTCGTGTGACTGAAACACGTCATAATCATACCATTTAAAATTTAATTCAAGTAACGTACATGCTTTAAAAAGAGGCAGATCAATAACACGGTTTTTCTATAGCAACTATCATAAATTTACAAGTGTCGACCGAACCGAGCCTTTTATTACTATTACTATAAATTTTAATATCTAGTGCCCACACCGTTCTCACAGCTCTTGTGTCACGCATGACCATGTCACGTTAGACCCGCCTTAAAAAAAACAGATGTAAGTGTTGCGTCAAGCAATGTATTTGGAAATTACCGCGAATAGTCAAGAGGTCATGAACGATGTTCGGAATTTTAGCGAAGACAAACAATTTCTCTGAATTCCTGGCAACATCTGTTTTAAAGATTTATGGTTAACTTTACCGCGTGCGGCTTTGCTCGGCGTTATTAAATTGTCTGGTGGGAATTATTTATAATTATTAGCACAATGTACGAATGGACATTTACCGTGTTATTAGGAAAACACAGACGGTCGTAATATAAGTTAGTCATAGACAATCGTCTGTAGTGTGTCTAAGCAGTACCCATTTAACATTATTTGTGGGAAGACTGTTAAGTTGTAAATTTCTTTTTTTTTAAAGTACAATACAGCCGTAGATCTCAAAAAATTATAAGACAAAGAACATTTGGCTCAGTAAAGTTAAATACATAAATTACAAAACATGGATTGTCTATTACTATGCATACATTTTATTGTTCCGTCATCATACCTAGACGAATCTTTAATTGATCCCCGAATTACGTAGTTATAAAATATAAAACATTAAAAACAACTGTCGTTTCATCATATTAATCTGGTGCTTCAAGACCTGTGGGCCAAAGTACTAAGTATATGTTATTTAATAACATATTTATCGGTCCCCGTCAAGACGAAGAATGGCCGAATCACGACCGTAAATATTTACATCGATAGAAAAACATTCTATTCCCAAAATAATCTTATTTTTCTACGCGGAAATATTATTCCTCTCTAGAACCGGGCGCCGCCCACCCGTTAAGACTCTTAAACATTTTTATTATCTTAAGACTTCCGCAAGAGAGCTAAAATAGGAAAAAGAAGTACTTAGAAGCTAGTATCAATAATTGAGATGAATTTAACTAACTAACAATTTTAAATGAATTAGCGCTGTGACTATGAGATGAGACCAAAACAAGAAGATGACATTTTACAAGCTCTTAACTTTACATATTTAAAGTAAGTAATATGTAAAGTTACGTTAAGTTGTATTAAGTTATTTAACATACTAACGCATGTTTAGTTCAACGTTTGCAAGTCAATTTTGAACCGGTTCCTGTTATTAATATGGGCTAGTAAATAAAACAAGAAACATTCGGTCGAGACATATCGGACGAAACTTCGCGCCGTACAGATAGGGAAAATATAAGGAAAAATATACTAACTAACTAACTTCATTCTGTTTGCTAAAGCGTCAGGGGCTATATAAATAACTGCTATGACTCGATAATTTGCCACAGGGGCTCAAGGTTCGAATCCGGGTAGTGAATAGATTATATATTCTGGTATTAAGATTAAACATTTCTTTCAATAAACAGAAAAATCAAACAAGACTGATTGGAGTCTTGAAGACGGGCACGTAGAAAAACAGGGAAGCGGTTTCCCATAACAAACTACTTAATAAATGTTTCGATTTATTAACCTAAAACTAAATTAACTGTAAAGACTAAACTGAGATTGCCTACAGTAAAAAACAAAGTGATCTCAATCCGTTACATGACGTAACGAATTTCGACATTTTTAACAAATAGGCGACATTTTAAAATTACGTTGATTATTTACATAATTAGTGAACGGTGCAAATTATAATTTCGTAACTGTAAAACAATGCGCAATGTATTCTGATACCTTTTTTTAATAAGGTTATTGCAAAGTCATTAGTAATTAAATCAGCAGAGACCTGTTTGAAAGGCGTCCACTTGAATAGGCTAGTTGACTGACCGGTCAAATCAGCACCTTTTATTGAAACGTCAAAACGATCCGGTAGTATGGAGTTAGTATGAAAATACAACCTGTGACGTCACAAGTTTCAGTGTTCCTTTGTAAAGTTTTTGTTTTTGTAGGTTTTTCCGGTGTTATTTTCGAAAGCTTGATTTAGTGGTAGTGTAAAAATAATTTATTTTGACATTAGTAAAATAGCCTATTAGTATCGAAATAATTAAGGTTATGCTCTGTTCGACGAGAATGCAAATATCTTTATCAGGAGTCCATTTTTTTGGCGTAAAAGAAGAGAGGAGCAGTCATTTATCTTATCCGCTAACCTACGGGCCGCAGCCGGTACGGGCAACAGTATTAGCACTGTTGTGTTTTAGCGTGGTTTTGGGACTTCCGATTAAATTATTAACATACAGGCATTCCTTGTTAGTCCTCAGAGTTGCAATGGGTCTCAGATTTTACTCACAAGTAATCACAGGCTCCTATTTCACTCTTGACAGCGACAGGTGACAGGTGACAATTCAGTAAGGCTGCCTTTCCATAGAAGCGGAGATGAGCGGTGCGGAGAGGAGCTGTGTAGGAATCGACCAGTCACATTGGTTGTCGTCTCCGCTCCGCTTCAATGGAAACAGTCAAGCGGAGACGAGATGTGGATTACAACCAACGTGATTAATCGATTCCTACACAGCTCCTCTCCGCACAGCTCGTCTCCGCTTCTATGGAAAGGCAGCCCAAGCGTTGCAATGTAAACGAGTTCACAGGTTACAGGGCTTGACATAAGCTACGCTGTGTACCTACTCATAATTTGTTACCTCTCACCTGTCAGGCCAGCGGCCCAAGATAAGATACAAAACGCTAACGATAACGATGCTCGAAAACTGTCAAAACGAACATTGACGTGAGCTGCCAATCTATCGCGTCGGCCGCTAATGTCATTTCAATAATTTTTTTAACGTCACGTAAACGGTAACGTTCACAGACTGCAACTCCGCAAGACGAAGACTCGTTAAACTTTTCCCTCGTCATATGTGACCTAGCGCACAGCGCTGCTATGAGCACTTAAACGCTGCCTGTGCGACGTGGCTCAAATCCCACGTAGAAGCTCAGTCGTAACGTAAAATTCATTAGCGCTAGTAAATCCTAACGACCGCGTCTGTCGTCCTTTACGCACCTCCGCTTAACGTGGTAGTAAAGTTTTAAAAATATATAAAATTTTTAAAAATATCTCGGGGTTGATAAAACTTCGGAATTAAATCTTGGAAGAATATTATCCTAGTAATATTATAATGTTTAGGTTCACAAATTTCATCTTATATCGATGAATCAGAATAAACTAATGAGTTAATCAGTTAATGAATTCTAAGAAAAAAATATCAGCCTCGCAAAGACCACAGGGATTCTGAGAAGTTTTAAAGATGGTAACAATTATAATAACCACTTTACTAACCGTTTTTCCAACGCAAAAGATTGCCGCTAAGCAAAATTTCACTAAACGGAAGCAGTAGCAGTGAGAAACAATACGTGCAGCCTTTTTAACCGACTTCGAAAAAGGATGAGGTTCTGTGTTCGGCTGTATCAATGTTTTTTTTATGTATGTCCTTCACAACATCCATTTAACATGTCAAAAAACTTTGCGTTGCGCTTCGCTGCCGCCACACTGGCTATGTGAACAAGACGTTATAAAGGTGACAATGAAAAAAAAAAACGTTTTGAAAACAAATTAGCCTAAAAATATATTTCCCAGGAGAACATTACACGATAGGTATAGAGTAAACGCTGAATATTCAATCTGATTAGATAGTGATCGTTACTCACGATCCAAGACATGGAACGGAACGGAAAATAATCAATTTCAAGGCTCCGGCATACCAAACGCGTGTCAGGCGCGACGCGCTTCGAACGCGGGCCCGCGCGTGTTGTAATACAACAAAGCAAATTGAACCCGGCATACCAAAAAGTAACGCGTTAGAACTGCTTCGCGCGCGCGACGCGCCGCGGATAACTCGAGCGCGTCGCGTGCGCTGGCACGCGAAGTTGTATTAAATATGGCCGCCATGTTTAGCGTTACACCGGGGCGGGGCGAACGCATCGCGTTGGCGACGCGTCAGTGCGGCGTGGACGCGGGTGCTAGTCGTTGTATTTTTTTTACAAACGCGTGATGGATGTCTGCGCGCGCCGCGCATCATGTCACACCGAACACGGCCGCGAGGCGGGCACGCGTTTGAAACGCGTTCAAGCTGCCGGCCGCCTGCGATGTGCCGCCACGCCACGCGACGCGACCGCTCACGACACGCGTTTGGTGTGCCGAAGCCTTCAAACCCTGACCTTTCTGGTCAGGCTTTATGCCTAGATCAAGGATAGATAGGCCATGAAACAATACCGTGTAATAAGTAGCATGTGAACAGAATGCCACTTAAAAATATTGTACTGTATTGTACTGTATTGTATTGTATTGTATTGTATTTTTTTATGTTCGTTTCCCTTTCTTATTGTTTCGTTTTCCTCCTTCTTGTTTTGTAATTTATGTTTTATGTATCTGTCAAAATTATGTGTGTGTAACCTTCCGTGGTTTCACCTGATGGTTCCAACGGAAGACCAGCGCCGACTTTAATGCCGGCATTACGCTGAGTTGGGACCATTTCGTGTCTACATTCTTACTGTGTGTATTTTTTTGTCCTTTGCTGATATTGGTCACGAATAAATGTTTTTCTTTCTTTCTTTCTTTACCGCTACCTTGTAACAATGATGGCAGAATACAAAAACTAGATCTTGCTTTTGCTTGATATAAAAACCTGATGATATTCTAAGATTCTTTCATTCAATCAATACGTAGCGTATGAATGTATTACATTAAAGGCTTCCTCTACTAACATTCCATCATCAATCATACTTAGGTATATGAATCATGATCACATAATCCAAAAGACTCTCCCTCCAAAAATAGACTACAACAACTTTATTTATATGACTTACAAGAAACATTTATTACAGTTAAAGTTATAAAATAAATTGTTTAAATAAAGTTATCATCCCTTCTGCAATGCATTATGCTACGCTTCGCGTTAACCCGATCTCACAACAATAAATTGCTTTTATGTAGAATTTCGTGCTTTATAGCTATATACTAAGACATATATATAAAGCTTTCAGTGGATTTCAAGCGATAATAAAACTTTGTAGCGCTTTAAGACAAGCTGTTAAAGCTCACATTGTATCTAAACTAACTTTCTACCAATAGAGACCAGTGTTTTCTCATAGCTGTTCATTTGTAAATACATAAAACTTTATAACAAGAATATGAAATAGTTTATTTTCTACAGTAATGTTTACCCGAAAGAAAAATATAAACTAAACACAGACAAAATGGAAAAAGTAGTGCCTATTATGAATTGAAAAGGAAAAATGTACTAAGTAAAGGACTTTCGCAACTGTAATATAATTTATAAGCTGCTATTGGAGTGCAAAGAACCCAAAATTCCTATGGCGGAGCGCTAGTAAATGTTAAAAGCATTACTCCGCAAAACTAAAAGGAAATAATTCCTTTTAAAATAAAAACACCACTCGTGCATTCGTGAATCACGACCTGTTATCATATTAACACCGCACGTATTAGTAAGCGACATTGCCACTTATCACGAACGAATTAAGATACACTATCGCTGAGATGTTTACTTTACAAAATAAAACAATTCCATAAGAAAACTCGCAAAAGCATTAAACCTCAACGCTTCACCTTCTCAGCACTGGCAAGTTAGAAAAAGTCCGAACTAACCGCATTCGAGTTAAGTCGAAAAAAAAAGTTAAAATTAGAATTTGCAAACCATAGTGCACCGACCGGGCGTCAAACGTCAAAATGGTTGGAGATGTCAAAACTTATCAGACAAGGTAGTTGGTGTAAATGGGGTAAACTTGAGACAGGTCGATGGAAACGGCTGTGCAGTCGGGAAATATTGAAAAAATAATAAGGCCTGACGGCGAAGAGTAATTGGTTCGACGCCCGTGCCGCGTCGTAGGCGGAGCGGAACCCGCGCCAACCGTTTTGGGAATGTCTGGTCGTTTTTTTAACGAAATAGCGTATAAATATTGGAAATTTCCGACGTTTGCTCAACTCTGTGGTACTGCGGAAAGCCTGAGATGGGAGATACGGTTCAGATGTACCATATTCTGTCTGAAAACGGCGTGTAAGTAAAAGCTTCTGGATTCAGTAGTAGATGGCTTGGGAGCTATTTTGTTGCCGTTATACAGACTCGGTATTCGTCTAAGCCTCGTAAATAACGTACCGCGGTGAGGCCTAGCCGTGTTTTGCACATAGCGGCTCGAGCGTATCGCTGGCGTGCAACCCCGGGCGGCATAGAAATTTTCGTGTGTGGTAGCTATTTAATTACATAAGACCGAATTAGGCGAGTTCAGAATACTCGGGCGTGCTTTGGTTATGAATTAAATTTAAAACATTTCATTTCACAGTATTACATCATAACCATAGCAAAGATTTTTCAACTAATTAGAACCTATTCAAATGTTTAACTAATGTAGCTACAAACACTAATAAAATGTACCTATCTACTCTTTACAGAAATAAAAATAAAACCAACATTGTTATATTAAAATTAAAACAATGGATACGAAAACAATGGGTAAGCAATCTAATAAATACATTAAACAACCACAAAGCTTTTGCAAACATTTCATCAGCCTCCCTATATAAATGAAAAACAATTATTTTTCCCTGACGTCAATTCATCCAGTTTTACCCAATATAAAAACCGTCAGAATTTCAGATTGGCTCTGTTGTGCGGGCCTTTTCAATGCTTACTTTATAGATGCCTAACTATCGAATTAATGCTAGATGTTGTATTTCAGACTCAATGGATATTGAAATCATATTTAAACCTCGCCTCAGTGGAAATGATCAAGAAAGTGTTTCAAGCGCACTGCATTCTGGGTCAGTTATATTTTATTATTACAGTTTATTTAATTTATATTCAATGCAAAATATGATTTAAAGAGGTTTAGGTCTGATCTGCAAAGGCAGAGGTAAGTCTGATTGGATGATACCACGCTAAAATCGCGTCAAAACCTACTGTAAAGTTTTTTCTTTAATATACTAGCTTTAACCTGCGGCTCCGTCCGCGTAGAATATAATCCGTGTTCATTTGGGAATGGCACAATTATCAGGTTAGTAAAAGTATACCCGAGTGGAATTAAAACAGGTAGTTTTGTAAGTGAATTGATTAGTAGGTACAGGTACAGTGAACAGTTTTCAATTATTTTTAGTGTAATAATACATATGACTCTTCGACAGTCCAAACTATCTCTATAGTCCTATCAATCCGTTGCTCTAGTATGACTTATAAGAAAAACTAACAGTAGAATTTATAATATTATAAAAGATAAAAAAGATAAAAGATATTTATTCAGTAAGTAGGCCGCACGGGCACTTTTACACGTCAAAAATCTACCAGCGCTTCCCAAGAGGAGACCACTGCTGAGAAGAAGCGCCGCAAGAAACTCAACAGTTAGTCATTTTTTAATAAAAAATATAACAATGTCACTACTTATTCTAGCATTATATAAAACTGTAAAAATAATGTTAAATAATGATTTCTGGTGCTTGTAGGTATCTTTAATCTATACTATATTATAAATGTGAAAGTAACTGTCTGTTTGTCTGATTGTTACCCTTTACGGCGAAACTGCTGAACCGATTTCAATGAAAATTGGTATGGAGATAGTTGGGAGTCCCGGGCAAGGATATAAGATACTTTTTATCCCGTAAAATTAGACAGTTCCCTAGGTAGCAGCGATAAACGACCTCTACGCGGACGAAGTCGCGGGTAAAAGCTAGTAATATTATAAATACGAATGTGTGTTTGTTGGTTTGTCCTTCAGATCTACGGAATATTTTGCACAGATAACTCTTAACCGCGTTAAAAAACTAATGCAGTTTCTCATCACTTATAGTTATCATACATGACTCTAAATATGCAAATAAGCTATTACTAGCACTAACACAGCTACGCTCAATTTCAACGAAACTTTGCATACATATTGCCGAGACACGAGGATGGACATAGAGATAAGGGTATACCTACATGCAAGATTAACAAATACATAATATATACATATATATTCAGAAGTTCAAAAATAGTAAACAAAGCAAATAATAAATAAAATGTGTTTGTTAATTTGTCGTTTTGTCACGTCACGGATTGATAGTTGTTGTTTGGCACATATATTGTTGGAGAAGTTACTTTTTATCCCTGAAAATTGGAATTGGACGGCACCCAAAGGAACAGCGATCGGGACGAAATTGATGGTAAAAACAAAATTATGGATTCGACAACATTTTTAAAACTAGTTTTAGGATTCGAACCCGTAACTCTTTGTACAGTGCACAGTAAAGTTGCACACTACAACTGCGCCAACGAGTCAGTGTATAGACTGAAAAAATGTATCGAAACTTCATCTTAATGAAACCTCGTTCAACCCGAGTTGAACGGAACGCAACAGTTCTGCATATGATGATAAAGTAAAAAGTTCGGTAGAACCTTTAATTTTGTAATATCGAGTTCTCCTTGAGGTATTACGAACACCCAAATACTCCGAAATACTTTTTTCCGAATATTCATTTGCCCGAATTTTAATTTTTCCGAAATCTATGTTACGCTGGAGCTATTGAAAATTAAAAACATTTGAATTGCTATTACGTAGGTTAGGTTAGGTTTGATTTACGGCGATATCAAAAATAAAGCCTCATTAAAAAAAATGCATTCGGAATTATGAAAATTCGGGATTCCAATCAATTCGGAAGTATGACTCTTCGGCGTCGTGTAGTGTGTAACCAACTAATAACTTGTTCTAATAACATTGACATTACGTTTCCATAATTTCGTTTGTTATAGATAAGCGGTGAAGGCGAGAAAGGTTATCTCCAGAGATTACTTCGGTTTGACGTCGAAAAAAATTGCGAATGACGGATAAATTATAGGTTAGTCACACTCATATTTGCTACCATTTGACGGGTTTTTCCGGGTTTGGACCGCCCGGGCAGGGTTATCTGATTTATTACCCAAAGCGCAAAGCAAAAAGAAGGGCAATGTGGTTCACAGTCTATGTATATACCTATGTATGTGATAGAAAATCGGATATTCCACTCTACCTCCTAAACTATTGGACCGATTTTAATAAATGGGGTGTCATATGATTCGTCAAAAACGTGCGAGTGTCATAGGCTATATTAAAATTATAAGACGCCAGTCGGGTTTTATTTTTTGAGGTTAGGTTAGGTTATTTATGGATGGAGAAGGCAAACAAACGAGCACACATGCCCCGTGATGGTGAGCGGGCTTAGAAACCAACCCATAGACAATTCGTCGGTGAAACTGCAATACGGCGTAACTAACAAATTTAATAGGTTGTAAAATGCACCTTACTGAGTTACTTTGTAAGGTGCATTTTACCCTTTCTTGAATTTGTTTGTTACGGTATTGCAGCTTCACCGACGAATTGCAATCTTAACATTGCTAATGCTTTACCAACTGAGGACTATGCTTGCTTCTATGCTTATAAGCTCTTTTTGTGTCTGTTTCTAAGAATTAAGCTTCAGAGAACCGAACACGAATCGATGAACATGTAATATTTACTAGCTCTGAAACGTCTATACGGTATAAATGAAACGACACAAGACCCATTGGCATAGAAGTCAGTAGTAAAAAGGTCACAGATGCATAAGCAATGAATGCATTGACCGACTGGCTAAGTGATTAACACACAAGAACGCGATAGAGGTCGCGGGTTCAGACGTCAGAGGCAGTAAATAATTCATTGACAAAAACGATTAGGTAATAGTCAGAAAATTAAATTTTAAATGGTCAATCATTAACATTTCAAATCGTTAAATTTAATAGGAGCTCCTTAGGGTAATTCATTTCTAAATATGTATAAGCCTAACGATCAGCCTATCGATACATAATAATATTTACCACTACTGGCTACGAGCCGAGAATGAGGAGGGTCTGAGCCACAGTTCTCATGAGGACTTAGGGAACTTTTTTATTTGTGTACTTCTATATAATATGCACTAAGCCTTCAGACTAAACCGCTGCCGCTGGCAAAAGCTACGAAATAAACTCAAACACCTATTCCTTTTCGTCTGGTAGAAAAACTTGTAAGGTAAAAATGTGTCCTAGCACTCTTCGCATGTGAAACGGCCTACAACCAAACGAAACGCAACGATTCAATTGTTGTGACGTAACCACTTACAATGGGATCAGTATTAGCTAAATGCCAGTATTATGGCTTCTTGTGACGTCACCGTGTGAATTTAAGTATATTGTTGCAATTTACTTGGTTAGGTTACTTTGTCGCTTTAACGGTAAGTGTATTACCTATAGCTGCTAACGCTAGTATAGGGCTAGGTTAAACCTATCGTACTGTACAATGTTAGCATTATTGTCAACATGCACCCTAAGTTTGCCGCAGTAAGCCAATGATTAATTTCGACTTTATTTCTCGTGAACTGACGCCGTCATTTCGACGGGGTTCTATCGTGACTCAACAATTATCATACATATGTGGCCACAGTGTTGGCTTGGTGTGTACACCCCTTAACATTATTAAGTTTTAAGTAAATTAATACATTTCTATAGAACCATTATATCGGACTTAACCGTCTAAAAGTAATAGAGATACGTAGTAGCATATTGAAGCCATAATTGCCGAATTAAAAGTCTGTGTAAAAAATATTAATCACGCATGCCATCTAGGCACCAAGATACGTAGTTATTTGAAGGCTAGACAAGGACAAAATCTAATTACATGATCACGCCCCTTCTGTAACGTTATCGATCTAGGATACTGAGGGGTTATTGCCTAACGAAATTTTGACAATTGGTATCCGAATCAACTGTCATAGCCCATACAAAATCATGACACTTGATTCTGATTCCGAGCGTCAAACGCGTTAGGCAATAAGGGGGCTGTAGTATGTACAGCTGTGTAGAGCAAAATGTTAAGTGTATATGAACTTTATACTCGAATACTATCTATTTAACCCTAAGCTAAGAGGGGTGTTATAAGTTTAATGTGTGTATGTGTGTTTGTGTACTTGAGTATCTGTCTGTGGCGTTGTAGCTCCTAAACAGATGGATTTTGATTTAGTTTTTTTTGTTTTGTTAGAAAGGTGACTAAATCGAGTGTTACTTAGATTGGTTTGATGAAAATCCGTTAAGCCATTCAGGATTTATCCCAAGTAGCACACAAGCTGTATAAGAGCTTATACAGCCCTTAAGATGCTGAAACTAGAGTTATATTGGCTGTATAAGCTCTTTCTTATACAGCTTTTGGGCTACTTGGGTATGAGCTCTGAAAGTGGGGTCCCGTTTTCGTTGTTTTTTTTTTTAACTCGGTGTGGTTAGATTACGTTACTTTGATGTATATTTACACTGGTGTAAAGTCGAGTACAAATATATGTATACATATGTATACACTTTTGCTCCTTATTGCAATGGGATAAGATGCAAAATAATGCAAACGTGTGTACATAAACATTGTACTAGGTTGTACTGAGATCTTGACGTTGATTTGTATGGCATGTTGAATATATATTTGTATGGCATAGTTTTATAATACACAATCCTACTAATACTATAAATGCGAAAGTGTATGTATGTGTGTGTGTGTGTTAGCTTGTTACTGTTTCACGCTGCAACGGCTAGACGGATTTGGATGAAATTTGGAATGGAGATAGCTTATACCTTGGATTAACATAAATGATACTTTTTATCCTGGAAAATTTGGTAGTTCCCAAGGGAAAGCCGATAAACGACTTCTACGCGGACGGAGTCGCGGGCAAAAGCCAGTATGAATATAAGCAGTAATTTTCTCTTGACATAAGCGAGACCAGCAGTGGACGTCTTTTGGCTGACAAACAAGATTTAATATTTTATATTACAATAATAAAATATTGATGTATTAGTATTGAATAATTCACGGAATATGTCAATCTTTTGCGGGATACAATGTTTGAGAGCAGTGATAAAGCCAACACGACAATGGTTCAGAACAAATTGAACACACATCACTGATTATGTGAGATTGAATATTAGTTCCGATTGCCATATCGACGGGTCTCTGACTGAACCTCGTATGTGAAAATTTATGAAATTGGAATATCTACTATAGGACGTGTACCTAAAGTGGATATTCGGATTTCGTAAAATTTCATATACGAGGTTGAGTCAGAGACCCGTCGATATACGTATTTGTCATCCTCAGAAAAAAATGAACGAAGCGTTATATATAGGCAGACTGTCCACGAAATTTGCGTCTGTAAAACTTGCAAGTCATCAAATGACTACTTTAACTGAGATAACTTTCTAGTTAATATCCAAAGTGATATTAAAATTGAAGTTAACATTGGAAAGCGAACAGTTTTCATCTTCTCATATTCGTAATAACGTTTTTGGAACAGTTCCAATAGTTTAGAACGACGGTAACGCGATAAACATAAGCATTTCGTTTTGCCGTCGTAGTGAACGGAAAATCTCATACCAACTATTGTATCTTCAAATGCGCTGAAGTTTCTTAGGTCTATCTATTGAGATCTTTTACACTTACGATAAATAAAAAACGGTTGATACTCGACTTTCAAAGCTTTCTTTCTTTACATATCTATTTTTTTTCTTAACACTAACAATAAGAATATAATTTTCAGATAGCAATGTTGCGAAGACTCGAGAAAGGCGTGCCACGCGAACAAAATACAGTTTTCAAGGCTGTATTGATTGATTTCAAATACGTTCTTCACTTCACTTTTGTAAGTCATATGAAAACTATACTAAACTACTTATAAGCACACGAGAGTTCACCATTAAATATAGGTACACAAATAGAAGACATTTACAACTGACATTCAATCTCACTCACACAAGTATATTAACGTGTGCGTCAGTTCTGAATGTTCGTTAGCTACGCGTAGGTAATCTGCATCAGTGTTTTACGTATAATACAACACCAGCTCTCAAATGCATTGCTCATGTAGATTGCTGTAGGTCATGGCTGCTGCACAATCGGATTTCATCGGCGACGAGTGGTTTTACGGCAAGACTAAGAATAGTTCTTACATCTCATTCTAGCACCTACATAATTGCATCGCTCGTGATTACCTGGTTGACGACGCGGTTAGCCTAGTTGGTAGTGACCCTGCCTACGAAGCTAGCGGTCCCGGGTTCGAATCCCGGTATGGGCAAATATTTGTGTGATGAGCGCGAGTATTTGTTCCTGAGTCTTGGATGTTTTCTATATATTTAAGTATGTATTTCTCTATATAAGTATGTATATCGTTGCCTGGTACCCATAGTACAAGCCTAGAGCTTAGTTTGGGACTAGGTCAATTTGTGTGAGATTGTCCCTGGTTTATTTATTTATTATAGCTGATTGATTTGTGGCCACTGTGTGTTAAGATTTCAGAGGTCTAGTGAGTGGCGCTTCTTAACGGTGACTGATAGATTTGGGGATGTTCAAAGTGTCTTTTCGGTACTAGTAGAATGATGTTCATTATTCATCATTAGAATACAATGCTGTATACAGCCCAAATATAATATGGTAATATAATATGGGGTATTTCGAAGTATAATCTATATGTAACGGCACAACTCCTTTCCAAAATGAAACTATAAATTTTTCTGGAAAGTTTGAGATTATATGTACGCACAATATAGCGCGTATGGAGAATGTGTAGAATTTCAATCATCATCACCATCATCATTATCAGCCGCAAGACGTCCACTGCTGGACAAAGGCCTTCCCCAAGGTTTTCCACAACGATCAATAGGTACGTCAAATTGTGAAATCGCTTCCGGGGTCCCTTATCATAAAAAATATAAATTATGAATAGCAAATTGAACCGAAATGGAGCGTAATTAGGTTGTTTATCACTGTTTGTATAGTTCAAGCCCCATGAGCACTTAAGTTACCTCTAAGTTAACTGGAGTGCCAATTAATAAACATCCAACTAGTGAATGATCGGATTGTATTGTTTGTTTCTAAATGAAAGATTTATTTGGTTTTACTGCCGCACTCAGAGACGTCAATTAATTTTTAAGTTAGATTAAAGTTGCTGCGTCTTATTCTATTGCTTTAACAAAGAAATTGACAGCAGCAACTTTAATCAAACTTAAAAGTTAATGACGTCTCTGAGTGCGCCCGTTAGACTGTTATCATTCATCCAACGCTAAAGGTCGTTATTTGTATAGGATTTATAGAAACGGCGTGCGGCATATAGTGAAGTTAAGTACCACGTTCCGTACCAAGAACTCAACAAAGAACCAATTTTGGATGGAAATAAGATGGTGTGGCAGAGAATAGGAAAAGGAACAGTTCGATTCACATTTGTGACTCTTCTGACAATAAATACCCATTTATTTACTGTTAGGTTATTATTTTATACATAACTCCCAGTTCGATAATGAACTATAAACCTGTGAGCCTAAATTGACCCCTAAGAGCGTATGAGTAACATTTTAGTGCATGCTCTCACACTTAAATACTGGTCGTAAAGTGACAAATGTTTTATCTAAGTTAATCCACACGATAAATCCGACGATAATAGGCCCGTTGAAGACAATGGTATATCATCCATCCAGATTTGTCCTAGTTTGAAGGACGAATGGGAAATGCACTAAAAAAATTTAACTCTTATTTATTTTATTTATTAAAACGCATTCTTTAGCCTAGGGTAAGATCTCGATGTAAACTTAATATCGTCCTTTTATATCTATGATCAAATAATCTATCGTCATCTCGCTTAGTATATAAACTTACTAATTGTATGAATCCGTTGTATGACTAATGGGCTTCTTGTAACCAATTTTAAAACCTCATTCAATGCCCGGTTGCCAGGTTTTTATACAAAAATAGACCCGATAGAACATTCTCGGCATGTTAATACGGCCTTACAAATCGTTCTGCCACTTTGACCAAGTTTTAATTGAAAACTAGACATTGATAAAGTAGGAAATGGGATAGATGTAGCAAAGTGTAAGCCAGTTTTATACAGTAATTTATCGATAAAGCTGTTCTATTTATCCCCGCACTTCAACCACGCTCTTTAATAATATTGTGAGCTTTAAGTGGAGACGCACACGGTATACGTTCGGGAAGAGCTGTAATTTAAAAAAAAATCCTTTATCACAAACACAAGATCGATTATGATAAATAAAGGAATAATTATTTTTACTAGCGGTGTATTTGAGTCTAATACGAAACTATTAAAACCTCAATCCTTTTTTTTCAATCACCAAGTGAACTAAGTGTGAGTGGGAGGAGGCAGAATGACGGGTTGCCAGAGACCCTACTCATATAAATCGGAAGTAAAAACTGTTAATACCAACTCAGGATTAGTAACTATAACATCACTCATAACTCAAAGGCAAATAGCTTTATAAATGCGGTCGTTTTTACCCCCCCCCCCCGACGCAAATATGGTCATCTGGTTATATGTTTGAAGTGTGTATCTATGTGGGCAACGAAGCTTCGTAGCGGATGGACCTATTTTGATTTAGTTTTTTTTTGTTAGCAAGGTGACTTAATCGAGAGTGTTCTTAGCTTGGTTTGATGAAAATCCGAGCCATTATGAGCACTGAAAGTAGAGGTCCCGATTTTGTCTGGGGTTTTTTAACTTGGTTAGGTTATGTGTAAAGATAAACCATTGCACAATGTTGTGTTAACATTGTGCAATCAATGTTTTAAAACTAAATTGACGCACACATCAGCTTGAGTGTAATTTAATGCCCGTTGAGATATTCGTCTATTAGTAGTAGCTAATATAGTAAGATTTTTTAAATGTTGTGATCCACAGTACATCTTTCAAACAATGGTATTGTTACAATTGTACACTCCAACCGCAAATGATCAGTGCAATATAAAACGAAATAGATAACAGAATAATTCATTTGACTAACGACTTTGCCGCCAAAGCTACAAGTTACAAATTGTAATGACGGCACAAGAAACCAAACTGAATCACACTAGCTGACACCAAAAAACTACCTGGGTATAGTCTTTATTTTTTGAACTGAGCTTATCCACTAAGAAGAAGACAATTCCATTGAGTGGTTAACCGCAAATTATGATAACGAGTGTTAAGCAGATAATAGTATTGCATAGATAGGTACAATGGCTTTGTCTATTCCGCTAAGTGGATGAGCTCAGTTCAAAAAATAAAGACTATACCGGTCTGAATTTCAAAAAGTATTGTAGCGAATGTACTGTCATTTCAATTTGTACCTTCTATCTTAGGCTGCAAAGTCGTTCAAATGAACTCTTTTATTATTTATATGGTTTTTATTTTGCACTGATCATTTGCGGTTGGAGTGTACAACAGAAACAATACCATTGTTTGAAAGATAAGCTCTCAAGTGGATTCCGACATTTTATAAAATTCCTACTATACTTACCCATACATAGGCGAAAGCAAGGTCGAAACGATTAGCTATAGTTTAGGATTTAATGGCAAATAGGTGTAATTGAGAGGCTGTATCAAGTAGATTAAGCAACTGGGGATTTGTTATCGGGTTCAATGAACTCATTTTGCGTAGGGCTTCATTGATAGCCCTGCCTACAGTTGTTATAAAGAAAATGTTGGCTTCTTGCCAAAAATAACGGACTACATATGTATGTGATCAGAATCAGATTGTTATTATGACGTATCGCTAAATTCATACTGAAATGATGGATATTTCGATATCCGATACCATACCAGCTTTATGTCCGTTAATATACATATAAAAAGTAATCCGTTTTTATTGATCTAGGGTATAATTTAATTTCGTTACAGATTGCCGGGAAGGGCGAGTTTTCGAAACGAAATAAATTCAAAAGGAATCCTTGCTATGATTAAAATTGGAAAAGCTTCCAGTGAACATTCTCGGCAACACATTACAAGTAAATGCGCATGATTTGATTTAGTAATTGATAAATTGATAATAATCTAAATTTTAGCCCGCAACGCAAAAAGAGGGGTGTTATAAGTGTGTATCCTGTGTATTTGTGTACCTATCTGTCTGTGGCATCGTAGCTCCTAAACGGACGGACCGATTCTGATTAAGTTTTTTTCCGTTAGAAAGGTGACTTAATCGAGTGTCTTTAGCTTGGTTTGATGAAAAATGTATAAATCCGTTAAGCCATAAGAGTAATGAGCTTTAAAAGTACAGGTTTGGATTTTGTCTTGGGTTTTTGGAACTACTGTTTTAATTTAGGACCCCTTGGCCCTTTATAATAACGAGTGCAATAACATGGAATAGCTAGATATAATCATTCTTGTTATAGATTACGCAACAATATCTGGCGTTTGCAGCAGCGTCTGGGCCCGCGGCGACGTGTCCCGCCAAAGAACACATACATACAGATGTACATATTTATATATGCGAGGTAATAAGTACATGTCTATGTTTTTTTAATAACACTGTACAGACAGCGTTTATTCTTCAAATGCAAACTGTACGAGCACAAATCACAAATAGTCAATACTCAATATCCAAATCGAATGTTTATTTAATTAAATATTAATATTGTTATGGGAAAATATTTGTATGATGAGCGTGATTATTTCGTCGCCTTACTTTCTCAACTTCAACGTATCTGCATTTTTTATTTGCAGTTGGTAATTTCATTTCATTAATTATAATTTATGATGTAATCAGTTTACCAACCGCAAGAAAAAAATGCAGATACTAGGTTAAGAGAGTAAGGCGACGATTTGTTCCTGAGTCATGGATTTTTTTATGTATTTCTGTTTATCATAGTATGGGTACTATACTACTAGCCTAGAGCTTAGTTTGGGATTAGGTCAATATGTGCGAGATTGTCCCCTGATATTTATTTATTGGTTCGTAATTTCAAGACGTAATACATGCCTTACTATTTTAATTCTTACCAACCTGGTTCTTATACGAGTCGTTACTTTTACACGTCCTAGGAGCGCGTCAAAGCGCTTACGCCATTGACCGAGAGTCTATTATTGCTCAATCCGTGCGCCATATTAATTGTGTACTGAACGGCGTGAAATAAGTCTAAAAACTCTACTTATGCGATATGTGAATAGAATAAGGTTTATTTCTAGACCTTACTATACATAAACAGTCGGTTGCATTGCGTCAGTAATGTTCACAGCAGATACCTTGTGAATACGGTGTAAGGTTCTCGTAAGCACAAAATAACAGAATAAGGTATTTCAGTTGCTAATCCATTCTCTCCTAAACTTAATTGCAATTGAAAGGGACAAAGCTGATGTAACTACGAACTTCAATTATTCAGAGAAATGTGTAGATATCTAATCTAATCAAACGTTAACTTGTCATAATTTCGCTCGCAATAACTTAACTGATAAGTGATAACCATTTAACGAGCGATAAATAAATGTACACGTCTACAGAATAATCTTTGTCGACCCACGCCTCACCACACACCACGTGACGGCTGAGTCACTGCCGGCATTCATTTACCGATAAAAGCTGCGTCAGCTGTCCTTGCTGTATCACTTAAACTCAACCTAACCGCTATGGTATAGAGTTCAAAATGTGTTATATAGGAAGTACGTATTGTACGTCCTGTGGTGCGCAATTTGGGACTTATCGTAATATCCATTAAATGGCTTTATTTTGCGCGCAAAAGCGTTTTTTTTGGAATGTAATATATTCCAAGCATTAATTTAGCGTGTTTAGTTCAAATTCAGTTAGTATTGAAACAGTTTCCGCTACAGGACAGGTTGGGCAGGAATTTATTACTCTTAACTTCGTCCGCGTAAACTAGTTTATCGCTTTTCCCTCTAGAACTATCAATATTTCTGTAATAAAAAGTATCCTATATGTTAATCCAGGATATGGACTGTCTGTGTGCCCATTTTTCCCTGAATTCGGGTTAGCCATTTATGCGTGATTGAGGGATAAACATCCAAACATCCTTAACTTTACATTTTCTTATTTATACTGACTGATTAGTAATGAAACAGGTAACTATTATAATTATAAGAATAGATGGAATGGTGAAATCAAAAATGTCTGTTCGTTTTTTTAATAAATTATGTACGGAATGGAGTTTATTTTCGCAATGCATTCGACTTTGTAATGCAGCTGCCAAGCGTGGGTGCTTCCGCGTGGCGACTTATTCGACGCTTTCCGTCTAACTCCCAAAAACCTACTCTTTTTAAAGGAGAACATTCTGTTAAATAAAATGTACAATATGCTACTTTATCTAAAAATATGGAGAGTTTAAAATCTTTAAGCTATTAAAAAGATACACCGTTCTCAACATGAGCAGGAGTGACTCAAAACTAGCTAATTAGTTAAAACTTCGACTCGCATACTACAACTTAAAAATACAATGAAATCTAAACCATTAAGCCAATCGGTTGAACAATTTTAAATACTATTGCATAACCCGTAATGGTGGTTTTACATTTGGTCATCTTACATCTGTCTCATTTGACATACCGAATAAGAGATGCACTGAAAATGTATGACAAATAATAGCCAAGTTTATCCACGGGCCACGTGTTTCATTGCGACTGCGCAGACCTGTCGATGTCTAGTGTTAATGCGTGTCCCTGTCGTCACGACACCGTCACGTTTTCGTCTCCGCCTCGTCCGATGTAGTACCGATGTTACGAGCAAACCCACTCGAGGTTGCCAAGTAGCAAGCCTGTTATTAAATTAATGCGGTCTATTAAAAACAATTATTTCTACTAACTAGTAAATAGGTTTAGCACGGTAATAAAGGAATCATCAGACAGAGTATAATAATAGTTCGGTCGTCCGGCACTGCTATACTTTAGAGTACTTCTCGGAGCCCTGGGGCTCCATAAAGCCTTTGCGAGTGCTCTACCATAAAATGAACCTAAAGAGCAATATTATGTAATTTTTTTTTTCGATAAAGAACCTAAACGTTTTTGCCTATTTTGGGGCTCCGTAAAATATTTACTGGTTCAAAAGGGTTCCGTCGTTTGAGAACCGCTAATCTAGAAATACTTAGACGGCGAAGCTTAGACATTGGTCGTCTTTCACAGAGGAGATTGATTGGTATCAAATTTCTATAATCAAAATAATTACCTACTTTTGTAAGTGTTACTGTTGTTTAACCTTCGTAAAGGCGTAATTCTTGAGGTTACTAGTGCCAATCACTGTATATGTACGTTGTTATGTCCTTCACATATTCCAGACGTCTGGTATAAGCGGCTAGTTACATAAACGCTATATCTGTCCATGCAACACATACGACATACGTATGTCATAACGTATTATGTTGTTCCTATTCCTACAAAGAAAACGAAAGTGTTTAAAATATTATAACCGGAAAAGTAAGCTTTGTCAAGTTTTCGTGGCATAGTGACATAACATCATAGCAATAAAATTTTAATTATTTATTTCATATAATAAGGTTTCATAAGATAAATTTAATAAATTTCGATTAGGTATTTTAATTTGAGATTGTCCATGCCATACGAATAAATAAATAAATAAGATAAAAGAACCCTAGGCAAATATTTTAAAGATGAGTGGTATAGTTATGTTATGTTTATAAACCAAACTTATGAGAAAAATGTTGTGAAATTTAAACATATCTCCAGTTTCAATTATGACTCAGCCTCGTCTTGGTTCTAAGGCTGCCTTTCTATTGAGGCGGAGACGAGCGGAGCGGTGCGAAAAGGACAAATCTCCTTGGACAGTACCCACACTAACGCATAGCACACAGAGGAATCTGATTGGTCCTTTTCGCACCGCTCCGCGCGTCTCCACCACAATGGAAAGGCAGCCTAAGGGTTTAATACAAGACATTCAAGTTAGTACGACTGGCGAGAATACCTTTGCCCAGCAACAGGACACTGAGATAAGACTACAAAAGAAGTTCCAGTAGAGACCCTTGTAGTAGAAAACCTTGCGTCTCACACATACGTGTTGAAACATGTATACTTACTTACACTTACTCCGTTGGCTCAGCGACCCGAAGTAGATCTTGGTCTCCGATACGAGTTGGCGCCAACGCGCCCTGTCTTGTACGATCTCCTCCCAGTTATCAGCGTGTAAGGCACGCAAGTCCTTTCCAACCTCGTCTCTCCAACGGTACTTGGGGCGGCCGACCGGTCTCCGGCCACTAGGTCATCCCACGTAGGCCCTTTTAACTGCCCTCTCAGCCGGCATTCTCTCCAGGTGCCCGAGCCAACGAAGTCTTGCTGACTTTGTCTCCCCAATAATGTTAGGTTCAGACACCAGGTCCTCCAGCTCTTGGTTCTTCCTTATCCTCCAAACAACAAACATGAAACATGTATAGTCATTTTTTTATATATCTGCGGGCCTGGTCATGTTTATCGGCGCGGACAGACGTGGAACTTTCTGACCAGTATGGTTAGTGAGAGTGACGGATGATTTATCTTCATTTATCCCCCACGATAAAGGCGATCATAATACGGGGGCTGCAATACCTACTCATGTAAATAGATGACGATTCCACCTGACATTCATTAACAGTTACGTGTGTGAGTCAATTATCTTGTGAATCACTGTTGTTTTCTTCACCACTACACTTAAATACTGCATTATTTAAGTGATTCACCTATGTATAGCCACTAGTAATGGTATTATCAATCTGTCTGTCCCTATGTATGCTTAGATCTTTGTGGGCCGTATTAATAAACTCATCTCAACTGTGATCCCCGTCACAAGATGCGTCCAAAATAACAGTTTTCTATGGATTGACGTTTACTTTGACGTATCTTGAGCCGGGGATCAGAGTTGAGATGAGTTTATTAATACGGCCCTAAAACTACGCATCGGATTTTGATGCGGTTTTCACCATCAGTTAGATAATTCTTCACGGAAGGTTTATGTATATAATAGAACCCGGAGCGAAGCGAGGGCGGGTCGCTATAGGTTATATTTTAACTTATGTAACCGAAGCGAGTAATATTAGGTATACCTAAATGCAAAGTTTGTATGGATGTTTGTATGTCTGTGCTTCAGTCACGCCTTGTCACACAGTTTGTACTTATACAGGTATTGACATTTTTTCTCGGAAAACTTGATAGTTCCCAAAGTAAAAGCGATAAACGACCTCCACCCGGACGGAGTCGCGGGCGAAAGCTAGCGTACCTAACCTTAATGCGATAGTTTAGTCCGTCTTAATGCCTCAACCAATCGCCGTGAAATTTGGTACAGAGATAGTTAGCAGCCTTAAAAAAAGATAAAAGATATTTATTCAGTAAGTAGGCCGCACGGGCACTTTTACACGTCAAAATCTACCAGCGCTTCCCAAGAGGAGACCACTGCTGAGAAGAAGCGCCGCAAGAAACTCAACAGTTAGTCTTTTTTTTAAATGAAAATATAACAATGTCACTACTTATTCTAACATTATATAAAACTGTAAAAATAATATTAAATATCTGCGTAGTTTTGCAGGAAAACATGTCAGAATGACTACGAGAAAATTTAAATATATATCACGATATATGTCAGAATGACTACGAGAAAATTTATATATATATCACACAAAACAGTTTGACATGTCTTCCTACATAAACCGTGTCCCCTAGACAAGATACAGCGTTTACATGATTTTTATGAGGTATGTACGAGTAGTAGGTAAGCTATTGAACATTAAACATTAGTTAATTTTCTGGTTTAGGCCAAGCATTTTTGTCCGTTAGATAGTCCTCGACCCTATAGTACGCCTTTGACATCAACGACTTTTTCAAGTAATTTTTAAGTGCTGGAAGGGGTAACTCTAAAACTACGTCGGGTAATTTATTATAAAAATGAATGCATTGACCTACAAATGATTTATATACTTTACGGACACGAAACTTTTTTATGGCAATTTTATTTTTATTCCTAGTATTTATATTATGTATATCAGAATTTTTAACGAAAGAGTCTAGGTTCTTAATAACATACATAATATTTTCATAAATATATTGGGATGCTACTGTTAAAATATTAATTTGTTTAAAAAGTTCTCTTAATGAATCACGGGAATTTAGGTTATATATAGAGCGAATGGCCCTTTTTTGTAACACAAATATAGTTTGTATGTCAGCTGCTTTTCCCCAAACCAGAATACCGTATGACATAACACTATGAAAATAACTATGATAAACTAAGCGAGCTGTCTCAACATTGGTAAGTTGTCTAATTTTCCTAACGGCGTAAGCGGCCTTACTTAATTTGCCTGCTAGAACTGCTATATGGGGACTCCATTGCAAATTATTGTCTATAGTTATGCCTAAGAAAAGTGCCTTATCTACCATTTCTAAACACTCGCCATTAAGAAAAATACTAGAATTTACCGGTTTAACATTAGGCAAAACGAACCTAACACATTTAGTTTTCTTAGCATTGAGTAGTAAGTTGTTACTCGTAAACCAATTAAGTACTTTAACAAGCGCGGCGTTTATCCTACTGTAGTCGACGGATTTTCGGTCTACCTTGAAAATGAGTGATGTATCATCAGCAAATAGTACAATATCACAAAGTGTATCTACTATGGGTGGTAAGTCATTTATATAAACCAAAAATAAGAAAGGACCTAATATAGAGCCCTGGGGCACACCTAATTTAACTGCAGCGCCAGCAGACTGCGTATTGTTTACAACAACCGTTTGTGTTCTATCACTGAGGTATGAAGACATAAGTCTTAGAGCACTATTTGATAGACCATAATGTTCCAATTTTAAAATAAGGGTCGCATGATCAACGCAATCAAAAGCTTTCGAAAGGTCACAAAATATTCCTACTGCATCACAAGATGTCTCCCAGATATTATATATATATTTAATAAGAACAGATGCTGCATCAGTAGTGGATCGTCCCTTGGTGAAGCCGAACTGATTACTGTTAAGCAGTTTATTTCTATTGAAGTGACCTAACATATCATTCAACATTAACTTCTCAAAGACTTTACTTAGAACTGGTAGTATAGAAATGGGGCGGAAATTCGTTAAATCACTCTTCTCGCCCGACTTAAAAAGGGGTATGACTTTACTATATTTCATTAGATTTGGAAAGACCCCCTCAGATATGCAATTATTGTAAATTAATGCTAAGTGGGGTGCAATTAGAACATAAGAAGGTACTTTTTAGCGAAAACTCGAACAGTTCCCAGGGAAATAGCAATAGGCAACTTCTGCTCGGAACTCAGACAAAAGCGTACACGCATTTATTTAATACATTTCACATTTGAATGCATATCTTTAAAACATCATGGTCATTAATAACGCAAGAATGCCCACGCATCAATTTTATCATGCCATTTTACTCACGTAGAGAACAAAGTAAGCTAAAAACCTGTTTTCGGTATGTTCCAAATGTTAAAAGCCGAACTTAGGTATGTATTATGTAAAAATATCTATTAGATGCAATATTAGATGTCTAGTTTAAATGATTTGTCTTTGCTAAAGGGAAGCTACTGCATTATTATAATTTTGTGAGATAAAAAGTACCCTGTGTCCGTCTACGGGGTATAAATTATCTCTGTATAAAATTTCACATCGATCGGTTAAAACCTTGAAGACGCGACAAACAAAAATACCATCGTTTTACAATATTGCACCTATAGGTGTTTAGTTATGTACCATGTAGATATTAAACTCTTATCCGGAATTTCCAAAGCTACTTAAGGGGTAACCGCTAAGTTACGACTTATCCTACCTTATTAACTTAAAGCTTATTAGATAATACGTATTGTCGTAGAAGGCATTATGCTGTTTGGCTTGGGGGCTAAATTACGGATTTATCTTAAGACATACGTTATATATTAGACGTCAGTTACGTGCGTTTATCGCTATATAAGCTATATAATTTGTAGTTACAAATTTATACATTTAAAAACCTTGTCGCCTCACTAATGTTGCCAATCCCTCGCAAACGTGACTAGGTGATCCCGTCATCTCCTCTTGGGTCAATTAGTTAATTGGGGTTCTAATTGATTTGAGAAAAACACGCAAAATATTATAAAACGAATAGTTTATCCATCACTAATTAACAGTACATATAAGTAATTCAGATCATGTGTTAAATTTATTAAGTTCAATATGTCAACGAGATCACTAATTCATCTTTTCAAACCGACTAACTCTGACACTTTGGCCGTGTTGAATAAAAGGCCATTGTACAATTTATAATGAATATTATTGACACAGTTGTTGGCATGCACTAGACACGTGTTTTCTTTCAATAACCTACTTACGCGTCGATAAGAATTATAACAGATTTGCGTCGAAATCAGTCAAGTTCATTGCGGTTTGATAACTTCTTTGACACACAGCCGACGGTAGAAGCGCGAATCGACTTTTAGCACAGAATAGCATTGTAATAAGAGAGTACACAGGTGCGTGGCGAGATGACCTCACGCTGTATGTGACAGTCCTAGGCAAAAAGTAATTGAATTACAAACAATTACAATTACATAATAGAATTTCAGTTACAAATTACACTTACAAGGAAAAAGTATTTATAGGTACTACTTACCAATTAACAATTACAAAATGTAATTAGTAATGAAAATACTAATTTAATTTTAATAATTGAAATTTGTAGTTACCTAATTACATTATTGAATTATGAATTACTTTTAATTAATAAAACAATTTTATAATTTAAATTTAGGTCTGCTGGAGCTGACATGTTCAAGGTTGATCAAAGCTTCTAAATACATAGAGAAAAAAAATCGCGTAAGTACTTAAATGCACTAAATAAATAGACAAATAGATGCGTAAGCGCCTCAGGCGACTGTCCCCGCGACTATTAATGTAATTTCAATTAACAATTCCTGTTTAATTGGAATTACATGTAATTGCAACTACTTATAATTCAATTACAAGTAATTCAAACAAATGTAATTTAATTATTAATTAAAATAATTAAAATACAAATGAATTAAATTACAAAATTATTAATTAAATTACAACAGTAATTAATTACGCCCAACACTGGTATGTTCAATTGTCAAATATTTTATCAGTAAATGACCTCATAATTACATATGATTTACTTATACCAAATCTGCTCATTTAGTGCCCATAATAGTAATTTGTATAGATTAATGACGCTCAGTTCGTGGGCGGATGTAAGTACCCCTATCTCCCCCATCCTATCAATAAAGTTGATAGCTTTTTTCAAACTCCGCCAAACACCGTACCAAAGTGTGAGAAATCCATTATGGCAAATGTCCTTCGATTTAGCAGGCCAATTCGACAGGGATAAAATTGGCAAATTATGCAGGTAAGATCCGTAAACGAGGCATTTACCCTTCTTCCAATACCTACATGCGTAATGAATAATGATGTTTTTAAAACAGGACTTTACTTGGAATATTGTGTGGGGCACATTGCTCGTATAATAGATGGCCGTTGGGGCAGAAAGGTTTTAGACTAGTGACCACATACCAGAAAGTGCAATGTTGGCAGGCCTCAGAAAGGAGGACCGACGACGATCTGATAAGGGTTAGGTAACATTTGGATGCGAATAGCACAGCGATCACGGTGAAGATCTTTGGGGAAGGCCTATGTCTTTAAGCGTAAAACACACTGAGCGCGGGCGCGGGTCGAACGCGGGCGTATCGCCGTTACATTGCGCGCTCTGTGAGGCCTATCGGAAAACGCGTGTATTACCGCCGTCATTGAAAGCGTTAACAGTAGGCGTGTTACGGCTGACATGATGATGATTGCATTTATTATTTTACCTAATGTGCTTGATGTTCAGCCAAGCAGTATACGCGTACTACCCTAGGACCCTGTCGCATTGAGATGACGTGTTCAACACCAATTAGGTACTCAAGTGGGAGTGACGCGGCCTGTCAATTCGACAGGGTTCTACGATGGTACACACAAATACATTTCCTTCACATACGTAATTCAGAATTTCATTACAAATAATTAAAATCCATATTTGCAAGCCCTCCTAACCAGATGTAGGGATAAGAACGGTATCACAACGTTTTTAATTGCGTTTCACTCCAAAGAGGCGGATAGAAAAGTCTACGGCGGTAACCATGATAACACCCCGTCTGGCGACTATTTCGGGAGTAATCGCCCCATTTCTGATAACAGCAATATTCGAATAACTTTTAATTTCAGTGCTCGTCATTTGAGGGTCTTTTGGAATATAATCAAAGCTAAAAAGTGTTATTTTTAGGTATTAGTATATATAAAACGTACGTGTGCGAGATCGTACAAGATTACACTATGTATGTTCTAATTTTTAATATTATTTTATTTTTATTATTTGTTGTTATAGCGGCAATATAGAAATACACACTGTGAAAATGTTGAACTGTCTACCTATTGTGGTTCATGAGATAAAGCCCGCTGATAGACAGACAGACGGACGAACGAACAGCGGAGGCTTAGTAATAGGGTTTCGTTGGCACACTATGGGTACGGAACCCTAAAAACTAAATGCGTTTATAATAATCTCCTTGTTATATCCACAATGATAAAACCAAATTAAATACATCAAGTTTTAGAATATTAGTTATTTATTTAACTTTAGAACTTCTATGCGTCATTCACATCTCAAGAGTCGATATCGTAGTATTCGTAGTTAACCACAACAATATCTATAATTATATAATTAAGACGTGTAATATTACATAGTTGGTACCTTTACATTAAACCTCTATATTTTCCGCATAATCTTTAATCCAAGTACATCATCATCATTATGAAGTACAATTTCCATTAATTCCTCAGACCTAAGCAACCTAATTCACAGCGCAATGACTACGCAGTACCTTTATGTAGGTACCTACTTTAACAGTGCGTCATTTCTTTTGTTGCATCACAGCACGAAACGCGGATGTTATCAGTACAGTCTGATTGTGTGATGCTGCAGTCTTGCTGCAGTCGTTTATATGTTGTCATAATAATAATATTTACGAGTTTATATCTATATGGAATACAGAGTTATTAAGAAGATATGTTAAGTGGAAAATTTTAAATAAAAGCCGCGTTTGCGACAGATGTCCCGTATTCGATCTCCGGGCAAAAATATAAATACCTCATATCAAGGGACAGTCTTCCACAATTTGTGACGTTTTCAATATAAAGGGACCTTATGGAGGCAGGCGGTTACGCCGTTTTTAGATCTGTAACCATAGTATTCGTATAGTTACAAGAATAAGAAGAGCGTAACTGCCTTCCTCCATAAGGTCCCTTTATATTGAGAACGTCACATTTAATCTAGACCCAAGACTAAGTCTAGGCTTATACTATGGGTACTAGGCAACGATAAACATACTTATTATAGATATCTTTTGCCTAACGACTACGTCCGCGTAGAAGTCGTTTATCGGGAGTATCCCTCGGGAACTATCAAATTTTCCGGGATAAAAAGTATCCTATGTTCCGGGTAATAAACTTACTGTATGCCCAATCTTATCCAAATCGGTTAAGCCGTTTCTGAGATCTGCGCACAAACTCACAGACAAAAATTCTAAAAATCATTGTTTTGGGTCTATTGCGTGTTTAATAAAATCCTCCAATAACAGTTTTCTCTAATATCTTCCATGTACATACAGACAGCGATCAGTTACACTTTTATTATAATTATGTACCTACAATCAAGGTCATAAATATGTATACACTTTAGTACCTTGTCTATTTAATGTCATGTTTAAACTGCCATAGGTATATGAATGTCACAGCGATTAAAGTGACAAGGCACTAAAGTGTATACATATTTATGACCTTGACTGTATATAGATATGTATGTGATGAGCATGAGTATATATCATATGTATTTAATAACGTAACCAAAGTAGATCTTCCCGGTTTGATCATGCATGAAAGTGTTATTTAAAAGCAGGGTTGTGTAGGGTAACGCAGGGTACTGAACCCGACAGGCGGAAAGCGGGTTTGTATCCGAGGGCCCGTACCCCGTGTAAGGTGTCCCCTATAAAAAATATGCACCCGACCCTTTTCTAAAGCCGGTGCCGTTCTACTATTAATTTTAATTACATCGACAAAAGGCTTTTTTCGCCAAATTGCTAGGCAGCATAGGAATTAATGTAAGTGTATATTTAATATCCGCGAGGGCTGATCTTGTTATTTTTAAGTAGGTAGGTAGGTACTAGTTTTTGCTTGTTCATTGGCCTAGAATCCGTAGTTATTCCTCGAGTGTATAACACTTTCCGTCTATAAATTGATCTTTTGTAGACAAAAATAGGTAAAACACAAATCAAGATAAAAACGAACACTTTCTCATTTATTAACTTAAAATTATTATTACATTGTAATTCATTTCTGAGCATAGGGAAACCTGGGCTAACACATCTTGTATTTTCTCGCTCGTCGCTCAGTGCGTCTTTATCGTTATAGATAAGTTAGAAAGGGAGATCGGAGCGACAAACAAGTGCTAGCCGTCCTGACCAGAAATGAATACGTCAGTTTTTAATTTAACGCATTCAACGTCGACGACGCACGCTTTGCGTCCATTTCGTATAATACAAATGAATGACTTAAATCTAAATGTAGAATGCTCATAATAAAACTTTGAAAAAAAACATCTACCAATCACATAAACAGATATCGGTAAAGATTTCAAAGCAAATGACGAGGTTCTCAACAAAAAATATGAATAAAATAGCTAAGTATCTATAAATGTAGGCGTGAGTAGCACGCCCACTATGAAGTCACGACCCGCACGACTGAAGTCGAGCTTGTAGACAGGAAATATCCGTAGGGCCGATAAGGCGCCAGATTTTGAGCTCTAAAGCAGTGGTTCCGGGGACTCCATAAGGCGACAATTTTTAAGCGAATTTATAGAGCTGGGCACTGATTGCGAACGAAGGCAGGTGTTCGAAGTAACTCCCAAAGGTTCGTTTAAAGGTTCTATGTCCGAAAAAAAGTGCGAAACGTTGCAGGTAACAAAGTAATAAAAACTTATTTCTTGTTTCAGATTGGCGTACCCTCGTTTATATACATAAAATAAAGTAGAATAATCTTATACCTTTCTTGAAAACGGCTCAGTCAGTCACTAGAAAATATCATACCAAACATTGGACTCAAAAATACTAGAAGCGGTAGAAATAGAGACTTCTTATATTCCTGAGCCCTATGATGGCTGGTGACTGCTTATCCTAGATCGCCGTAGCTTCAGATGTCGAGTTCAACCTCCAGTGGCTGCCGTGTACTAGTTTTTCTGTGGCAACTGCTCATCGACGAAGGATAAGGCTGACCGCACACTACTAGCTAGCGTCTTTTGAGCGTCGGCGCCCTGCCAGCGCCTAGTGCATAACGCAATCCCATCGCCCCGATACCCGCTACGCGGGACGCAAGGACGCCGACGCTGAAGACGCTAGTGTGGAGGGGCTCTAAACATCGTGAGGGAACATGCACATTCCGTTAACACACGTAAAGAGGGTAATCGCACAATAAACATCCATTCATCAAAATTTCCAAGCCCAGGGTATATAGGTACATGTACTATTCTTGGTGCTATATTATCTCATCTGTAGATAAATATGTTGTTTCTCAGAAAACATTCAATAACGACATCGTTTAGGAATGACGTGTTGTCGATACCAACGATAATCGTGAGTCATTGTTGTGATAACAGTATTTATAGCTAGAAAAGGACCACTGATAAGGGATCATTATAACTGAATTAACGTTATGATTGACCATTAACGTCAAAATGTATATAGTCCAACTAGGTTTAGCTACATAGGTACATTATAATGTAAGAATTTTGAATGATTAAAGAAATAAACAATATCTTCCAGTCTTTTTTTTTACAATTGAAACTCCTAGAATAACACCACTATTTCATTATGCTTAAATTAATTTCCATCTCGCACCCTAAAATTAAATTGATTGGTCATTTTGAGATGTCATCTTGGTCACATATGAGCATTTTGCAATGCCAGAGATTATTTATCTCTGTTACTCCTGTGCGGTATTCGGTAAGTAGCTATCGACAAAGTAAAATTTAGATCAGAAAAGAGTTTACATAGATTTAATGTATTTTGCTCATTGTAAGGCTATGTTTTTGTCATTAGGCGAACAGTGAGCAGCTGGCTGTTTGCTTCCAGTTCATCCCCCTATATGCTTAAATTGTTCACACTGTATGCAGTGTACAGTCGAGGGCAGAAATATGTATACACTTTTGGACCTTATAAGATTGTAATAAGGTCCAAAAGTGTATACATATTTCTACCCTCGACTGTACAATACGCACTGTATGAACACTCCATTGAAATTAAAACATATAGAGAGGTGAACTGGAAGCAAACAGTCAGCCACTCACTGTTCGCCTAATTTGAACACAGCCTAATTGCTATGATTGTGAAAATTAACCCGCATTAATTATCAATATTAACCAAAACAATGAAAAGGTTGATATTGCAATCACACAATTTTATTATAATATGACATTCAGCAAATGAGAAAAATGCTAAAACTTCAAAATTAAACAAAGCTAATAGCAAGTCTATAGGTCAGCATACTTCTCTAATTTGTGCCATTAACCTGCGAGAGATTGTCAACTTTATCCAATTATAATTAGAAACAAAATAGTAATTGTCTTAAACATTGTGCGTGCATAGGGCATATGAGGAGCTTCATCGACAATTTAGTTAGCCTAGTAGGTATAGTAAGATTTTTTTTTAAATGTCGGGATCCACTTGAGTGCTGATCTTTCAAACAGTGGTATTATTTATATTGTAGTCTCCAACTGCAAATGATTAGTGCAAAATAAACAGTAAATAACAAAAGAATTCATTTGAATAGAGGCTTTGCCACCTAAGCTAGAGAAGGTACAAATTGTAATCAAATCAATTAAAAGAAACTACATATATTGTATTACACTGTAGCTGAACCAACAGACTACCTGGGTACGGGTCTCAATTTCAAAAAGTATTGTAGCAAATTAGCTGTCATTTCAATTTGTACCTTCTAGCTTAGGCGGCAAAGTGGCAATTCATATGAATTCTTTTGTTATTTATTTCGTTTTATTTTGCACTGATAATTTTGGGTTAAAGTACAATAGTAACCCTGCCTACAAAGCTTGTTCTAGGTTTCAATGAAACATGGTTCTTACATTCCTGTTAATAACAGTGCATTCATATTGAAAATACTAACTGTTATAGGTACATATAGTTACAGATAACAGCTGTTTTTACTATTAATTATTAATGCAATCAGTTCATTTGAAGTTCAAAACAGAGTATCCCATGTTCTGCATAAGTGCAAGCTACAACCTGTGTATGCGTGTTCCAATAAGCACATGTCTCACCATGAAGATCTTATTAAAATGTATGTTATTTAATTATTCAAACCTTTTATCTTACCAGCAGGAAGTTCAGTAGATGCAGGAGCAAGGAGCATAATACATATATTTTCCTTCCAACAATATAACAGAAAACCCCAGTACCTTTTTCCTTAACTATAAATAGGATGTCAATTCAGGAGTGTATTAGCTCAATACCTAATCACTAGAAGAGCCTGATGCCTTAATTAAAATATTTGTATATCATTATGTAGGTCACTATTGAATATACTGTCAAGGTGATACCAGCAAATTAACATTGTATTCATTGTATTCAATAGAAAGAATTCTGTAAATAGTTGTGACTTAGTGAATTGATGTTGGTTAATGCAGATTTCAGAACCAATATTACATTTTATTTTTAAGTTGTGATTTAATAAAATATAATTGTAAACAGCATGTTTTGAAATTTAAATATTCAATTATTATTTCATTCAACACACATCTCATAGTTAAATAATAAAAATGAATGTGGAAACTTAATGTTCATGTTAAAACCTACCTTTCCTGTAAGTTAAATTAGGTAATGAAAATGGTTTCAAAATAACAGCATATAAATCAATCTGAATATCAATGCATACCTATAACTAATTACAAATTGCTCTTTATAAATAGAAGAAAATAAAATAATAAGTTTATTTCTATGAATTTTAGTTAATAAACTCCTATAACGATATTTAAAATTAAATTAAATCTGGTACTTACCTTAATAGAGTTAAACAACAGAAAAAAGTTCTGAAAAAATATACAATTACTCAACAAGTAGTGAATAATAACTGTTGAGAAAAAATATGAACGTTCCAGCTAAGTAAACATTGTAGTTTCCTCACGAATGTGTTTTATATACGCATTGCAATAATCAAAATAATTGATAATGCATGTTGTCAAAGCGTACCGGCGTACGATATTGTTAGTAAACAATAACATATGACTAACCGGCTTCAAACGACCTTTTACCTGAGTTTTCTAAATACAATCGACTAGAAAATTGCAAAAAAAAACAGCTCTCAGCCCTAAAACGAACGAGATATGAGCAATTAAGAGATTTATGAGACTCGAGCAAGACTGATAACCACCATGTGGTGATAATGATAACGCGCCAAAATTAGACAATATTAATTTGGGCGGAGTTTGTTGGTCCAAACACAAAGTATTAGTATAGTTTAAGTTATATCTTATAAGTATTTCAAATAAAATATAATTGCAATAACGCATAAAATAATAGTATTTATTCGTAAAAATTTCAGCCAGTGAAACGCCCCTAGCGGCAGGAAAATGCAACATAAACATAATGGCCGACACACAGTAGTTTCGACGAAAACCTAAATGCGCAAAATACTTACACATTCCTCCTCTTTCTCCATTCCAGAGGGCATTTGAGGTACTGCACGGTTAATCGCCGAGTAGTCTGGTAAATCCGGAAGCTCCTCGGCGAGATATATGGGCATTGGCTTCGACGCATCCAGGGCCCTCGCCCTAAACGAGAGCTTCGACATTTTGTTGACAGAACAAAACACGCTAGCGTCGACACAAAAATGCACTTAAAAAACACTTTATAGCTCCTCCAGGAGGTCCTAAAGGACCGTAAACTGAACTTAACACACTCTAGTTTGTTCCCATGATTAATTTTTGCACGCACTCAGTCACAATTAATGAAAAACCGTAACGAAACTTTACATATTGAGCGTACTTTACAGAAAGCCATCATGGCGGCTTTCCGTTTGTCGGACGACCATGACCAACTTCCACCTAGCACGATGTGCGCGGGAAGGAAACACGCGGGAACTTTTGTGTTATTTTTATACCTATTTAACCAAATACCAATCAAAGCATTGTAAATTTTATATCGTTGTACTTGTTTTTTTGAAATATAATTATTTAATTTTTAAAATACGTAACTAAGAGCAATAATTACACATTCGTATAAAATAAAATACTGAGTTGACGCTATTGTCACTTAGAACCATAGACGAATCACGACACTTTTAAACAGCGTTTGTGATAAAGGCGATGACTTTAGCATCATACAGCCAACTTAGTGCAAAATACATAGATTAAACGTTTAATTTTTATTTTGCTCCGTTTCACGAACCTCTTGTTGATATTTGTGTTAAATAATTATTAATAATCATTGATAAATCGCTTAATTTAATATATTTTCACCAACATCAAGGAAAAACTCTTTTTGTAGATGATTAATAAAAATATATTGTCAATCGCGGCGAATCCATCTTTTTTTTTGGCATATATCAAAAAAGCGAAATTGTCTTATTTTGTTGCCTAGACCAATGAAAAAAAATAATCGCAAATTTATTCAAACATTCATAATAGCAATTTGTAAAAGCAAAATCTACTCTTCTGAACTGACAATTTAAATTTGAGAGTTGTAAATAACCCTTCTTGGCAGTCGGGTAAAAATGGGATGAAGATCTTAAGGTCGGCCCCCGTATTATGGTCAACTTTATAGCGGTGGATATATGTGGATAAAGCATCCGTTACTCCCGCACCAGCCTACCTAAGCGTGGATAAAACATTTGTCTCTACCAAGTGACGGATGTTGTATCAACCCTTTTCAATATCTATAAACAGGACCATAATAGGCCAGCAGGATGAAATATATAAAAATTTACTGCCGCATTCAGAGACGTCAATTAATTTTTAAGTTTCATTAGCGTCTTATTCTATTGCTATAGCAGAGAAAGTGACAGCAGCAACTAATCAAACTTAAAAGTTAATTGACGTCTCTGAGTGCGGCCGTAAGTTTTTTATTTTCTAATTGTTAGCTAGTAAGCTTACTAATAGAATTACGGTGCTCGTAGAACAAAACAGTCTTCTCTCTGCCCGTCAATTTGGCTTCCGCCAAGGAAGGTCAACAGAAGAAAAATTACACTGTTAACAGATATTGTCACCTCTCATCTTGACAAGGGGCGGAACTGTGTCGGCGTCTTCCTTGACCTGAAGAAGGCGTTCGATACAGTTTCAACTCCTATCCTACTTAGGAAACTGGAAACTTTCGGGATTAGAGGCACTGCCTTAAACTGGTTTTTTTTTTTATTGATAATGGGTTTGCTCTTGACCAATTCCCGCCCTTGGAGGACGAAGATTCAGTCTACGATGTAGCGAGCTCACCCAGAAGATGCCTATGCCTATGGTTCGCTTGATCTAACTGAAAGGAGACAATGTGTGAGAATTGGCAATAGGATGAGCGGTTGGGAACCAGTATCCTTTGGCGTGCCCCAGGGCAGCATTCTGGGTCCCACCCTTTTTATTGCATATATCAATGATATCACGTCTCTTGCACTTCAAGATAGCGATGTTATCTGCTATGCTGATGACACAGCCATAATTTTCCATGGTCGATCCTGGCAGAGTGTCCGAAACGCAGCCACTGAGGGTCTGCTAGGTGTATCTGCGTGGCTGGAGCGAAATCTCTTAACCTTAAATGCAGCTAAGACGCAATTTCTGTGCTTCCATAAAACAGCCACCTCCCGCCCTCCAGCCGGCTTTAGTAATTTAAAAACTCATACTCAAACCTGTAGTGTGCCGAAAGATCTCTTCGTCTTAAGCTGCAAATGCGATTATATAACTAAAGCTAGATCCTTAAAATATTTAGGCGTTGTGCTAGACGAAAATCTAAGATTTAAAGACCACATATCGGTGACAGCTGCTAGGGTTCGTAAACTTATCTACACCATGAAATTGCTCAGAGATGTGACTGATGTTTCCCTACTTCAAATGGTGTATCTTGCACTGTGCGAGTCAATTTTTAACTACTGCATCCTCGCTTGGGGTGGCATAGCCAAGTCTACCATGATGGTCTTGGAAAGAGCTCAGAGAGCGGTCTTGAAAGTCTCTTTACGAAAACCGCGGCGCCTTTCTACAGTTGATCTTTTTAAGGAGGCGCAGGTTCTAAGTGTCCGGAAACTGTTCCTTTTACGTGTTACTTTGTATATATGCATTAACAGACGAGAAATTCGGCCATTTATCCTGACCTGCTAAAAAAAGAATTTTTAAGGTCCCAAAACCTTCCGTTAAAACGAATTTTGCCAGAAGGTTCAAATCATTTCTTTTTCCTCATATTTACAATAAGATTGTTGGGGCATGTGACATAAGGTATTGTCGAGTTTTTGAGGCCAAGAAGCGTATTCTCAGCCTGTTGTTAGACTGGGATTACAGTGAGGCCGAGAGTTTTAAATATTTTAAGTTAAATGTAGTTTCCCCACTCGCAAGACTGTTTGCCGATCTTTTGAATTATATTCTTATCATTCAACCAACTAGATGCAAACTCCCGCACCCTCTCACTCATACTCTCACACACGCAAACCTGCACTAACACACTCACACACACACTCACCCGCATATAGTCATACACCTACACATACACCTGCGCACATTTTTTCTACTTACCAATTTAGTTCTGAAGCTGGTTATTCTTCTTTCAAACCAATTCATGTAAGCATTAGAATACCCTCTTTAAATTTATATTATATACTCGTACCTACTTCCTAGAATACAGACCGCAATTCCCTCGGTAATTCTTTGTATTGTTTTTGGCTGCCACGATTTGGCCTAGCCTAGTGTGGAGTCAAAGTTACTTTTGTTTAGTGACCGACCGAAACATGTTATTTTGCCGAAACCGAAACCGAAACCGAAGGTTCGGTTTCATTGTAGTTTCGGCCGAAACCGAAACCGAACCTTTTATATAAAAAAAAAAAGTCCTTAAAAAGTCGAAAAAATGTTAGTAAGCCCGTTTTTTTCTAAAATTAATATCTCGCCGACGTATTATTACAGGTTTCTACTTTCAAAGATCAGCACAGTTACAGAGGTTCTGTTTGAAAATTTACCCGAAGGTACGATGTTGTAAGTTTCGGCGCGGCCGAAGGGTTCGGCCGTTTTTGGCCGAAACCGAAACTCGGGCCGAAACTTGATCTTTTGGCCGAAACTGGCCGAAACCGAAACCGAAACTGAAATTTCGGTCGGACACTACTTTTGTTATTGTACTGTAATTATTTTGGTAAATAAATCTTTACTTTATTGTTATTCTTATAGGAACCTATTTATGATCCTGAGATAAAAAAAAAACATAGTCGAATTGAGAACCTCCTCCTTTTTTGAAGTCGGTTAAAAAGTATTATTTCATGTCGCATTTCTCGGGGCTCGCTATGGCCATCCAATACAACAGTTTAGTGGTTTTAAATCGTAAATACGTCCATTAATAATACCAATCAATATCCATACATATGTACAGCCAGCGTAACAAAAAAAAAACCCCGGTCAAGTGCGAATCGGGCTCGTGCACCGAGGGTTCCGTATTGAAGTCCGTACTTCAAAACAAAAATATACCTTTTTAACCCGCGACGCAAAAAGAGGGGTGTTATAAGTTTGACCTGTGTATCTGTCTGTGGCATCGTAGCTCCTAAACGGATGGACCTATTTTGATTTAGTTTCTTTTTGTTAGAAAGGTGACTTAATCGAGTGTTAATAGCTTGGTTTGATGTCAATCTGATAAGCCGTTTAAAAGTTATGAGCTCTGAAAGCGTTTTTGTCGGGAGTTTTTTAATACTTGAAATCTTGTAGTGACAAAGTCCGTCCTGTGACGTACATACGTGCTCGGAGCCCGTTTAAGTCTTTGTCAGACGTGACGACGACGCTTGAATCAAGGTACTAACTAGGAGCTAATATGGCCCTTGCCATATTATTTATTTACTTTTTAGAGTTTTATTTTTGTGCGAACGGTCATAAATCAAAAAGTACGTCACAGAAAATTATAAAAAAAAATAGTTTTGAAATGTGCAGATTGCGCCCTTTCATATGATACCCCACTTGCTATAATCGAATCACTTTAATTTTTCAACCCTCCATTCTAGACCCATTTTTAGTTATTTATAAAATTTATTTTATATTTTTTTTTTACTAAAAACAGATGCGGGCAAGCAAGTTATACAACTATGCCAAATTTCAAGTTGATAGCTTGTGTAGTTGCTGAGAAAACCTGCTGTGACATCAGATAGACAACGAAGTCTCACCATAAGGGTTCCTTTTTTACTATTTTGGTACGGAACCCTAAAAAGAATAAAATAATAGCGGCGCCACTGTCTATGACAAAATCGTTTTCGTGTGGCATTTTTCAAGTACTCATACAGATAAAGATTACTATTATTACAGATATGATAATACGTGTTGCTGGTAATAATAAGTTTGTCTTAATTTAAATTTTTGGGACAAGCCTTTCTTGCCGACTATACTATTTTTGCACAGTCATCATCTGCTTATCAAGACAAACCCAAAGATGGCGTGGCTGTCTTGTTTCGTTGCGGAGTTCCTATGACCACCTTACGATTGCATCATGAGATCAGCTCCATATTATTGCATTGTCACCGAAGCTACTTGATTTACACAAACTTACATACAACATTGCAAGTTAATAAAAACAATAAAAATATTGTAAAAAAATAGCAGGTCTTACACACTAGGGTATGCCTGCGCAGTTTTGCCTGTACAGTTGAACTGCACAGGTAAACCGGAGCGTGTATGTGACAACTGTGCAGGTTTCCACGCCTGTACAGGCAACTTGTGTCACACACACGCTCCGGTTTACCTGTGCAGTTCAACTGTACAGGCAAAACTGCGCAGGCATACCCTAGTGTGTATGGCCTGCTTTAAACACTTTATGGTCGCACTGTATTTGTCGTTGTACGGCCGCACTTAAGACGTCAATTAAGTTTTAAGTTTCATTAAAGTAGTTGCTGTCACTTTCTTTGCTATAGCAATAGAAAAAGACGCGGTAACTTTAATTAAACTTAAAAAATAATTGACGTCTCTAAGTGCGGCAGTTAGAGCTACTGCTTTTATATAACCCATAATTAAGTAAAAATTAACTTAGATCGAGATTGCGAAAACGCGTCGCGCGTTTTCACGCCGCGCTTGGCGCGACGCGTCGTTTTCCTGCAGTGCGCCTGCCGCGCCGCGCTGACGTCGCGTTTGACGAAGCCTTTTATAAATGCGGCCCCGGAACTACGATTTTTCCAGAGACAGAAAGTGCGAAAGCTTGAAAGTGGCGCCCTCACTTCCAGCTCGGCCACGCTCGGCTTTCCGCTTTTTTGACTTGTTATGCCAATTCCGCGTCAATAGATGAGGGGAGACCCAGTAGCCATGGCGTTAAAAAACTTAAGAACAAGGGCAGAGTATAGATAGAAAAGTAGTCTAACTTCAAACAAAGGTACATCGCGCGGCTTGCATGTGTGCGTACGCGTCCGTACGGCTGTGGGCGGCGCTAGCCACGCACACGAAATTACATCTCGCGACTGTTACTGCTTGAGTCGGGGCCGCAGCGTCGTCATTGCGTTCGGTCACGTTTGGGTGAGGTGTGCGTAGAGATGTGCCGTTCTCGTAAACTTCCCTTAATTTGTATGGGAAATATTCCTCGTCGAGAATGTTCTCCATACAAAATGAGGTAACTTCCCGTGAACGGCACATCTCTAGGTGTGCGTACCTATTTAATTTCGAGCGACAATGTAGTCACCGAGAGGTCGTATTTATTGTTCAGTGTACGGGTGCACAAAAAATGGTACGCAAAATCCGGAGCTATCGTTTTTCAAGGTACCTTTGGAGTCTGAAAGGTGTACCTACATATTTAGAGTTTGTGAAGTAAATATGCGGTTTATATTTTGATATTTATAAGTAGCCCACTTGCTGCTTTTGTTAAATATAATTTATTGCCAGCGTGACATTTTCATACGTTTCAACACGACTAAACTTAAACCTAGCTTAGGTAGGTGTACAACTACGAGTAGTACGAGTATATCCAGATTTAATAAAAGCTCTGTTCAATGTAAATAATTAATTAGGTATTTCGTACCAGGCAGGCGCCTATGGTATACTTGTAGTGTAAGTGAAATAAATACGTATTAAGTACGTAATTAAAATTGCCGTGTGACATGACATAGCGGGTAGCCTACGAAGCTAGCGGTCCCGGGTTCGATTCCCGGTCAGGGCAAATATTTGTGTGATGAGAGTATAAACATATTATTTAGTGTCAACACTTAACAAATATGCAAGTAAAATAATTTAAATTAGGTAGGTACTTATCTAACAATATTTATACTTACCTACTTCAGGTTTGTGTACTTAATTTATAAGAGTTACTATGATTATAAATCATAGACCAAAGTATTGCCAAGTAGGTAGGTGACTGAAATAGAAGAACAAGGTTTGGACAACCCTAGGCGCCCGAGCGGCAATAGGTATCAGTCTCCTACAGGGCCGGAGTTGGACTACTTTTCTATCTATACTCTGACAAGGGCCGTAGAGTTTTTTTTAGTTGTAAAGGAGAATGTGGGAAAAATCGTGCAAGAGTGAAGTGCATGTACTATTTTTATTTAACGTATAATTGAATAATTTATTATGCGGGTACTTTTTAAGAAATACACGACTACAACCTTTTTAAATCAAAAATATTGACCATAACTATTAATAATGTACGATGAGAAGCATGAACAAAATTAAAATACTGTAATATAAGTTTATTAAATGAAAATTAAAGCCAGATAAATATTTAGTCGGTTTAGTATCTTAAAAAAAAACTAATTCTATTTTATTACATTATTTCAGCAAATATACAGTTATTCTAAATACTATATAGGCTAGATTTATTATCATTTTGAGCTCTACACGAATATTTGACATGCTTGAATTTGCTTGAATATTTATGGTCAAAATGAAATCCACTAGTAAATCATGTGTTCAACAAAACGATTTTTTACTAACTACCGTTCAAAAAAATTACGGACCAGGCATAAAACTACCCTATATATTGAATATGTTGTATATTATAGTCTCAATGATATTTATCCTTTGTTAAAGTTGTAAAATGTAAAAAGCACACCCGAATATCCATGCAAGCTCTTTCTTAAAAAAAAAATCATAATAACTACAATATTAATACAAAACTAAATTTAATAAACACCAACTTTTTCCGAAGCGAATCTTATTAAAAGAAAAATCAAATTTAACAATAATTTAATCAGCCATTCCATCAATAGTAAAAAAGTACGATTTCAATATACCAATAAAACTGAGTATCATGTATAACTAGATAAAACGTTCATTACCATTACATACAATTTCACCAAATTCATATTTATAAGGAAAACAATCAGTCTGTAAAAAAGAATGCTTATATAGATAAACGCGCCAGCGTGAGGTGCCTTAAGCGCCACATATAGTACGATTCGTCGCTTCGATCGATCGTCATGAAAATTCGATCCATTTTTCGATGCGACTCGCGTAAAATCCGTCGTTCAATTTTAACACTGAACGACGGATCGTTACAATAAATTGCCCCACGTATGGGCCCCGTCATGGCGCCTACAATTTCGATGAGTAAGGGCGAACATAAAGCTCTTATGTATTAGAGTGAGACAGACACAATTATACCATTATCTAATGTGTACACAGTAACGCCGATTATCCGCGAATATGTAAATTAGGAACAATAATTTCCGTCATATTTGTAGTTTGCGGGATGCAGTTGCTAAGGGTGCGAATGCCAAAAAAATCTATTAAAACTAACGTCAGAACAAATATTTATAGAACAACAATACATTGAATCAATTTTATCTTTCAATAATGCGGCCCTATCTCTTTCTCCTTCAATTACAGAAAGTGATTAAAGCAAATGCAACCTTAGAATTTGGGAGCAGGGCCCTTGATATTGTAAATCAGTAAATAAAAATAAAAACATTATTTTGTCCACCAATAAATACCATTTTCCCGTAAACGTAAACATGAGAATTCAAGAAATGTTACCATAAATTAGTTCCTTTTCAGTGTTGTCACTAAACACATTCGACCTGAGGGCCTAGTGTAAGTTTTGCAACGTTTATTACGTCTCGATCGCGTTTGCGTAAAAGCGTCACTTTGTATGGAACCGTCAAATGTCTCGAATACGCGCCGCGAGGGGCGCTGTCACACTTCCATACTAATTGAGACTAAACGCCAACGCGATCGAAACGTAAAAAACGTTGCAAAACTTACACTAGGCCCTGTATTTTGCATCTCTGAACATTCGACCGTACATATTTGGACATGTTGATATCTGGCCGCGTCGCATTCATGCTAATTGGGAATTTCACGATTTGGCCATCTTCACAAAATGGTTGTTTTATATGAATGTGACGTTCTCAATATAAAGGGACCTTATGGAGGCAGGCGGTTACGCCGTTTTTAAAACTGTTACCATAGTATTCGTATAGTTACAAGAATAAGAAGAACGTAACTGCCTTCCTCCATAAGGTCCCTTTATATTGAGAACGTCACAAATATACCATTTGGTATCTCGGTCGTTTTGGTAGATAGACTCAATACTAATCAAAAACATTCTTTGACACTTCAACAAAATGTATTAAAGCAGGCTATACTCACTAGGGTATGCCTGCGCAGTTTTGCCTGCACAGGTAAACCGGAGCGAGTGTGTGACACAACTGTGCAGGTTTTCATGCCTGTACAGGCAACTTGTGTCACATACACGCTCCGGTTTACCTGTGCAGTTCAACTGTACAGGCAAAACTGCGCCGGCATGCCCTAGTGAGTATGGCCAGCTTAAGACACACTTTTGGGTACATTTCGGCAACTATTTCCAGAATAATTTCACTAAACCAAATATTTAAGTCTGTAATAAAAAAACACTGTTGTAACGGTAAACTTTGTCAGATACGGGTCCGACGGACCTTTAGTTCGCCCTACTATAAAACGGAGCTATAAATTTGGAATTACATCAAGATCAGCTTAAAAACATACAATAAACAAAAGTACACATTTCAACAAACTTATCTACGAAGCTCCTTTTTGCACTCAATATATATTTGATTTGATAAACATTTAGTTAATTTGTCATGTGCTATGCGCTATATTTTTGCTATAAATATTAAATATATTTTATATATTTCCTATAAGTGTTAACTAAACATATACAAACCGTGAATCATTATTTTGCTGTACGAGATACACTTATAAATTACTACACATATAACTTTAGACCATAATGTACGTGGTACGTGTATATGGATAAATTTTTTTTGTTGCTGAAGGCTTTCTATACTATTTAATTAGTTACAAATAAAGCGCACGTTTGCAATATTATAGATGAATAGTTTTACGGAAGATAAGTTATAGATTATATAATATTGTTGTCACAATTTGACTCTATTCGCTACGCTCGCCCGCAACTAGAGTAAGAAAAAGGCAAAAATATACCCATAACAACATTAATGTGTGTCCCAAATCAGTACGAGTACATAACTTGTTTGTCGCTCGTGTATCCCTTTCAAGCTGGTCTGTAACGAAAGAAACAAGCGATAAAATACAAAATAAAGCAGTGCCGGATCAGCCATTAAACAAAGTAGCCGCTTAGGGCAGCGATGCCAGACGTAATTATAGTACATGTACGATAATTACTTCACTTCGATTTTTCGTTTGGCAACACTGGTTTGGTCTTCTGCCAGGCACAGTTTATAACGTCAACTGTCAAAAAGACCTCACTTCCCAGAAGCGCGAGTGAAAAAACTGATGCGCGATAGCCCTCATTCCTATCCTACTTCTAGTTTTGGGAGCTAGCTACGCGTTCCGCGCGTCTCTGACCGCCGTACGATAATTTTTCATCTGATACGATAATTTTCGAATATTGATACGATAATTCACTGGCGCTCGTCTGGCATGGGACATCACGGGTCAGGAGCCACCGTTTGTCAAAATTTACAACCGTTGGAGGCGTAACCCAGCACTGTATAGCCACTCAGTATATATACGTACATTGCTATTGAATATTGGCTTGTATTATGCTATGCTGTATGTTTGAAGTGCGTAGATAAGTTTGCGTGTAACGGAATCAGCTCTGTTGCGCGGAGTCGTCGGACAGGCTGCTGACGCAGTCCCCGATCGGCTGGTCCTTCGATGGCTTCGTCGTTTTGCCCACGAATATTTCTACCTCCTGTAAAAAAAAGGTATTAATATATTATCTGCTAATATTTCCCTTAGTAATGACTGTTAGTCAATAATATTCAGAATTTGGTCAGATTAAAAAAAAATATATTTAGGTATTCATCCTATTATATTTCATTCAAAATTTTATCGTAACATAAATTTTTTTTTGGGGTCATCGACAATCTATTACACCATAAAATCTAAACTAGTGGACCGATTTAATAAATGAGGTCGCATATGATTCGTCAAAAACGTGCGAGTGTCATAGGCTATATTAGAATTGTAAGGGCGCGTCATACTGGCCGCCAGTCGGGTTTTATTTTGCAACTTTAGAATTATTAGTCTCCCCATAAGTGTTGATCGGTGTCCCCTTGTTTTGCAGACACTCATTTCATCGAAAGCTAATTTCTGCCGAAGCTTTATTGTTTTCATGTTATCTTAAGCATGGGTTACGTAGGTTAGGTTAGACCTGTGACCACCAAAAAATTATGGAAATGCCTGTCGATGAAATTCAACAAGTCAAATTTGGCGAAGTATGAAATGAGTGTCGGTGATTGATGGGTTTTCGTGTTATGATGGAGCGGTACCTGGCTGCCCTCGATGCCCATGTCGCGGCGCGGCTCGCGGCTGCCGCCCGGCGCCGCGCGCGCCGCCAGCTGCCGCTCGCGCGCCACGCGCCTGCGCACACGCAACCAAACATACTATACATCAATACTGGAAACAGTGGGATGGCTGTCTTGGTAAAACAGAAGATGGAATCTAGCTCGTAAACTGTTGGACAGATTTTAATAAACGGGGTGTCATCATGCCACATGCTGCATTTGCCAGTAGTCTGCAGTCACATCGGATAAGAATTGACAACATTTCAAAATTGCAACTGATACTAAATCCAAAACCATTTGGGTAATTAAGCTCCCAAAGTTTCAACGCAGTTACATGCGCCAAATCAATCAAATGATGCGAATGTAATCACTTGTCAAGCATGAATCATTAAAATCACCAAAGCATATTTTAAGCATTTTGTTATTCGTGTGTTAAAAGATAAAAAAATAAATAAAAGATATTCAGTAAGTAGGCCGCACGGGCACTTTTACACGTCAAAATCTACCAGCGCTTCCCAAGAGGAGACCACTGCTGAGAAGAAGCGCCGCAAGAAACTCAACAGTTAGTCATTTTTTTAATAGAACTTACTTATTATGATAATTATACTACTTATTCTAGCGTTGTATAAACTGTAAAAATATTATAAAATATCTGCGTAGTTTTGCAGGAAAACATGTCTGAATGATTACGAGAAAAAAATAAAATAATATATATAACACAAAACAGTTTAACATGTCTTCCTACATAAACCGTGTCCCCTGTTGTTGTTGAATAAGACGGTTTGTTTTATGGTTTACCTCCTGTGTTCAAGCATGGCCTTTCTATCAGCCTCTCTCTTTTCGGCGGCGAGCCTCGCCTTCTCGTTCTGGAGCGGCGGCGCGGCGGGGGCGCGGGCGCGCGCGCGCGGCGCGGGCGCCGCCGCCGGCTTCACCTCCGGGGTCACCTGGAATAACAAACAATATTTTAGATGTTAACTACATTTTGACCATGACTCCGTCTACGCAGAAATCATTTATCGTCCAGGGTAAGGACTATTTGTGTGTCAAATTTCATCCCAATCCGTTCGTGTAGGCACAATTGAAACACAAACATCTTAAACATCCATACACATTTAACCTCCTGAGGCCTATGTCAAAATTTCGCTAGTTCGAAACAGAATCTTATGTCAGTCAACAAAAGTTAAAAGTAATTTTGACAATTGTCCTATATATAGGTCGTTGGGCCTCAAGAGGATGTACTTGCACATATATGATATTACAGAGACAGAAACATTCGACGATCACAAGAAAAAAAAAAAACAAAACAATGATTAAAGATCATAAAAAGAATGGCAATAGAGATACCAAAATTTATCAGTAACGGTGCAGTTACACGGGCAAATTTTTGAGCTATAATTGCCCGCCAACCATAGCTTCTCTTAGTAGGATTCATTGTGGTGATAACTCTACAATCATTTCAGAAGCTAATAAATAAAATGAGACATTATTATCAAGGCATTCCACAAGTCAGGGTAGGAAAATCAAGTTATTGGAAAAGAAATTCCTCCCTTTTGCTGGTTATCCAACTTGGGTATTTCCGTGTCAAATCGCAGTCTAGATTCGCAGGTCATGCACCCACCTCCCGCCAGCCGTTCCGCTTGAGGTCGGCGAGGTGCGCGTAGAGCTCGTCGACGTGCCGCACCTGCAGGCACACCATGTCCCAGAAGCCGCGCAGGTCCGTCACGGTGGTGGGGAACGGCTCGTCCGCGCGCGCGTTGATATTGTTGTAGCAGAGGCCTGTAATGGTAACATTATGACATTAACTGCCGCACTCAGAGACGTCAATTCAGTTTTAAGTTTCATTAAAGTAGCTGCTGTCAGTTCTTTCCTATAGCAATAGAATAAGACGCAGCAACTTTAATGAAACTTAAAACTTAATTGACGTCTCCGAGTGCGGCAGTAAATCTCCACATCATGCTAGTAGCTCGGTCCGAACAGATATCACGCGATTTGAAGGCTCCACCACAAATCAGCCTAGAGAACAATGTCATGTGGAGTAGCTATTGTTTTAATATCATTGATGGGTAATGACCTAATATAAACAGAAACATTTATTTGACGATAGAAAAAAATAAATCATAAAATATTTAGTGTTTAAAGGATGTCAAATCTCCATTATAAAGTTTGAAGACCACTACTCTAGCTTGTCCCGAAGCGAGGCGATGACGTTGCGATGATGACTAGTGTCCGTTGCAATATGAAATTGAAAGAACTGAACGGTTTGAGTTGAGGCGATGCTAATCAGGTGCAAAGTTAATTATGCATATAACTTAATAAGTATGCCTAATCCAACTGCTACTGAGTGTGCTAGCATATTTAGTACCAAACTTGCTTTTTCCCGCGATTCCGTCCGCGTAGTCGTTTATCGCTTCTCCCTCGGGAACTGCCATCTTTTACGGGATAAAAAGTATCCTGTGTCAATGCAGGATAAGGACTATCTGTGTGACCAATTTCTAACCAATCCGTTCTGCTGATTAGGCGTGATTGAAATAGAACCATACAAACTTTCACATTAATTATAAATATTAGTAGGATAGTCGGATGACTCTGACTCTCCTGGTTCACTAATGTTTTACCAAAAAACGTTTTACAAACATATTAATTTCACAAACATATCATTTGGTGAACCGCTTGTTTTCCGAAACAGTAAATATTTCAGGAGTTTTATTAAACTAACCTAACCTAACCTATAAGGCTCTACATGATGGTCATTAAATAAATCTTAAAATATTTATTTGCGGAAAAAAAACCAGTTTGCCAAATTATTTGTTTGTGTAACGTTGTTTGGTAAAATGACAGGATACCGATTCACCAACCTTCGAATTGCTGCATCTTCTGCGTGGCCAGGAGGCGCGCCTTGCCCGAGCACGACCTCAAGAAGCCGAGGACCTCCTCATTCACTTCGTCCTCCTGAAACCATACACAAGAAGTATTACAACCATCCTCTTTTGTTTAAGGGAGACTAGATCATGTTTTTGTGGCTGAATAAGGAATATACATGAATTTTACCTAATTTTATAACAAAATTTGAAAATACCGTAAATATATGGCAAGAATGGAAATTAACATTAAAATTGCCCAAAAAACTAGGATAATATTAGCATTTCTTTCTACGGCCATAGAAACTCCATGTTAAATTCTGTTTTGCTAGAACAGAAACAAATATTTAATGGCTTATATCTTGGTTATTTTTATATTTAATCGAAACATATTTTTTCTAAAGCAAAAAAAAATAATTCATGCATATTCTATATTCAGCCACAAAAACATTCCCACCACCGGAACAGCAGCTGTCCGGTTTTAATGGCTCTGGTAGCGACTCACCATTATCACCTTTAAATATTCGAAATACCTATGTAAAAAAACGAACGAAGATTGTGATCAACCTAATTGATTTATAATTGAATTATCAAAAATAACTCAGTATAAGCAAATAAAATATCACTAAATATTATAAAACAAAGTCTCCCCGCCGCGTCTTTCTGTTCGCGATAAACTCAAAAACTACTGAACGGATTTTCATACGGTTTTTACCGACGGACGGAGTGATTCATGAGGAAGGTCTAGGTGTATATGTAATTCATTAAGGTCCGTAACCCGTGCGAAACCGGGGCAGGTCGCTAGTTCACGTATAATTTTAACAGTTAATATATTCCTTCTCACGACTAAAGAAATCCTTGAACTTTAAAATTTCACAATCAAATATTAATTTCTCAATACATTACAGAGGCTAAGCATTTGCCTATTAGCATAACTTAAAAGCCTTTTGATAGTTTTCGTCACGCATTTTTGCTTCGATTAAACGATTTTGTTCGGTTTTGTGGTTTTTGTGGTTTTTCCCTACGATTTTAACGCGCCATAAACGAGTTAACTGCATCACACATTTGTAGGTACTATTCCAGAACCTCAGCACTTTTTTTCTTGCTTGTAGGTAACATATACTAAGAAAGAGATATCCAAACGACAAAAAAGTCGCAGGCAATTTATACTAGCCCCACTGTTCTACACGCAGATGAATCCTAGTTTATCATCACTACTTATAAAACCGCGTCTGTCTGTCTAAACGCGATAAACTCAAAAGATACTGAACGGATTTTGATACGGTTTTTACCAATGGACTGAGTGATTCGTGAGGAAGGTTCGTTGTAGTTCACTGGCGGTGTAAATTAGTTTTAGCTTGTGCAAACTGAGCCCTTTCATGTGACACCCCATTTTGTAATCACCACTTCACCACGCCAAATTTCCAATTGATAGCTTCTGTAGTTGCTGAGTACACAGCTATGACATGTAGACAGCCACTGAAGTATCAATAAGAGTACGTTTTCTACCATATTGGTACGGAACCCTAGAAATGAATAAAATATATGACTAGAAAATCTTTCTACGGTTAATAATCTACCAACCAAATCAAATTACGAGTCAAGTGAATCCAATTCCAATTATAAACGCCATGAAATACTGCCAAGGCGGAAAACACAAAGAGAACCGACACTAATAAAAGTAAAATCTGAAAAGGATGTTTTGACCTTGATTTAAAAAATATCCTACAGTTGTTTTTGAAGAAACAATAGTTGCTTCCTTCCTTTGTAGATAAAAACGCGGATGAAAGGAACATAAATAAAACTCTAGCAAAGTAGGATTTGTTTCTAACAATCAGTTTAGTGCGTCAGTATTTCGTTTTAGATAAATTTCATTTTTTAAGATAACCTTTTGCTACTGACTACATTTTGTGATCATACAAACAAGTCCAAATTCGGTGGGTCTATCATACAGCGGAGATACACTTCTGACTCTCCGTCTCCCTCGTCAGATCGGCCCCTGGTTACATGTTGGTTACCATAACGCGTTGAACATTCCAAATATCAGCCATAATATATATGTATTTGAACTCAACATAGTAACAAAAAAGCATGTTAAGTTATATAAAAGCCTTTAGTTTTTGTTAGATTGGAAACATTAAACATTAAAATACACATCAGTACAACTATTAGTGTGACAATGATTTTGATGAGATTGCTAACAGAAAAAAAAAAAAAAAAAAATCTATACTTACATTCAAATTCTCCAACTCCTTCTCAGCAGTGACCGCCAGAGCGATCAGCCGTTCAGTCTCTCTCTTCTCCAAATCCAAGAAGTAATGCGCATCTTCCACCACCTCTTTCTCCACTCCATTAACACCGTTAGCATCCTTAACCTCAACATCTTTACACTCATCCGAACTGTCTAAATTTATCACAGATACACCATTGGTTACCACACTCACTTCACTTTGTTTCACTTCACTTTGTTTCTCTTCAGTCTTAGGTTGTCGTATAGGTTTAGGAATGTCTTTCTCTATTTCTATCTTCTGCGGAGACACCTCCATCTTCTGGAAAGTCTTCTTTGGCGAAAGGATAGGCAACTGAGCGCGGAACTCCGGCCTTAAATGCCTGAGCACTGGTAAAGTGTTAGAGTCTTCTCCATTTGCACTATAATAGTTTTCATCTTCATGACTGTCGCTTGAACGTCTTCTGTAATCATTTGAACAATTCAAGGAGTTTTCCGTCAGGATCCTAGGTTCGTTCTCATCACTTCTGGATTTACGTTTCTGATTGAAGAATCCTTGAGCCAACGCGCCTGGGCCATATAATCTTTCTACCCTTTGTTGTATAAAGCTTTTCATAGGACTGGTCAGCGTTTCTCCATTCTCTTTCGTTATTTCCATTCGCTTCGACACGCCATTGGATGATATTGTATACGATTCGGAATTAACGAAGCGGGATTCCTTACCATTGGTGGTAACAGTTTTCCTGAAGTTGGTTTCCGAGTAGCTCGATTTAAATGATAACTCCTTGGCGTTGTCTAGTTCGTCTGTCTTCTGATGAAGCATGGCGGTCGCAAAAGATTTGCTCTCTGTCGACATGTAGGCTCTACTGGCGGTAGTCATACTTGGCCCTAGAAAATCGTTTTTCAATTGCTTATTCTCAGCAGCCATAAAAGCATGTAATGGTGACGCCGCTAGGTAGGGATCAGTGAGCGCCTTAGAAGGCGCTTTTCCTGTCAAATCAGCTCTAGTATCATGGGGTCCGAACGTGGGGACCAGCAGCTTGTTAGCACTCACTGGAACCGGGACAAGGAGGGAATTGCTCTCACTTTTGTATTGATAAGTGTGCGTAATAGGTCTAATAGGAGACGCTTCTCTGCTTTTATTGATGTCTTGCCGTAATTTTGAATCGTACGTCGTCAAATTAGTATATCCATTAACAGAGCACGCTAGATTCAAATACGAAGGTTTTTTATGGGGTATATCGTCCCTTTTTTTATGGTGTCCTCTAGATCTGTGGCTGCCAGAGTCTATGTGTACTTTAGGGGGTGGTTTTAGAAGGTGGTCAGATCTTTTGGGGGTGGGGGTGACGTCGTCAGGCGTTCGCACTGGTGTGACGATGGGGGTGGGTCGCTGGCTAGCGAGCAAGTTGGGTTGTAGGTTCGATGCCCGTTCCTGGATACGAGATGTAAAGTCACGGATGCGACTTGTCGTGGACGACGGTGTCAAAAGGTTCAGGCTACCGGATGTTGTATCTGTAATTAAAATGAGTGTGTTTAAGTACAACATTTTTGTTTTAATCTGAACATATACCTTAGCCTTAACTTACACTCCCAGTTAGCGTTTTCCTGACTTTTTAACGGATCTGTTGGTCACACAATGGACATAAAGTCCGTATAAGTATAAATATTTTACAATATCTTAATACGTAATTAAATAATGTTGGTTCGGAAGTTCTGCGGGTGTGTTACCACCAGACATCATAGATTTTGTAGCATTTTCATTGCAGTGCTAGGATTGCTAATAAATAACATAGAACTAATGTGGATCATATAAAATTGAAATTAAAATAATTTAGAACTTTAAATGTAGTTGGTTATTCATTATTACTGAATAAATATAAAGTGCTATAAAAATGCTACAAAATCTACGATGTCTGATTATCAATTAGCTCAAACCTACTTTATGTTAATTATTATATATTTTAATTCGATTTCTCTTAGTCACAAAACAGAATAACTAACCCAGAAGACCAGCGCCGACTTTAATGCCGGCATTACGCTGAGTTGGGACCATTTCGTGACTACATTCTTTCTGTGTGTATTTTTTCTGTCCTTTGTTGATATTTGTCACGAATAAATGTTTTTCTTTCTTTCTTTCTTTCTTTCTTACATATAGTTTAAAAACTATATAAAAAAAGGCTTGTGAATACGCCCAAATTATATAGAAGGATCTAGGAGGATAAATATTATTCAAAAGACTTCCACTCTACTCAAGTATGTTTTGCACAGATGACTGTCACGTTAGTCTAGCTAAATGTAAATTTTCTCTGAAACAGTATCGGTTGTACTTTTCAACCATTTGCATAAATAATTATCTATCGTAAATCATCTGTTGTGTAAGGAGAGACAATATCGTCAACAATTATATTTCAATATTTTTGAGAGAATACCCAAGACGTTGTTGCTAATTCTAGATATACAGAAATAGAAGCTAGGATCAAAATTTTATTATCATTCTGGATTTAGTTTCCCACTTTAAGTTAAAACATCTGAGTTACTTTAACTTTAATATTCCAGTTTCTATATTATACAACCATCAATCTATTTCAAATAAAACATTAGTTAATTAATTAGATTTTGAACATAATTTTAATACTTATGAATAGAAAGAAAAGAAAGTAAATAATGAACTCACAACACATGAACATAGCAAAATAGTCACACATAATTACATAATAAATAATTAGCACGCAGAGAAAGGATCAACAAGAAACACGTTTTTAAACTGAATCGCGTTATCAGCATAGTTTGTTATCAACTGTTATTAATGATCACCTTATCAGTGTTATGAAACCATTGTGTAAACAAAATTCATTTTTAATTACCAACTAATCTTTGAACTGGGTACACTAATATTATAGTGAAAGTTCCTGCATCAATAAATAAATAACCAATGGGCGACATTTTTTTTTAAAGATCTGTATTCACATTATATTTTCCCACCTTTAAAAAATGTTTGAGATATTACCTCACATGTGTATCTAAGTAAAGACTGACGCGTTAATAATTTACGGTAGTATGTCAAGGCCAGCATATAAAATGTAAGCTCATAGTTCAAGCATACATAGTAAGTAAGTAGTTTCAATATTTGTTTTTCACATTTGAGTTTTCTATAAATAGATTATGACGCTACGCAACTTGGCTTCTGGTTCTAAGCTCAAGCTTTAAGAGGATTCTGAGGTGACGGCTTTCCATACAAACGGCGATATCGTTTTCCACCCCCTAAATGTTAACCGATTTCGGCCAATTTTTGATATGGTGTCAGTCGGAACAAAAACTATGTCCATACATTTCGTTTTTTTTAATATTGTTAATAAATTTCGATATATTCCCGTTTTATTGTTTTCATACAAAAATAATTTCGGCCATAATCTCTTCATGACTTATCAATATTAAAAAAAACGAAACATACAGACATAGTTTCTGTTCCGACTGACCCACATATCAAAAATTGGTCGAATTCGGTTAACGTTTAGGGGGTGGAAAACGTTATCGCCGTTTGTATGAAAAGGCTAGATTTTGCAGCTGGTTCACAGTCCTCTTAATTTGTAACACATTAATTTTTCTAGAATAAAAAGTAACAGTCTGGCTCAACTTTTTTTGTACGACTTGCTCTGTTTTGTAAATATTAACAAACAAACAACTGCTCTTTCAGATCTACATTAGTAATAACAGTTAAGAACAACAATTTAATGTTGAATGAAAAATAGCAATGCTATGACATAATTATATTGTATGCAATGATAAAGCCGCAGGAAATACTAGAAATCTGGTCGCATAGTTTGGTAGGTACCTATACTGCAGTATACCAAAGTTACTTATATTTATTGCAATACTACATACTATTGTTTTTTCCTCACCCAGTTACATAGTAGTTAGTAACAGAATTTATGTCAAGTTCATGCAAACGCAAACATGAACCAATTATATATTTTGTACATAAATAAATTAGTTATTCACATTCTTTCTATAAATACCTTTTTTACGGGATGGAGGAGGCAAACAAACATACAGGCTACCTGATGTTGAGTAGTACTGATGCCTTTAAAAATAATAGGTTTCTTTGTAAAGAATATTAGTACAGTAGTGATCTTGCTCGTAAGTATTTTATGCCTTACTTCTGCAAATATATCCCTTTGTAACAAAATCCTACTGCACTGCACATTTTCTAAACATCAAGAGTATCTTCATGAAGTTACATTTGTTTATATCGCAAATCAGGAAAATACCACACATGATATTATATCACTAATGGAAGTCATGGAGAATGCTGCGGTGAAAAGATAAGGACTGAGGTACAAAATAAACACAAGGTCACAATGCAATGAATACGGACTACACATGGAAAGATTTGCGATTACAGATTAATAAGACAAGTATTTTATTTCTAAGTGTAATGACAGAAATTTTACTATTTAAATGAAAAAATAAAGATTTATTGCCTTCAAAACAGAACATTAATTCACAAAAAAGAGACTTATCAAAATATTAGAAACCCTGACACACTGACTGGTTTATTGACATTAGTTTATGTCAATTGTTCCATGGGTATCATTTAGCATATTAGTTAATTAGTATGAGTATACTAGGTGTTTCTTTATTTGTCTACAAAATTTTGGGGCTTAAATCAGTAAGTCATACTGACCAACTTTCACTATGGGACCAAACCCGAAATCGCGAAAAAAAATTTGACCCTCCAATACAAAACATCGTCAGCAGACTAGCCAAAATGTATGTGATGGTCAATTATTTTTTCGCGATTTCGGGGTTGGTCCCATAGTGAAAGTTGATCAGTATGACTTACTGATTTAAGCCCCAAAATTTTGTAGATGAATAAAAAACACCCAGTATTAGTTAGTCTAGAAAATCTTGAAATCGACATTGGAAATCTCTTCTACAAGCTGTGTCGCTGACAAAAACAATATACATCATCACCTTCATTGTTTTTGTTAGTTAGATTATGTGATGTGATGATTTAATGTTTATACTAAAGTAATTTCCTGGAGAAGCTTTAGCACCACTCAATTTGAGTAAAGATTGGCAAAGCTATTTACAACCAAGAGGAATGATTTCTTGCCTTCCCCCTGCCCTAACTATAATTAAAAAAAAGACAAATTTTAATGACTGCTTAAATCGTTTTGAATAAATAAGTAATATTTCAATTGATAACCACAAAATGGTAAACTATTTTTCTCAAGTGCAACTATGTTTAAGAATTTACAAAGGTTTTAAAGAATTTATAATAATCTTTCAATGACTTGTCTTTCTTCTGAGGCTTGTAAAAGAAACACGCACAAATAGTTAATGGCTAACTAAGAGGTTAAGTGAGTCAACGGAAGTCGAGATGAAGACGTGATTACAAGAAAGGCAAATTTAATGAAAATAAATTGTGTTAGTCATAAGACATTCCTCACATCATGCTGACGCGCAGTCACTACGTGACTTAAACTCGAGCAAAGCGAGAAATTAATAAGATATTTAACAGACAATTACAAGATATCTCGCCTTCCAAGTGCAAAAGTAAAAACGAAAAAAAAAGCAGGTAGACTTAAAGCCTTAACTTAAACTTATAAAACCAATTGATACCATTTAAAGCTCCTTTGATCTTATTTACAAATACTTACCACAATTAATGAGATGTAACACACATATTAAGTACACAATTAATGTATTTAAAATGAGTTTACAAATAAATCACGAACTTCCAAATTTTTCTACACTTAATTTATGACAGCACATCACTAAACGTCAAAATTGTGTCGTTTTTTTCTAAGTGGCCCGTTGCTTGCGGCCAGCGGCGCCGTTCCGTTTCACGGTCGACGACTCAATAATTTACGATTGAAAAACAATAAATTACACTCTTGGGCTAGTGATCAATATTTTTGTTGTAGAGGCCAGCTAAATAATAATATGTTATGACGAATGCTTCCAAGCGTGTCCGTGAGCCGACTGGCTGTGACAATACTGACAATGACCAGCCCATGCATTAGCGCGTAGGCGGCGAGGCCAACATATAGTTTTGCATTTTTGTGTTTATAGCCTTTTTGTTTGTAAATTGCATTTTGTAACCGCGTTGCAAGCAATAAACTTAGTATAATGTTATCTGGATTTTATGCAACTTAGGTAATTTATATATGTAAAGAATAGTTAAGTTTGTTTATCTGTAATTGCCAACATAATCAGTGTTTTAAATGCTTACGACAAGGATCAGCGTAAAGGCGAATGTTCACAAGTTACAAGATTACACAAACATTTGGTTTCAAGAAATATAACAAGATTAAGAAAGCATTTAGCAAGACGTAGTGCAGACGGTAGTCGCTAATATATTTTTAGGATGTTGAATCAAGTCTGGTTGGCCCACTTATAAGTTTCAACACTGGCTACGCCTTGACAAAGTGGCTTGAGTGGATTGCATTGTAAAAATTAAAATAACTTGCAAACTTTGTTGAGAAAGTAAGATTAAAAATTAATTTACTTTTACTTATTTAACAATGTATGAGACTTAATTTTCTATCCGATTGAGAAAAGTACCGTACGACAAAATAAAAATGTATGTTTTTAATGTATGGCGAGATTTTAAGAATGAGACACGATAGAAAAAATACGCAAGCATACACTACACAATCACAGAAAGAAAAGGTAATAAAGAAAACACAGATTCAAATGAAAATGACAAGTTAACTTTTATTAACAATAAATGAGTAAAATACATACGATAAAATATTAAATATGATAAATGTGCGAGAATATATGAAAAGAATACAGACGAAACTGAAGTCAATAAATATGATAAAAACATCGATACAAAAACATGCTTCAAAGCTTGAATTTACCTGAAAAATCAGTGCTAACATCCACATCTAGAGAACAACTGCCGATTGAATCTACTGATTTATCCATGACTTTGACTGTGAGCTCTTTAGCACAGGCTTTCAGAAGATCAGACTCCTTCACCTCGATTTCATAAGCGCCTATACTATCCAGATCATTATCACCAACCCTAGCATCATTCGATTTAGGAGATACAGTGGAACTGGGTAGTTTTATATCTGTTTCATCAGTGTTGATAGTTAAAATAGAATCAGGTTTCAAAGTGAGATCTGTTAAGGTCTTATCAAGTATTAATGTACTCTGGCTTGTAAAGTTACTGCGTATCGGCTCAATGTATTCCACATCGTCGTCGTCGACGTATATGTGATTGGTATGTCCGCTCGGGCCTTGTACGTCTGTGGCGTCTTTAGGGACAGCGTCTATGACCGTCTGAGTCTTATTCAAACTCCTATAGAAATGGCTTTCTAGTTTTTCCAACTGCCTTTTCGTGTCAGATTGTTTTTTGCGAACGGAATCTATTATTACGGGGAGGTTGAGGAGATCGGGGGTCTTCTCGCGGTTTCTGGACAAGTCACGCCTGAATAAAGGTGAATCGTCACTTTCTAGTTCGAAACGTTTATATTTAGATGAGCAATAGTCATCTACTGATGACGTATCAGATTTTTTGTCGAAAAATGTGTCTAGGGAAAAGAATGACTTCCGTTTCTTTTTAGGCTGGTTGCCCTTGTCAAAATTTGTATTCACAAACGGATCCCCTGTTTTGAACTGCTGGACGCATATATTGCTTGTGTTGACTAGCGATTTTGGACGAGTTTCTTTTGGTAAACTCAGTGGCACTCTATTCGTTTCGACTTTACGAGAGTCCAAGCTGAGCGTTTTTCGGAATCTCTCGTTTAAATTGGTCAGTAGAAAATGCCGGCGTTCAGTCGACTTAGGAGTTATGTTATAAGAATTCTGTTTACTTGTGCAAGGTTGTGTACTAGGAATGTGTTCTGTATATTTGAACTCAATATCGCTCTCAGAGTCCTTTCTTTCGTTCTGCTCAAAACTTTCCGACCGATCAGGGCGATGGAAAGAGAAAGATCCTCGATTGGATGACCTCTTTCTGTCACAAATGCAGTTCCCAACGCAACTAAGTTTCAAGCAGTTCCTCTTATCCTCAGGCTCTAAGGATATCTCATGTTTCTCTGGAATGTACCTTTCAGGTCTATGTTTATGAGTTTGAAGGTCTTGCCTGATCTTCTCCAAACGTTCATCCCCATGAAGACCCCTGGTGTACTTCGATTTTGGGGGTCTAAAGAACCGGATGGATCCGGAAGTGTTGGGATCCGTGGAGCGGCGTCGCACGAACGGCGAGTCCGATATCTTGTTGACACCTAAGAGCAGGACGGGTGATTTCTTGTCTTCTTCATCGGGCAAGTCACTGGAACAGAAAGGAAGAGTTGAGATTGAGATCTAGTAGTAAGCGAGCGTTTTTTATTTATTTGTAAACTATGCACAAATGAACCAATCGCTGCTCTTTAATGTGGTCGAAAATAATGTAGCCCCATCTGTGACAGGTCAAATATTCCTAAGCTGTACTTATGGTTTAAAGCGAATTGTTTGTAAATTGTCACAGAAAAAATACGCGATGATTTCTAATTTAACGAGTATTCTCAGTCACCAGAAATCACACAACCGTTTTAACACCAGATTTTCTTCTTTCATTATTCAGTCACATAAAGATAGGACGTAAACCTAATTCCCAGATTTCAAAAGTTTACACTCTTGATAAAATTGGGTAGAATCTTAGTGTTCAAAAGTCTTATGACCAAAGAAATCCTAAAAATAAGTGACATTTTATTTAGCTATTTAGCTATCTTTCATATGTGCATTTGATTTAGGTATTAACTTTCATATGTGCATTTGTGCAGTTATAGTGAGTGGAGACTCACATGTAAGCAATATCTGAAACGTATACCGCCACTTTCTAAGTGATATTAGTAATTAAGTGCTTTGAGAGATCGAATGGTTCACACAGCGATGATGACTGCGCAGTGTTTAAATGTTTTTGTTAGTTTAGCGAAACAATGCTTTGTTGCGAACAATGTTTGTGAAACTGAACGTTTTTCTTTAATTAGTAAAAGTGGACGGTTGACTACATTGAGTATATACACCAGGAGATGCCTTACGCAAACTTTCATAACCATAAGTCTGTCCTTTTATGGGGGAGGCGAGGTAAAAAACATAAACTAACTTGAGATCGCGCACGCAAACAAACAAAATAGGTATGTAATCAACACGTGCGTACACGAATTACAATTAAACATGCACAAAGTAGCAACCGAATACATATGTTTGAACTTTTCTTATTTATGGCTTCGACCATGGTTTAACCATTTCTGGCTTTAATAATAATGAGTTAAAAAGAGATATGCGCAAAGGCTTTCTTTCCTTTTTTTGAAGGACTTCGTCCACAGATTATATAGGAGTTACCGAGCGATTTTACGCATGCCGTTTATAAATCGATCAGGGAATCGATATATTAGTGTGTAAGAAACAGTACACACAACTTGAAATATATTAAAATTAATGTTTAAAAATAATAAAATGTATAATGTTACGCCATCTTTCTTCGAATTTGATGCGTTTTGATTTTTGCTGCACGCTAACATAGCATAAGGTAATTTCTTAGAGCTTCTTACTCTGCGAAGACGATTTTGATAATGTGAAATATTCGACTAAATGGGTATTTTTTATAAACGTGCAAGATCATTTGATCTTATACGGCAGAGGGGAAAGTCTGGGTAAGGCCCGTCCTGGTATATATGGTCTAAGGTTGCCTACACTATGTCTGTGCTCAATAATCAAACTGCGTTTGGAACTAAGTTACGAATTTTACTCCCAATGTCATTTAAGTCGATAAACCCGAATATTGGAAACGAGCGTTAAGTAATACGTTAAAGCCACATCAGTAACGCACTTAGGTTTAGCTTGATGACATTTTCTAGCAAAGAGATGTACGACTTGCTATGGCGCCCGCCACACCGTGCGTTTTGGGTATGCATCGCTGGTCTAACTTGCCACTACGCTGCGCGTCCATCCGGTGTGGCCTTTTCTCACAAACATGGCAAGCAATTTTTAGTTAATTACAAAACAAAATAAGCGTATTAAGAAGCACTACAATGTTAATAAAAAAAGGTACTTACACACAATTCAAGGCCATACAACAAACACTAAAGAACACAAAATCAGAAAGTTGAAAAATATAGCAAAGAAAAAGAACTTCACACACAAAGTTTAAAGTACACGAGTATTTATTAACAAACAAAAACAAAATTAAAGACTTTTCTACGTTGTTTGATTGAGTTGCTACGCAACGATTGCCAAGTTGTTGTATTGATAGCTATGCGACATAATAACAAACTAAAAATTTAACCGTTCGATATTTGTACTACAATATAAACAGAACATCATGTAATCTATAAAAAAAAATTGGTAGGCAAAAAAAGTTTAAGAAAAAAAATTGACAACATGATACATATTTCATTTTAGCCAACATCTGATGCTTAATGTGCTACTTGAAAATATGTGACGTTCTCAATATAAAGGGAATACATCTCAAAGAATCTTACGAGGCGCTAAATTCAAATACTTAGGTATCAACCGAATTCCTTTTAGTGACCACAAAAAATGATGCGTTCGGAATCATTTTACGAAAGGAACGTTTGTAATGGCAGTACGCTTAGCTGAAGAATTTATGAAACATTAGCGAACCGTCAACATTACTCTTCTTTGTCTGGTGTTACACGTTGTCTGGCGTCAGTCTGGTCCATCAGTCTCGTTAAACTGATGTCAGACTTACCGTCTAACCCACTACCCACTGGACTGATGGACTTGAAAGACTAAGGGCCTGTTTCACAATCGATAAGTAAATTCATCTGTAAAATAAAGATAGCCCTCTCCTTGTCTATTTTCAAGTGCGAGAAAGGGTAAGGGCTAAATTTATTTGACAGATATGCTATACTTGACGATTGTGAAACAGGCGGTTAAGGTTTTAAACATTTTGAATCCCTCAGTCTCTCTAACAGACTGAACGTATAAGCATTTCGGTCATAAAAATTAAAACAGGTTTTTGCGTACACCCATTTGGCCATATCTATCTGTTCTTAAGTGGTATTTAAAAGTATGTTCATGATTGGTCCGTGATTGGGCACTTGACCTGGGTTGAAATGGCCTTCGTCTTTATTAATTGATCTGTTTCAAACGTTTCAAATTTAATAGTCATTGTAATAAAACAGGAATTTATTTAAATAGTGTTCTAGAAGTATCCTAAAAATGGTTAAATACTTAACCTAGTATTCATAATCGCATTATAAATAAAGAATGCTTGAAGTATAGTTTGTCCTTATCTTTCATTGTGACATTTGAATCTGACAAAAAGTGACAAAGCATACTTTCACTAAAATAGGTTTGTTGTGCGTTTATGAATAAAGGGGTTAAAGTATACTACTCTGTTAGCTTGGTTGGTAGTGATCCTAACTACGAATTTATCGTTCCCAGGTTCATTTAACTGTAGCGGCAAAAAACTGTGTGATGATGACCGCCGATGATATTTATTTATTTATTAACACTGCAACGAAAATAAAAGCGTCACGATTTTCCCGCCTCGCCTCGCCGGTGGAAAAGCACAATTTGTCTTCTATGTTTTTTATGTATAATAAATATAATTATAATAATCCAGCCTATATACGTCCCACTGCTGGGCACAGGCCACCACTCACAATGAGAGGGTTTGGGCTATAGTTCCCACGCGGGCCCAGTGCGGATTGGGAACTTCGCACACACCGTCATATTGCTTTGCAGGTGTGTGCAGGTTTCCTCACGATGTTTTCCTTCACCGAAAAGCTCATGGTAAATTTACAAATTATATTTCGCACATAAATTCCGAAAAACTTAGAGGTGCGAGCCCGGATTCGAACCCACGACATTCTTATATTCTTTATGTATATATATAAGTATTTATTTCACTATTCAAGTAAGTTAATCGCTGTCTAGTGCTCGTACGGCAAGCCTACAGCTTAGTTTGGGTCTAGGACAATTTGTGTAAGATTATCCTCCGATATATTTTAGTTTTATTGCAAAATCTTAGAACCTCCCGTAATTTAGACTTATACAATGCAATCGTAACATTTTCGCTTTTATATAATCGATTGACGCTTTATTAAAATCGATACGATCAATCTAATGCTTTCGCGGTTTTGCCTAATGTCTATATGTCGTGTTACATGGCCTTGTGTAATAGGAAGTTTACGTAATCTATGCAAAATCGATTCCTCATCGGCTTCCAAAGTCGATTGTTTAACTAGGCGTTAAATCGACTTTCTACCGATTAATTTGGTTAAGTCATACGCTATTGTGTTTTTATAGAATGTAAATCGTTATAAAATAAACTGTCGTAAAAATAAATGGCCAATCATAATTCTAGGGTCCACTAGGAGGAAAAGGGTAATAACGTAATAAGTCTTATAAAATTTACGTGAAAAAGGGTGTAAGTCCAATGTACTCTGTATATGATATAGCCTTTTTTATTAAGAGTTAAGTTGACTTTCCTTTTCACTAGGACTGCAGAATTTAAAACTGCCAAACGGTACATAAACTAACCGAGAAATCCCACGACAAAACGGGGACTCCTACTTTCTGGCTCAGCGATAAAAGTCAGCGACCGAACATTTTGAAAGTGAACCTAACCTCAAAAACTAAAACCCGATTGGCGACTTATTTCGCACCCCCAGTACAACACTGCACTAAGTCAAAATATTTCATGTTTCAGAATCGACGAAAAACCGTTATCTCATGTTATATCAATGTTGTTGCAATTTAAAAAATCGATTTTCAAAGTTTTCGACATAATACTGTGTTGTACTGGGGGTGGGATTTGTATAACTCGCACGTTTTTGACGAATCATAGACACTCCCATTTATAAAAATCAGTCCAATAGTTTAGGAGCTAGAGTGGAACATCCGATTTTAGGCCACTTACATACGGAGGCTGTTAAAATCATTACCCTTCTTTTAGCTTCGCTCAGTCGGATAAATGTGACGTTCTCAATATAAAGGGACCTTATGGATGCAGGCGGTTACGCCGTTTTTAGGGGTAGGTATTGTTTCGTAGAAAATTAATAGCTCGATTTTCTTTTGCCCGAACACGATACTTCGATTCTCAGTAACGCGAATTTTTACTTCTTCGAATTTTCGTTTCTCCGAATTTCATTACTTCGATTATTAAATTTCCGATTTTTAATTGAAAATATGTTCAAATCTACGAAGTTTTAATATCCCGAATGCACTTTTCACAGAATAGGTTTTCCCCGATTGTTCAGTTAAACGATTGTTTAATTTCTTATTTATGTTTCGGGCGCTTCGCCGGCCGCTGCCGCGGCACGCTCGCTTCGCTCGCTCGGCTCGCGTGCTGTTGTGGTCACAGTTCTAACCTAACCTAACCTAGTGAGGGGGGTATTTGTTTTTTTTATGGCGGGGGGCTTCGCCCCCCGAGCCCCCATTGTGGGGGGCTTCGCCCCCCACTCCCCCCTCCGCCTAGCTATCCCACTCCGCCTTCCTAAAGTGTGTCTAACATTCGAAGTCGAAACCCATTCGAAAAGTATTAATTAGGATTTCCAACTATCAGAATCAACCGTTTTCGGTGAAACGTTTTCGAGAAACAGAAAATTTTGCCTATTCATATTCGATGTATTGAAAAAGCAGCAAGTGAAATTAGGAGAACTGTAGTTTCGGACAACAGATGACTTCGAGTAAATGAAATTACAAAGCAATGAAATTCTAACTATCATGATTCGAACAACTGAAAATTCTGACAAACGTGGTCGGAGAACCGAAATTCGAGGTATTGACTTTCTACGAAACGATAGGCACCCCGTTTTTAGAACTGTTACCATAGTATTCGTATAGTTACAAGAACAAGAAGAGCGTAACTGCCTTCCTCCACAAGGTCCCTTTATACTGGCAAAGTACTCCGTTACGAATCACTATAGCTCCATTAACTATAAACAAAGAATGATCTTCAAAATACTCCACAAAAAAACCTTCCTTCTTCAATATAAAGTTAAGAATCGATCTACATTCTACATCACAAAAACAAAGAAACAGTATTATAATATACGTCAATGTAGCATTAGTAAAATGGGCTTCATCTATATGGAATACGGTTTGTAGTACATTGGCAGTGTTCTCATAAACACGGTCGCAATAACAGTAAGCCAATGAAGCGATTAGTTGAGTGACGACAGACGAAGGGTTGGGCTTGATGTGTAGGTTGCGTCATTGATAGTCGATAAATAGTGTCGATAAGTCTAGTCGATTTGTAACGTGTCATGGGGAGTAAGAACTCATTGGATAGCCGACCGGCGTGGTGAAATAAGTATGACGTTTTAGGAATTAAGCTTTGCCGTGTTTTTGGTTGTTTTAAGCTGTTTAAATACTAGGAAGTGCCCTGGCACTAGGTACAATGACCTACAGTTCGCACCCCCAGTACAACACTTAAGTTCAAATAGCTAATTTTTCAGAATCGGCGAATTAAAGTTATTGCAATTTAAAAAGTCGATTTTGAGATTTTTCGACTTAATACAGTGCTGTACAGGGGGTGCGATTTGTAATTCGTTTTCCGCTGTTTACCCATTATTTTTATTTAGATGTGGAACAAATCTTAACCAATGCATAACCTCTTACAGAGTGTGAATTTTTGTGAGTTTGTGTGTACGAGGATGGTGATCTCCGGAACCACTGCAGCCATTTGATATTCATACCAATCGAAAGGTAAATTGTTCCAGATTAACATACGCTATGTGACGTTCTCAATATAAAGGGACCTTACGGATGCAGGCGGTTACGCCGTTCTTAGAACTGTTACCATAGTATTCGTGTAGTTACCAGAACGAGAAGATCGTAACTGCCTTCCTCCACAAGGTCCCTTTATATTGAGAACGTCACATTAATTAGGGCAAAATTTGCGTGAAACTCCATTGAAAAGAAAAGTTTTCTAACAAGTCAACTTTTTACGCTTGTCGTTCTAGTTGAGATCGTGTAACTAAATTAGAGCAACTAGCACATCTTTTATTTTCTTGGTTGTCGCTCGGTACGTCTCTATCGTTACAGACGAGCTAGAAAGGGAGATCCGAGCGACAAACAAGTCGCGGACCACTTGTGCCAGCCGTCCAGAGCTCTCCCATGGGTCGAATAGCTACGAAGACGCGAAGGTCGCGGGAGTATAATATAATAATAATAATAATCCATCCTATCTACGTCCCACTGCTGGGCACAGGCCTCCACTCACAATGAGAGGGGTTTGTTCTATAGTTCCCACGCGGGCCCAGTGCGGATTGGGAACTTCGCACACACCGTCAAATTTCTTTGCAGGTTAGGTTTCCTCACGATGTTTTCCTTCACCGAAAAGCGCATGGTAAATTTACAAATTATATTTCGCACATAAATTCCGAAAAACTTAGAGGTGCGAGCCCGGGTTCGAACCCACGACCCTCTGCTTAAGAGTCGGCAGGTCAAACCATTAGGCTACTACGGCTTTTTGTGCGCGGAAGTATATTGCTCGATATAATGTACGAGTATCTATCGATAGTGAACAAGCACGCCACTCGCACAATACCCCGTTGGCTGGACTGACAGACTCAACAAATTGCTCTTGCGCACGCGAACAACGGCCGTACAGCATAGCTAATTATGGCTAGCATAGGCTTCTGCTACAATTACAATCGAATTCGTGGTCTTTAAAAAAAAAAAAAAACTAAAAAAAACCTTACTGCCTTTGTAGGTATGCATCAGCAGCATCAAAGCTAAACCTTTCAACAGTCAATGACGACTTCTCGAAGCGTTTATAGCATCAAAATTTGGGATCAAATATTTAAATATAGCCTATACCACTCCTTGGATAAGGACGAATGCAGCGATACCTCTCATTTGAACATCCGTCAAGCCAGCGTTTATTTATTTTCTTACTAGCGACCCGCCCTCGCTTCGCTCCGGGTACTATTATAAACATAAACCTTCCGTGAAAAACTATGTAACTGATGGTGTAAACTGCATTAAAATCCGTTGTGTAGTTTGAAAGATCTAAGCGTAACTACATACAAAGGGACAGACGGCGGGAAGCGACTTTTTTTTTTATAAGAGTGGGAGGCAAACGAGCATGCGGGTTACCTGATGGGAACTTGGGAAGTAATCACCACCGCCCATGAATACCGACAACTCAAGAAGAGTTGTCGGTAAGTTGCCGGCCTTTTAGGGAGATGAACGCTCTTTTCTTGAAGGCCCCCATGTCACAACTGGCCGGAAACACCGCAGAAGGAAGTTGGTTCCACAGTTTCACCGTACGAGGCAAAAAGTGCCTGGTGAAACGCACGGTGGTGGAAGAACACCATTCATCAAGGTGATGTTGATGAAACTTGGATTTTCGACGAGTAGTACGGTGGTGGAATTCTGCGGCCGGTAATAATTCGTGCAATTCTTGAGAACACTCCCCATAATAAATCCTATACAGTACGCAAAGCGAACTGACGTCCCGTCGGATAGAGGGAATCCAGTCGGTCGGAGATTACTGGGTCATTGACGATTCGAGCAGCTCTACGTTGTATTCGGTCAAATGGAAGAAGAAGATATTGGGGTGCCCCTGCCCAGAGATGAGAACAGTACTCCATATGCGGCCGAACCTGAGCCTTATAGGGTTGCAGGCAGTGGTTAGCCGTGAAGTACCGTCTCGCTCTACTAAGCACGCCAAGCTTCTTGGAAGCCAATTTGGCTTTATCTTCCAAGTGACCACGGAACTGAACGTCGTGCGAACTAACTGAACTAAGCTAAACCGAAAAAGCCGTAGACAAAATAACCAATAATCAAACTTACTAGCTAATAAGTCATAATTTTTAAAACCATCACACAAATAGAGGTTGCATTACAATACAATCATCAATACAATAGATATCATCGCTCTCGAAATCAAAATGGCCTCCAATTGGACTCGAACTCCAAGGCATAACGGTTATCTTTATACGGTAAACGAATTAAGACGATGGGAATTTAAGATTTTCAAAAGTTGAATTTAAGAATTTAGATATTTTAATTTCATTTTAATTTTGATACTATATTCACACAACGCGGTGATATGCAAAAAAATACCATTCTGTATAGTGATAATGATAAAACATAGCTACCTGATTTGTGAGCAAACTACTGATTTACTCACTTATTTATAACAATTAAAGAAATCTACCTACTTTCCTTATATGGGTAATACACAAAAATTGTATTGTTGACGATACCTTATATCATTCATAGTACAAGCCGCCATTTTGGAGTCTATTCTTTATTGGCGCTGCTTATACTACTATTCCCATGACTCAACTATTCAAAGTGCTAATGCTAATGTCTTCAGAATGAAGGTTAAGCCCTACCAACGGTAATTGGTAATGCGTTAGAAAGTTTCCACACTCCGCGTAACTGGACCTCTGGATTTACAGCAGTCGTTAAATTAAAAGCATGTACAAAGAATGCAATTTCAATTACATTATGATCAAACTAGCTAGCTTCTGCTCGCGACTTCGTCCGCGCAGTAATTTTGCCATCCGCACGGAGAAAAAAATCTAGTTTCCTGTAACAGAATATTGTAAATTCTACTTGATTTTATTGTATTATACGTGACGACTATACGTTTTTTACACATTAATAGAAAATTCTACTTCTGTACAACATAATTTCTAGTACCTATTACCACCATTTACCTAGTATCGTAGGTAGTCGTGGTAGCCTAATGGTTTGACCTGCCGACTCTTAAGCAGAGGGTCGTGGGTTCAAACCCGGGCTCGCACCTCTTAAGTTTTTCGGAATTTATCTGCGAAATATAATTTGTAAATTTACCATGAGCTTTTCGGTGAAGTAAAAACATCGTGAGGAAACCTGCACACACTTGCAAAGCAATTTGACGGTGTGTGCGAAGTTCCCAATCCGCACTGGGCCCGCGTGGGAACTATAGCCCAAACCCCTCTCGTTGTGAGTGGAGGCCTCAGGCCCAGCAGCGGGACGTATATAGGCTGGATTATTATTATATTATATAGTTAGTACCTAATAATGGCGGCACAATGGATAGGCTTCCTAAAGGGATCCGGTTGAAATGCATACAATTGCTGTGACGAATGATCGTTTGGTCTAAATCCTTTCGCTGAACACCCTTTTAGGCTGAAATTACAGGATTTAAATAACATGGTGTAGATTAATTAGGTTAGGATAGTTTTTATAATAATAAAAGAAAACAGTTCTCGACCAAAAAATACATATAGGACACACAATGATTATGCCACCCGATATAGATTCCTTGATCTAATCTAGTTACACAGGCCAATGCCAAATCTCTTAAATGTTTTCCGTGTTCATGTTTCAAAGACCTTTATTGTCCAATAAATGATAATGAATGGAATGACAACTGTTACATGAAAGCTGTGACGATGATGAATGATGCCCGAGATTTAGAATTTAACATAAAAGACAGATGTCATAGTCATACAAGACTGGTATTGTGCTGACAAGTGTCTCAAAATGTTGTTGTCATTGTAATAGTCAATAACGAAGCTTAAGAAACTTAATGGTCTAATGAATGAGAAAATAAAAAGCATATAAATAAACTAATAGGTAAGTTAAAATCCGAGGAATTGAAAGTAAAGCTTTTCAATATTTCTCCCGATTCACAAGTCACGAATATAATATAGTTTTTTTTAATGTTTGACAAGCAAAATTACACCAGCATCTTGCTATTAAACAAACAACATTAGGCAATTACAAAACGGTTCACATTATGTAAATCGTGAGATAATGATAATTATGAGATATTATATTTCGTGAGAAAGCGGCCGGATAGAGTCGACGAACTCTTGGGGGGACCCTCGACCTTCCGGTTTTGATATGAATGCTTTCCTATAAATCTATGGTCTTCTGATTGTTTCATCCAACTGGGCGAAGCCAAGAAAAGGGTTAATGATTTTTAACTGTCTATGTATGTATGTATTTAACGGCGCGATTACTATGGAAATTCGGAAGCAAGCAAGTGTTAAAAACTTATGCCCTTACTAATAAACGTTGAGTAACCGCTGAGTAGTTATACCATGCTTTGTCCTTATCTGTCGAATTCAAATGTCACAATGACAGATAAGGACAAAGCATGGTATAACTACTCAGCGGTTACTCAACGTTTATTAGTAAGGGCATTAGAAAATACAGAAGGTATAATATTATTTTCAGAAGAAGTCATTATTTTTTTAGGAATAAATCTATTCTTTTGATTTCGAACGTTGCCGTTTCTATAAAAAATCGGAAGCCTACAAGTGTTAGAAGCCTCGAAAATTAAGTACTTAAGTATAATATTAAATTGTCTTTGTAAAGGCGAATAATTAATAACTGGCTGGTGTCTTTCGTTAAGGTTTGTATTTTGACAAAATACGTACGACGTCTTTTAATTTCACAGCAATTTTAGACGAAAATGAAGTGCTCCAAATTGAAATTTCAGCAACGTTGTGTGAATAATGTAATAAATAAAGTCTGAGGTTTGTGACATTATAAAAACTCCTTTATATAACAGTGTCTATCGGGTGTAATTTATATTTAAGTCCCGACGATGTTGTTCCCTTTTCACCAGACTTCAAAAACAAGTTTCCCATTTCCAGTGTACTTTTTTTCTTTTTTTGTGTATATTACGCGATCTTCGCCAATTGTGGACGATTTTATAAATTCTTCATTGGATATGTAAAGGATGGTCCCATTTAAATTTCGTTAAGATCTGTTCATGGAAAATTAAAACGCCTTTAATAATTTGGAGTAGGTTCATTGTTTTTTAAACATTTTTGAATGTCTTGTTTACAAAAAAAAAACGTTTTTAATTTGAACTAGAAACCAGGGACCGGACAACCCTTTCATCGGGAAAAGCCTTTCAAAGGGCTTCCCATTGAAATAGCTAGCCCAGTGGATTTGCTCACCCATTCCAATTGGCAACCCATTCGATTGACTTTCCCTTATCGAATGAAGAACCTAACGATAAGGGTAGCCCTTTGAAATTGGTAACCGGTAACTGATTCACATTGATATCCCTATGTAAGGGTTTCCCTGAAGTTTAAGCGCTTATTATAAAGCTTTCCCTTTTGTGGAAGGTATGTACGAGCCAATCACAAACATTTGCCATAGAAAATCGAACCGTATTAGATCTTTTGCCGCCCCGCGCGGTAACTTCAAACGATACGCCGTCGGTAACGTATAATAAGGGTTTTATAAGGGTATTGGGTTAGCGCTTAGTTGAATGGGCTGTCATTTACTTGCTTCGAACGGGACGCAAGGTAACGTGAGTTTTATGAAGTCTAAAAAAGGTCTTAAATTGCGTATATACTAGTAACCTTTTTAAACGGTTTAATAAGGGTATTGGTTAGCGCTTAATAGAATGGGCTATCGTTTGGAAATAGCGCTTTAAAAGCACATTTAAAGGGTTTTGACAGGCAAAGGGTTTGGTAAGTAAATCCTTACGAAAAACCCATACAAAACCCATTGAAAGGGATAGCGGGCCGGTCCCTGCTAGAAACATTTATTATTGTTAAATATTAACTGAGTTTTAATGGTGTTTCATAAATTTATCTTATTAACTGTCGTAATTTGCAATAAAATCTGCCAATTCATAAAGAATCAAGCCGGTAAGACACCATATTTACCAACAGCATTCCTCCTCATGAGCCCTCTTTCATTCATACGTGCAAAGGTATTGAAACGCTATTGAAATTTCGCTTTAGAACCTTTCAACGCACAGTGAATCATCATTTGCATATAAAAAGCGTCGTCAGTATTACGAAGAAGGAAGGTTTATTTTAACACGAATGTTTTCGTTCGTGTTGCTTAGTCATTTCTTAGGATCAATATTTGAGAATATTAGACTTTTTTATGGTAAGAAGGAAAAATGTAAGTATGCTCTACATAAGCACTGTCTGTCCAACAAGTTTTCATATACATTATATTTCCAACTTTCAATGCCGTAAAAAAACTAAACCATCTTAAATTACGAAATGGAAGATGATATTGTCTAGATACGAATAATATATATTTTTTTATCCCTACTGACTGAGTTAAAGTTTTAGAGAAGTTTTTTTAAATGTCTGTTTATCTGAAATCTGCGCGGGCGGGTACTTGATTCTAAATATTGACGAAATTAACTCGATCATGATATTTAAATAAACTAATAAATACTTACACATCTCATTCATGTCGAAAACAAATACAGACAATTGATCATTTGTCAAAACAACGAGAAAACCACAATTTTCACTTCAAGTTCATCGACACTCAAACAACAGTTAAGGTAGCAGTATTAAAGATAATGGCAAAAAAAGCGGACCAAAAGTAGTGCCCATGGGAACGCTGTCGGTTTATGTACAAATTTCTCTTAGAAATCGACTCCGGCGCACGACCGACTGTCTGTAGGCGTACTAACACTATGACGTGGACTCCCAATTGACGATTAAACCAATTTCCATACCAGACTTACGATTAAAACGCAGCGCACGCTGTCCAACGCTTCTTTGAAATCCTAACGCAAGATACAACGCGCGCGTTCTCATCGATGGATAGTTCGTAACCAAATGCGTATTCTCTCACTCGAAGGGAACGTTAAGTGGTATAGTTTTTAGACTCGCTAAATGCATATGTCGACGCTCTTATTTTCTAAAGGTAAAGTCTTATTTTGAATGTTGCATGAGTTTTATAAAAGTTTAAGTGTTGTAAGAGGGGTTTTAACTGGCAAATGCACCTGTGAACGATCTTGTCTGCTATAGATTTAGGTCTATTTTAGTGCAATTAAAATATTTTAAGCTATGGTGGAAAGAGTGGGGACTGTTAGTTGGTACAGTTCACGCAATGGGTTGGCACGTGCTACGGTGTTGATGGTAAGGCAACAGATGGCAAACTGGTATGCGCTTGCGTATAAAAAGCCATTAAATTGTTGAAGTAATTTAGTAATTGGAGGTGTTTTGTTAAATAATATAAATTGAAAAATGGGTTTCTGGATACAAATAGCGACCAATGTTCATAGTGAGCGAGTTACGGCGGCTTGATTTTTTGTCAGTCTGTCATCATGTCATGTCATCGTTATGGGCCCGAGCGGGTGACCGGTGGACCGATTTCAAAGTAGATTTAGGGTTCCGTACTAAAACTATGTCCGTCTGTCTGTCACAGCTACTAATTCTTGAAAACTATCAAAATTGCATTAAGAACAATGAGGGATGCGGCCAATAAAAAACCGAAAGGTGTTTTTTACTTTTTTATTCATCTTTTAACTAAAATCTGTTGGCAAACTTCAGTTAAGCATAGCGTGAGAAAGTAAGAAAATTTTATATAGATACCATTCGAGATTTTCTCAGCGAAACGCTTTGATATAATGCTATTGTTGCTATGGGAATGTGTCAGGCTTCAAAATAACATATTGAGTTGCAGTGAGAATTGAAAGTTGTCTCGCAAACAAGATTTCCAATTATTATTTTCTCAAATAATACTTCCTTGCAGAATCCGGCGACTTAACGCTTGCGTATTTCGAAAGAATTGTCAGCAACAGCTCTTATAGACTCGTAGGTAACTCAAGAGCATTCATTATGTGACAGTTCCACATATCACACTAATATTATACATGCTAAAGTTTAGTATGTTTGTTATTTCTTAATGGCTGGATGGATTTAGATGAAATTTAGAATGGGGATACCTAATACCCTGGATTATCACATAAATAAATAAATAAAAATAAAAAGCCTTTTCTTGCACACTTAAAGATTGCACATTTTTTCCTTAAAGCTATGTATTATTGTGAATAGTTACTTATTTATATAATTTTTTGTTAGTATTATTTATTTGTTATCAATAGTTCTTCTTAATATTAAGTTTCTGCAAGAACCCCTCTACAGGTGAAGGCCTCCTCCAAAGTTTGCCAGTTTTCTCTTGATTGGGCTAATTAAAGCCAATCAGGGCCCACTGTCTATATTATTTCGTCTTCCCATCTTGAGTATGGTCTCCCCTTCTTTCGTTTCCATTGTGGTCCCTTCCATATGGTTATTTTTTTGGTCCAACGCTGGTCTTGAAGACGTGCTACATGGCCAGCCCATTTTCATTTCAAAGCTAGGGCGTGTGTTAAGCATCAGTGTTTTGTATCTTCGTGTCTTATTTTTTCAATCTTTTTAATTTGAACATACTACAACACAGGCTATATTTCATCATGAAAAAACAACCACTATTCTCATGGGATGGCAAAATCACAAATTCTACGCGGACGCAGTCGCGGGCAGAAGCTAGTAACTAATATACGCCTATTATCTTTTGCGTCAGAGGTTAAACATTGTTGAAAAAACAAACGACAGCGAAGCATGAATCGATCGATTAATTACTACGAACGTTAGTTTGTATGACGCGTTTCCTTTATTGCCGTATAGCCCCCTTACTAATAAACGTTGAGTAACGGCTGAGTAGTTATACAATGCTTTGTCCTTATCTGTCATTGTGACATTTGAATTCGACAGATAAGGACAAAGCATTGTATAACTACTCAGCCGTTACTCAACGTTTATTAGTATGGGGGTAGGTGTGGTATTGTCATGGCCGCCCTTTCCATTACAGTGTTTAATACAATTAAAAGGAAACTTACCATATTTTATTTAATTACTTTATTATCTTATCAATATAAGCGTGTGCATGGGGTTTTCGTTAAACCCCTTCTAGACGGTCGGGTGGTTGGGCCAACCGAGAAGGACGCAGCTATCTGTCAGAATGAGATAGTAATATTTACGTCTCGTTCCTACAAATAGCTGCATCCCTCTCGGTTGGCCCAACCACCCGACCGTCTAGAAGGGGTATTAAGTATAGCGGAAAACCTGTTCCCACCTTACGAGCCCGTCATGAGAACAACTCTTAGGGCCGTATTAATAAACTCATCTCGTCTGTGATGCCCGTCTCAAGATACGTCAAAGTAAACGTCAAACCATAGAAACCTGACATTTTTGACACATCTTGTGACGGGCATCTCAGCCAAGATCACTTAATTAATACGGCCCGTAGACACCATAAATACCGTAATATTGCGTTTAGATATGTATTAGAAACTTCAGTAATAACCAATTTCCAATAAGGGAAACTGGTTCGAAGATTTGAAGCAAACATTCTGAGGAAATACTATGTAAAGTTAAATAAAGGATGAATAACAAATGTTAGGGTCCGTTGATTTCGATGGATTCTATGATCAGAAAGAAATATGACCTATCCGATTAAAAAAGAGTTATTAAACTTATTATAATCGCCAATTGTGGCGAAGATATCGCAACATACACACAAAACATACAGTCGTATTGAGAATCTCCTCCTTTTTCTATGTCGATTAAAAAGATTGCGGTTCCTACTACCGCAATGCATTCGTGCGCATATATGTCCAGATGATAGTCGATCGAGCGATAAAGAGAATACCACCACCCCTAACAACATTATTATGTTACGACTTTACATATTTGTAAACAGGAACTTTCAAGTCGTCGCAGTCGGGTCAGATCTAAAGATTGTATATAATCGAATGTTTGTCTTATCCCAGAATGATTATCATAATATGGAATATATGTAGAACAATGACAATGACAATCGTAATTGGCTATTGTGACACATCCGGCCATTCAAGGTCTGTCGATTACTTGTACTATATCTGTGGTTATAAACAGAACGACTATTTGGAATTTATAGGTTATAATACATATTACAAACTAGCGACGCGCCCCGGCTTCACACGAGAACAATTTTCCAAAAAAACATCTAAAACAAACCTTGACCTGACATTTATTCCTGATATTTATTCAGTAAGTAGGCCGCACCGGGCACACAACAACACAACAATTACGAACACCCAAATTGGTCGAGCCGTTCTCAAGTTACTCCCTTATTCATAATCGTACAATAAACCTATAGTAAAAGTATGCACACTTGCAAGCAGTTTGTCACTTTCTGTCAAATTCAAATATAATAATAATAATTATCCAGCCGATATACGTCCCACTGCTGGGCACAGGCCTCCACTCACAAGGAGAGGGTTTGGGCTATTAGTTCCAACGCGGGCCCAGTGCGGATTGGGAACTTCGCACACACCGTCAAATTACTTTGCAGGTCAGGTTGTTTTCCTTCACCGAAAAGCTCATGGTAAATTTACAAATTATATTTCGCACATAAATTCCGAAAAACTTAGAGGTGCGAGCCCAGGTTCGAACCCACAACCCTCTGCTTAAGAGTCGGCAGGTCCAATCATTAGGCTACCACGGCTGAAAGATAAGGCCACGGCATATTTTAAGCGTAGGTACTTTAGTTAAACCACTATCGGTTTAATCTATGCTAAAGGACATACACGGCTGATCAAATTAATTCGTAGCTTTCAACCTTTGCGTGGAAACTATACGCACGCGCCATTGCTCACTCGCGAACCATTTGTGAAGCTAGTGGAAAATTGTAGACCATTAGGCTGGCTACACATTTGCATATATTCGGTTCCTCGCTTACGTAGTGAACTAGATTATAACATAAATATTTCATTTCAGAGCTACAGCTAATTCGCTGTTAATTCGCCTTTCCCTGACTTAAAAAAAGGCCAGGTGGTAGGTACTAGCGCTCTGAGTGTTCCATAATAGTGTTATATAGTTAGGATTTAAAATGATAGCAGAGTAAATTACCTGCTTTCCCTAAAATAATTACTGCGGTGTGATTCTGTTAATCGTCTCACCTTCACATCGACCGAGTCGAAGAAAACCGGCGAATTTACGTCATCCGTCAAGGTGTGTAAATTACATTTGGCTGCCTGCATTTTCATTTAGTCGTATAAAACTGGCGACTAAATGAAAGTGCAGCCAGTTAAATGTCATTTACTAAATGACGGACTACGTAAATTCGCCGGTTTTTCTTCGACTCAGTAGAAGTGAAGGATGATGCGTCAAATAACATAAACGTACCTGAAATTCATAAAGCATAGAACATTGCTTTACCGAATATGTAAGTCGGATTGACGGAAAATCCAAGTTTCCCGTGTATCGAAGCTCCAATCGTGATTAAAAGTTTGTAATCGCCAAAAAACTGCTGTAATTAAAACTATTCAAAACTAGTTTAATAATTATAATAAAATTAATGTGAACAAATTTACTCGGTGCTAAAATTAAAGTCGCGCACATGCGGTCGATCTTTAGGTTAATTTACAAAGTACTTTTTGCGTTTGACTAATTAAATTACGGCACAAACAAGTGTTCACACTGAGTTATTATCATAACGTTTATTACAAACAAAAAGACGTGCAACACAGGTTAAAGTTAGTCTTGCCAAACATTGATTTTGTGGAGATTTTTCAACACAACTGCATATTTTATGGCCGTTTTCTCATTCTCATTCTTCTGCGGGCTTAGAATGCATGCCGAGATACAATTTGGCAGGTGCTAGGGAAATGAATACATTATTCCATATTCTAACGTAAGACTTAACGCTTAAGGTTTAAAATAAAAGTGTCCCGTCTTTATAAAATCGCTAGAAAAATGTGATCGCAATAGTCGCTTAGTAATAAAAAAGTAATAAAAGTCAGGACGAAACACTTTTATTATAAACCTTAAGCGTCTTACGTTAGAATATGGAATAGATGCATTCATTTCCCTATCACCTGTTAAATTTTATCTCGTGCATGCATGATAAGCCCGCAGTAGTGGTAATTACTGGGATTCTTAGTGGAAACGAAAGTATTGTCTGAAAAGAACCCAATAATTGCATTTAAAGATGCCTTTTTATTTAGACACCGGGCCCATATTTCACAAACTTAAAGAAAGGGCAGCACAGACTAACAGGCCCGCCGGCAGTCCGTTTGTCCGGCGGCATGCCGGTATAAAGATGCTGTTGTATCAAAAGAAATACGTCCCAAAATACCCAATGGTAGTCTTGATTTAGTATTTGAACTTCTTTATTCATCACCAGGCTGTAACGCCACAAAAACACTGGGTAATTAATTTCTCACACTACAAAATATAATTACCTTCTGATCCAGCGGAAGAACCTATTTCCTCCCTTCTTCGCGTTATTCTTTCTCTTTTTCCCCATTTTCACTAAAATTCTTAACAAACATTAACACTTATTCCTTGTCTTAAAAAACACAACACAGTTTTACTTAATCTATGGTCCGTTTTTAAACATGGAACGTCTTTCACGGTAATTCACTTCACACTGACAGTTATCAGTTTAACATTAGATAATTGTTCTTTATTTGTACAACTACAACGGATAACTTTCTGGTTTCAATTTGGAACACTGTTTTTGGCCGTTACCGATACAGGACTCAACGCAATGGGCTCTAATAGAAAATAAAATGATTAAAAACCTAAACAAAAAAAAAATATTTTCACAATATTATTTAGGCTTAGATTATTTAAAGAAAACACAAACAAGCAACTGAAGTAACTGCAAAAACGAAGTTATTTACAATTCCACTCGCCTATACCTACAACATATTTACCAAAATCAAAAAATGGCGACGTAGAAATTGGGAAAGTTGATTCAAATAATCAAATTTCGAACGGTGCACTTTGGGGTGCGCCCGCGCCGAGACTGGCGCGTGGCCACGTTCAAAATTAGAAGCTGTAAAAAGAAAATACTGGCTGGATGCACATTGCGAGAAATGCAGCATCTGTAGCCGTTTGTTTATTTTAAGTATCAACGCCGAGTGATAGTAAAAAAATAAGGTTTTTTTAAGTGAGGATGGAAATAACTGGGAAATGTGGAAGTAAGACAAAAAAGCGATTTAAAAATCAAATAAACAAATTAAGCAGCTGTTAAAAGCAATAATTCAAGCTTTAACAAGACGTTTGTCTGAAGAACTAATAAAATATTCAGACATTGGGAGTTCATTGTATTCTTTGTTTACATTTGAAATCTACTATCCTTTCTTTACATAAAAAAGTCAAAACCCAAGAGACAATGCAAAAAACAAATTTAATTTAACTACAAATTATACCTTACCGTACAAAAAAGAATACTGACAATGACATGTGATTTTATTTTTAAAGTTATTTTTAAAGGGCACTCGACAGCTATAGACAACTTTCTTATTTTCTTAAACCAAACATGGCGTTACGCGGCAAAACCTTATAAAGCACGGTACAAAGATGGCGGATTTTCCCGCTCCAAATCAATCGCAACAACTACGTAACCATAGATACCGTAGAATCGATTCGATTCATATTAATTCAGTTACGAAAGTAAAAACAGCGGAAGACAGACAATAAATATAGACAATCGCGTGAGTCATACGCATCTAAATCGGTAACCGCGTGGTTTAAGTACGAAACGACGTTAGAGCATTCAGGAGTATTTCAATCCAACTCATAAAAGCTATTTCGGAACTGAACTGGCTTTGTCTTCGACTTTGCCCGTTTAGTAACTCTTCACATTATATGCATTAAGTTAATGTCATCTTTAGGAAAATGAAAGTTATGTTGTTTTGCTGGTATTGACAACATTACATTTTTCTCAATTGTATTTTACGTGTCCTTTGGAAAGAGCATTAAAAATAACAGAACACTAATTTTTTGTTTTCCATAAAATATATTTTACTTATTTATTGTATGATATTTACTTCATTTTAATTATTTTATCATGAGACATCTAAAATATGTGTACTTGATTAAAAATATATCCGTCCGTTAAATCAAAATTTAATATGCAATTCGGACTTCAAGGTCTGTCTGTTTTGACAACCTTTTTCTTTTTTCTCCCGTGCATTGCAAGTGATTTGCAAGGAGCATACAGGCATATCAGTGACGTCATTCTTCCGATCTGCACATACTTATTCCCTAATATTTACTGAACTGCTGTAGATAAAAAAAAACTGTAAATATTTTTAGAATTCTGGCCCTTAATTACCCAAATGGTTTTGGTTTTAGCATCAGTTACAATTTTGAAATGTTGTCATTGTACTTTAAGTAGTTTTTAATATTCGTTTAAAACAATACTCTTATTGTTTTGCTCGTCGAGTAGGTATAGTAAAAATGTATACTAATTATTCTTATTCTGTTCCGAAGGTTAAACGTGTTAATATACTAGGTACTTAAAACGTTCTTTATAAAGAGCAGCTAAGAAACAAAAATCGGTTAAAACGTAAAATAAATAATACAAAACGGGAAAATTTTCGAAAGCATATAAGCTTTATTAACGGAAGAGATAGTTAAAAAAGCTGTTCCACTAATCCAAGGATGAACAAAATCCCTTCAACGTTAAATCTATTTTATGTCCACAAAAAATTCAAGGAATCACCATAATATACTATTTAATTTAGAAGATGTACCAAGAAAATCTTTTGCTACGCAAAGACAAAATCATGTAAAAATTAAGACTAATTTTAAAACCCTAATTCTTTGATGATCTCTGACGTAGCGCTACAAGCCTCTTGATATCAAACAACATACATTTTGTTAAAAGGGCAACAGTCAAAGTAAACAAAAATTTCTAAACCTATGATGCAATATTGTATATCTCTTGGGCGTCGGCCAAAGCAGTCACCTGAAATACGACAGAGATAAGAATGAGGAAATGATACTAAAATACGATGCACTCCTCGTATATGACTATTAATACAAGATGATTGGTACTAAACAAAATTCTAAATCTAAAGAACTCAAGATCTCTGAATATAAACTAACGTCACATTTCTCTAATTAACGACATCGCTGTTGCCAGCTATAAAACTGCAAATCTAAGGCTTTAATCCCTTTAACCCCTTTGAGTAAACACCAGTTAAAGATGACCTACGGATTCCCTCTAAAACACCAAAAACACACACAAAAATCGCAGGAAACTGAACTCTTGAAGATCACACCAGACTGGCTGACACTTTCGCGGGCTAACGAAAGTGAAATGACTCGCGCCGTTCCATTTCCAAACACATTTCCTGTTCCGTCGTCATATTTCGAAATTCGTAACACTGGCTGACTGAGACTTGAATGAAAAAACAAAAGCCGCCACTATTAGAACCATAGACACTTTGACGTTTTTAAATATGGCACCGTTCAATTTTCGAGCACGCGGTGTGTCCTGTTCGGCGTCAGTCTATCCCAAATATAACACGGCAACTGACGGGAGAAATCATTAAAATACAAGCAATTCGGGAAGGATAATAATAGTTTGGTATCGTACACGCGGGAATGAGATATAAAACTCCTGAATAGAGCGCTCCGTAGCTCTCAATATTGACTACTGAAATTAGGTATTCTATTTGTGTGTGCTGGGAAATGTCGTCGCATCTTTAGTGTTTTTGGCAAAGTTTTCTAGTACGTTAAGAAGTCACGATTCGGCTACGGTAAGATTTTGCAAGAATTTTTATTTTATGCATTTTAGCGGCATCTCCGTCGGCGCAGATTTTTTTATCGTAATTTCCAATTTTCCGGGATAAAAAGACCAAAGACACAGGTCTATTCTCCGGACTAAAAACTATATCTGTACCAAACTTCACATAAATATAAATCGGTCGGTGAAGACGGACCACTTTTCTTCATTTTGGCATTTATAATATTAGTCAAGATAGTAAAGATTATATGAAACCCATGTCGTCTATATACAACTCCCGAAACTTACAATATAATAATATGCAAGGAAATCCTTAAATATCTCGAAATATTATTGCAGAAAATATAATCCCATCAAAAATATAAAATGTACGAAAATGTCAAGTCTCGCAATGTAACGCTTCTACCATAAAAAATTGTGAGATCCCAAAGCTCACATTTACGTTAGTATTGTATTTTTAATCTCAAGTGTAGATATGTTTTATTTAATAGCCGAATAAGTGATTCTATTCTATTCTATTCTATTCTATTCTATTAATATTAGACATCTTTATTTCTATAATAAGTAAAGTGACTTGGCAATTGCTAGAAGTACCTTAGAATTAAAAAGTAGCTGGTAAACTATAGGTAGAAATAGTAAATTAAGGGCTAGTTATAGTAGGTACTCTCTTGGTCACTGAAAATTCAAGCTTCTAGGTTTATCCACCACAAAGTTACAGGGGCGGTCAAAAGGATGTTACGGCTGTGCTTTGTTTGCTCAACACCACCAGAACTAATTCATCAATTTAGATATTAGAAAAAACTCACGTCTAAAGATTTTTTGATCTTGTTTTTATTTAATATTCAAAATTATTTTTAGAGCATCAATAGTTAATGAATAACTTACGGATTTGTGTTCATATTAATATTTTTAAATAAAATTTAACTAAACATTTATGAGAAGCTCAAAAAATTATTCTTACCGCATTTTTAATGCTATACATTCCTAAAAGATATAATGATGTTTCACACTAAATTATTACAAAACACGTCACCTACTTATGGTAGTCGAAAGATGTAAACGCCCCACCGCCTGTTTATTCAGCAATTTTAACTTGAGGTGAAATGGGCCCAAGGTCGGCAGATCTACGTGACAACAAATGTGTATGACGTAATGCAGTGCAGTGATGCACACGCATTAATAACACCACACTAGAAACAAATGTTTCGAATACATCGGTGCTCACCACGTAGATATGTTTCAGTGTTTTGTTTGTCGTGAAACAATGTTTCAGCATACACGGTGTGGTCGGAACTGTTGCGTAACTGAATTGTTTCGCCTGCTCACCACCACCAGCGGCACAGAATAACTAATAGTACTAGCGTACAGAAGGATCACTCTCTAACAAAAGTCGAGTTTTGGCATAAAAATTGCCTATTCTTACGAATGTCACCTGCTTGGACGCGAAATTGAAACTTATTGTGTGGCACAAGCAACTCGCCCGCGCTTATTTATGCACCCATAGCATTCAAATTTTTTGAACCTTACCCATGTAACTTTTTAATGCGGCAAGCAGAGCCGAGAGTGGCAACCTACTGACATTCGCCTCTCGGTAGGGCGGGCGGAGTGTGGATTAACACCCCCTTGCTAGCGGGGTGCACAGAAACATACCGATATCAGCTGTTTACCTCAACAATTTCTATGTGTTGAGAAATCAAGACGATAACGAACTTATCTGACAAAATACGACCTCCTATGATTGCACTACATCTAACTGTACAAACCTCCAACAGTTTTCCAATATTTTGTATTCTTAAGGGGGTGATCTATTTGCGAGCAGAACCCGTACGCCAACGATCCCGCGAGTCAAAGGTTTAAACCGCCAATGGAGCACCTAAAACTCCGCGGTCCTGAAAACCACCGGACTGGTTCGCTGGCTCTTTGTGCATGCTTGACTGTTTTGCTCGCCAATGGATCACGAGGGTGGACTTAAGGGCTTTACAATCGCCATCATTAGTATCACCAAATATATTGACGAATTCAATGACACTACAGCAACTTCTGATGCTGATAGAAACTACATCCCCGGTTCTGCTCCTGTTTACATCAGGAGTTGCTGGTAGGTGTGATTTCGTCAATATATTTGGTGACACTAATGACGGCGGTTGAAACGCCCTGAAATTCACCCACTACGAGAGATTTACCTATATATACCGTTGGCTCGCAGATAGATCACCCCCTTTATTGGATTTGATTGGATACCCGAGAATTTACGTAGAATCACCATTTCCACACTCCGCAGTGTCCAATTTGTCAGAACGAAAGATATCGCGAGTCCAAAATACGTTTCCGTCGAATATAATGAAGAAATTCTTAAACCGGGCAATCAATTAATAAATAAATACATTCCAATCCATTATATTATTAAAATATAGCTTTCCGCCCGCGACTTCGTCAATACTTTCGTAAGCTAAAATATAGGCTATGTCCATCATGAAAGTCCATTCTAAATGTTGGTGTAAGAATTTTCGGAATCGGATGTGTAGTTCCAGAGATTACCCAAACAAAAAAACAAATTTACAATCATTACCTCTTTATAATATTAGTATAGATAATAATATAGATGTACAGTCAAGGGCATTAATATCTACACATCCATCGCGTCAAATATATGTATACATGGACCTTATTGCCAGTGGCATAAAGGCGTATAGATTTTTGAGGTCTTGGGAACGTATATATATTTATGCCCTTGACTGTACACCTCTATTTATTAATTATAACGGGATTGATAAATTGTAAAAACTATCGGTTTATAATTTAAATTTCGAATTACAAAGATCAGATACAATAGTGTTTGTCCTTGGTTATGGCGGCCGTTGATCCCTAGTTCGTTTGGTCTGTCTCAGGCAGATATCTAGACGTCTCGATTTATTTGTATTAAGCATCATGAAAGTTTGTAAGGATTTGTCTTTCAATACACGCATTAAAGGTTGAATTGAAAGGATTTGGATAATGTTCCTTCCATGTCCTGACATGCACATGGATACTTTTTGACGGAAAAATCGAATTCTCAAGAGCCATTGTCTTTTTTTATAAGATTTTATGTAAATCCGATGACAATGCATATATTACGTCGTCTAATACTTGGGGGGCGATTTTTGACTATCGAGTGCTCGAAATCAAAGTCGAGTGATAGAAAATAATAGCACACGAAAATCTGTCATGCATGATTATTTTCACACGAACCCATTATCCGTATTTTTGAAAGCTGTCACTCGAAAGTCAATACTTAATATATTCACGTGTTTCATTGTACAGTCGCCATCATATATATTGCAGCAAACAAGGTGCTCACAAATATCTGAACACGACTCTATTGTCAAGGCGTTAGAGTGCATGTTCAGATATTTTTGACCACTCTGATACGTACAGATATATTTGATGGCGAACTGTACGCAGAAAGTCGATGATTACCGGTTTTTTTTATCATATTTGAAATATAAATAAACATACGACATAATTAGAAGTTGTAATTGTGGCGAGAATATTATTATTTATATGCACTTTCAGCGTTTTTAATACTGTTTACCAAAAACTTTTACTATGAAAACTAATAAATGAAACGTTTAGATGGTTCTTTTGTGGATATTTGAAGTTTGTTCCGTCAACTTCTGCCCAAAGAGAATATAATAAAGACGTTTTGATTGATTTGACAGACAAATGTCAAAACAAATTTCTAATGATAGAAATGAAAACGAATGGTGTGGACCACTCGCTATTAAATTTTCTATCGCTCGTATTTCAAAAATACTGTTTCACCGTTTTTGCTCACTTTCGAGTGAAAGTTTTGAGCGCTCGAAAGTCTAAAATCGCCCCCCAGATCAGTCGAAAGGTGGCAACAGCACCTCCGCTGTACTTAACGTATACTCACCAAGTTTGGACTCGTCAGATAAAAAACTACAGCCAGATCAAAAAGGACTTATTTTGTCAAAATCTTATCATTTCTTATTTGAATAGGATACTGTTTTAGATCGGATAGCCAACATTCTAATCTCTTTCCAGTCCAGTGCTCAGTATCATAATTTGTGTAGTTTTTCGACATGCAGTCTGCGCCATGGGCGTGTAATGTACACGATACGGCCGGCAGCCCACTCCGGCGCACGCCACGCACGCACACGCTACACGCGTGAGCCACGTGAATCCAGTCTGCCGTGTGTCAATGTTTCCACAGCAACCAATGCACGCGCTGTACATGCTAGCTATAAGGGATATTTTGGCTGCGTCGCTCAACCCACGCGTCATCACATCAGTGACAGACCTACGGCACAAAGCTTGACCGTGCGCCGCGTATAGTAGGTTAGTTTCACATGTGAGCTGGCCACAAGAGACTTCCGTGATGAAGTTTCGTCTCCGTGTGCCGCTGTAGGACTAACAATTTGAACCCGGTTTAGCCTGGAGTCACCGACACTCTTTTCACAGAATGTTTTACTTCCCCGAATTTTCATTTCATCGACAGGCATTTCTACGTGCAGGAGTTATAATTTTTTGGTGGTCACAGGTAACCTATGCTTAAGATATCCTGAAACTAATAAGGTTTGAGCAGAAATTGGCTTTCTATGAAAATTCGGTGAAACGACAAGTTCGATGAAATGAGTGTCTGCAAAACAATTAAACCCACTTGCATAGCTCAAGCGTCCGCTGCAGTGGGCTCCCGGCTTAAGGCAGAGATGGTAAACATTTCCAGTCCGTCGCGATCTGTTAATTTTGTTGCGACATAAATAACGCTTTGGATCTCTCGGACACTTCGTTTACGAGTTCAGTTTATCTATTTCTGAATGCAGGGGATGTAAACATTTGAATGCAGTGAAGTTGGAACGTGTAAAATTGGTTTTTATGTGTATCTAAGTTGTACGTACGGTGATATAGCGTTGAAGAGATCAAGGAATATCAGAGCTGTTCTATTAAAACAAATCCGGGCGCGCACAGGTTATTATTGGAGAAAGGTTTTCTTTACAAGTTGATTTAGGGCAATATATATTGACACCAGAGTCGCTAGTAGGTAATAAAATAAAAAATAATATGAAAACAAAATGTTGAAATGTACCAATAAAGTACTCAGTATGTGACATCGCTGGTTTTCTGTGGATAAACATACATTGGTAACGAACGCTATTATGAAAATAAAAATTCTGTTCACGTGCCCCCAAAAGCTTACATAAAAAAACACTACCACCAAAAACGTTATCCTCGTGATTTTGCCATACGTTATTCGATGGAAATCTTACTTGCTGCAAACTAAACTTGATATAGAAAATAGTAATTACGCTATGACGTTTTCAACTCAAAGCGGAAACGTGTCAGACGGCTGGCAGACCTCGAGCATGGCGAGAAGACCTAAAACATGTTATAAACACTGGGAAGTTGATTTTCCATCCACAACTACTATTACAACCATACTATAGCTAGAACTAGGACGCTATCGTACACAGAAACGTTAAGTACCAATCAATTTTAAACAAATTTCTAAACTGTTTTCTTGATTTTCGAAAAACCACTTTTTAATTTATTCCTATAAGAAAGTGCTTAATCTATGCACTTTAAAATAAAAATGTTCCCTTCATTTCGCAGTATGCTCGTTTGTTAAAAAACTATTAAAAAAAACTTAATAAGAACTTCACATGAAGAATATAACTAATATCAAAGTACTTCACATTTACAAAGCGATTAAAAAACAATCTAAGCAGACTTGAAATATCGCGAGTACAAAATGAAAAAACAAAACGAAACAATCATCATAAAGACTGAAGAACTGAAACTCTATTTAGTTTCAAACCACAACTTGACAATAATTCCTCTTTATTTAGTCTTGAAATCTTGAATTGCTTTACAGCAAACGAGTTTTAATTGAACTTAAATTGAGAGGTTGTTTTATTACGTAGCTTCTAAACGGGACACATTTCTGCAATTTGTAGCCGGCAACAATAGCTGTCTTTTTCTAACTGCGTGTGCCAGAACAAGATGGCCTTATATTGCCGGCTAAAAATTGCAAAAAAATATAGCCCGTTTAGAATCCCCTTTCTATCTCTCTTTTGACTTAAAAGACAGCGCCGTTTTGGTACTATTCATTGGAAGCCATTTGAGATAAATTTAGAAATATTGATCGAAAATAGATAACCCTTAGGACCTCGGCATTGATGGTTGGCTAGAATGGCGAGATCCGGGAGGAGTGGCGTAATCAAATCATGTAAAAGATGTAAGTACCAACTTTGGATCACTTTGCTACCATAGAGTTAGTGATGACGTTTCGGGTGACAGCTAATTTGGGCAATGATCAAGCCTTACGGTTCAAAGTAGACTTAATGCTACCAACCTCACCATAGACCGCAATGGCGAAGTTGCCAGTATTTTTTCCATAAAATTTAATTACAGCAACTTAGTTAAACTGTCAAAAATGACATTTATTATTAAGACCAGCGAAACGCATTCGTTACTTTTAACTTGGACAACGATTTAAATTGATAAAATGTTGCCGATGGCTTAATGGTACGACTGCATGCTAAACCTATTAAAAGAAAATCAGAAATAATGACATACTTCGCATTTACTCCGAAGACATAACGAAGGCGGTCTTCTTAGTAATAATTTATATCCCGACATGATTACAAAGACGAATTAATTGTTTGTACGTATGTAAAATCGTTATTGTACAATAAAATATTGTACAACAAAAAGAAAACAGACAAGCACAAAGGCGAAATTATACCTTAAAGGACGAGTTAATTATTTTGTGGCACATACAAAAACGCAATCCCTAAAGAACTAGAGTACTAAGGTGTTATGTCTCAAAATGCATCCATTATATTCCACATTAAAACACATTGATAACGAACAGTGCTAACTGTACTTGCAGGTTATTATGTTATAGAGGTACCACCTCAATAAAACCTCAAATTATAAAAGACAGCGCAGCGCGCAGAATCGTTCCAGATGGAGAGCTATATAACGAGCCTTACATCCCAGTAGGGGATAATAGGATCCAAAGAGAGAGAGATAAAATAAAAGTCTAACCGCTTGTTAAATAATCGATATCTGACAGATAAGTTTAGCCCCCACCCTTTCTTACACTTGATAACCTAACCTAACCGAGTTAAAAACCCCCGACATCAGCGCCTAAAGAACCTCTGAGCAATGAGCAAAAACTTCGACGGGCTCTGAGCACGTACATTTTCACTGGAGGTCTTCATCACTAGAAGATTTCAGGTATTAAAAATCATGATCAGAGCTCATAACTTTTAAACGGCTTAGCGGATTTTCATAAAACCAAGCCACTTAAGTCACTTTTCTAATAAAATCCATCCGTTTAGGAGCTACGATGCCACAGACAGATACTCAAGATACACACGTCAAACTTATAACACCCCTCTTTTTTGCGTCGGGGGTTAAAAATAGACAAGGAGAGTTGCTCGTGTTGCCAATTTCAAGAGGCAGAGCTAACATTAACTGGCAGATTTCACTTGTCGATTATGAAGCAGGCCTTTGAACTTTTCCCTTAAGGACGCTGATCTTTCTCTACGTTGTCTATGCGCATGCAGTTTTTGCCGATTGTTTTGTATCGTGCAGTCTTGGATTAGCGCCAACAGTAGGTTCGACGACCGACGCTAGTCTTTTTGTGTCTGGTGTAAAGAAGTGGTTAGGTAATGGGAGATTTGGAACAATGACGACAGGCACGAAAATAAGTTCCCAACGTAATCACGTCGAAAACCAATTAGCTAATGTCGGAGAAAAAATATATGACAAACTTTTTTTAAGACGGATTTGGAGTGTAGATGAAGTGGGAATGGACATTCCACGTCTATATGCCAAGTGAGTTACGGGCCAGGATTGTCACAGAATGGAAACCCAGCAAATAGAGGCGCAAACGCACTAGGTAACACTAATTTCGAACGTTCGGATGCATCCCTTTCACTCGTCAATTGTGATTAAATCGTGAGCAAGGGAGCTAACGTAACTTCGAACTTCGATTTTCAGAGTAGCCCCCCAGACGTCGTCGGCGACGTGGCGGTAAGGGTTAAACAAAGCTAAGAACACTCTCGATTGTCACCTTTCTAAACAAAACAAAATCAAAATCAGTCCATCCGTTTAGTTGCTACTATACCACAGATAGATACGCACGTCAAACTTATTATAACATCACTCTTTTTTTTGCGTCGAGGGTTAAAAACTATTTAGACAGACACGACACTAAAATTTAAAAAGTTTTACGAAACACCGGCCAGTAATTAAAAAAAAAAACAAATTCAAAATTCGAGCACATTCGCGCGCGCGGCACCGTAACGAAAACTGGCAAGAAATGTTGCTAGCCTATTGGAAAAGGTGGTGTAATAAATATGGTTCCGCCATTACGATGCCGGACGGGTGTCCTGTCCAAATGCGAAGACTTGACGCTTTTCAAATGTATTAAACATACAAACTTAATCCAGCCGATCATATTTTTATAGCCCGAATAAATTTGTATGCGTATGTTGTTTTACCAGCTGTATTTTTAAATTGGTAGAGCTATACACGGCGACACGGAAAGGGGTCAATGTAATAATTGAGTTACCAATTAGATAGAATAAACCGATAATTGGCCATTCATGGTGCAACCGATGATATAAATCTTGATTAAATTCCTATTTTGTTTTCCTTTTGTTAGGAGGCTATTCCAGAGGGATCGCTAATTTAATTTGTGTAATGTGATTAAAAGTGAAGTAACACGCGCCGTGCAACAAAAGTACATTATTTATAATATAAGTCGTTAAATACGCTAGTGTTTGTATTGTAGTAGGTTAGGTACACTCAGCATCAAGTACAGTCAAGGGCATAAATATATATACGTTCCCAAGATCTCAAAAATATCTATACGCCTTTATGCCCCTGGCAATAAGGTCCATGTATACATATATTTGACGCGATGCCTGTATAGATATTAATGCCCTTGACTGTACATAAGAGCAGTCAAAGTGGCCAAATATATCGCAACACTACTACTTACTACACATAGAATGGCGACGGAACCTACATTGAGCATTGGTCCGACATGCTTTTGCCCAGTTTTTTGTTTACTTTTAGTTTTTTTTTTTGTTTTTGTATAGAAATTCGATAAAAAATCGATTTCGACCCGAGCGACGACACTCGGTCTCCCAGACACTTTATTCTTACGAGTATTATGGCACTTTTACCACCGTTTAATTTTATCTGTAGATTCGTCGTTTCGATATCGGTCTGAAACGACGGATCGTAAAGACAATGTAGCCGTATGGAGCCCGGCCCTTTACACTCAATTTTCTACCAGCAACCGAGTAGGCTCGGGCGGGGCCACACAAACTATACAACAGAGAACAGAGATTTGGTTCTTTGCTGTCTCTTAGAAATCAGCTTTTTGTGACGGTATCTAATGATCGAATTGCAACTGCTCTGCAGCAGCACCACCATAGCGAAAATCAATTAATTATAATATAGTAAAATGATGTACGTTGAACGTACATAATGTACGTATGCTGTTTATGGCTGTACCTGTACTAGGGAACGAAATAATGGGCATTGAAAGTGGAAACCGTATGAGCTGGGCATGGTCGCCCCAGCTCATACGGTTTAGACGGAACGCGGAACTAATTAAAATAAATAAATCCACTAATTAATAATGATTATTTTCAATACGTACACAAACTTAATAGGGAGGGCTTCCATCCTCATGTAGTCGAATTTCCATCAGTTCGGACGAAACGGTTTGCTGCGTCATTTCTTATTCGCACTGCCAAGGAGTGGAATGCTCTCCCTGCGTCTGTATTCCCGGAATCCTATAACCTTGGTGTTTTCAAGGCAAGAGTGAATAGGCATTTTCTGGGTAAGCGTGTACCATCTTCGACCTCGTCTTCACTTAACATCAGGTGAGACTGAGGTCAAACGCAAACCCATATATATAAAATAAAAAAAAATAAAAAAACATTTGTACATCAATTTCTATAAGAAAAAAATAGCTAATATAATTTCTACCTACGAGTTCTAAGTGTCTGCTGCAGAGTATGCCCCTCAGCAGAGCCATTTTCAATGCCCATTATTTCGTTCCCTAGTACAGGTACAGCCATAAACAGCATACGTACATTATGTACGTTCAACATACTTCATTTTACTAAATAATTAATTGATTTTCATTATGGTGGCGCGGCTGCAGAGCAGCACACAAAATATGAGACGTTCTCAATATAAAGGGACCTTATGGAGGAAGACAATTATTAAGCTCTTCTTATTATTGTAATTATACGAATACTATGGTAACAGTTCTAAAAACGGCGTAACCGCCTGCCTCCATAAGGTCCCTTTATATTGAGAACGTCACATATGTATGATGAGACTGATGAGCACGTGTATATATTCCTGAGTCATGGATGTTTTCTTTGTAATTCGTTTAAGGACATATTCCTATTTAAGAATCAATTAGAAACAAAGCATTTTATATAGCGTAGGTACATCTACACTAATATTATAGGTAAAGGTAGGTAATCCCGAACATACTTATCCAATTTAAAAAATTCTTTCACCAATTTAGAATGAACTTTTAGGGTAGACATCACTACATATTATAAAAAGTCCCCTTGTCTGTCTGTCTGAACGCGATAAACTCAAAAACTACTGAACGGATTTTCATACGATTTTCACCAATGGACGGAGTGATTCATGAGGAAGGTTTAGGTGTATGATTCATTAAGGTTTAGGTGCGTATATGCTCTGCTAGCCGTGCGAAGCCGGGGCGGGTCGCTAGTAGGGAATATATGTGACGTTCTCAATATAAAGGGACCTTATGGAGGAAGGCAGTTACGCTCTTCTTATTCTTGTAACTATAGGAATACTATGGTAACAGTTCTAAAAACGGCGTAACCGCCTGCCTCCATAAGGTCCCTTTATATTGAGAACGTCACATATTTTTACTTATTTTACCGTAACGAAGCGAGGGCGGGTAGCTAGTGGCAAATATAGACGGGCGATGCATCTACAAGTCATGCAGCCATTGGCTGGACCTCGTGAGGCGCCTTGGTGTTGCCACTGTGGGCGGAGCGGACGCAGTGACTCATGAAAATGGTAGCTTGCGTTACATCAGATTGTGAAAGATCCCCGATCTAGGATCTGTGTCCAGCAGTGGGCGGCTTTGATGATAATGGTGATAAAATAAAAACTAGGATAATGTATCGTAGAGAAAGGTGAGGATTTAAATAGTTTACTATGATATTTATGTATATCTTTACGTATGCGATGCAAATTCTCCATAAAATTCCTTTAAAATAATTACAGGCGCAATGCGATATTGTAGTAAAAAAAAAGTCCAAGTTCGAACTGTATGTATATCTCAAATGAAGAACAAAAGTAATAGAACAATCCTTATGGTTTGAATTGAGAGCTGTGAGCCTTCAAAATCATTCATCAGCCTAGCACCAGAATCAGTCTTGCCACCTTATTCACGAATGAACAAAAACATCGCGGTCAAAGTCATTAAAAAAGCCAATTATGTACTGAATCGAATCTCAAACCTGCATCGTGCAACAGGACCGAGAGACATTGCCTAAATCGCCGCCCGCGCAGCTTTGAATAGATTACACCGTTCAATGCTACCAGATAAAAGTCTAGGTTACACGAGGCAAGTAGGTATCTAAGTAAACAAGTAAGTAATGATTTATTGACAAGAAGATTTTTTTTTTTAAGTAATAGGTATCCGGTGAACCCTAAACAAGGCCTAGCCTGTATCTTGGGTGCCCAGCAAACCCTTACTTATCTTTACATTATATTATAAATGCGAACGTGAGTTTATTTGTCTGTTTGTTACGCTTTCAGGGCTAAACCACTGAACCGATTTCGATGAAATTTGGTATAGAGATAGTTTGAGCCCTGGGAAAGGACATAGTATACTTTTTACTAGAAAATTGGACAGTTCCCGAGTGAGCAGCGATAAACGACTTTTACGCGAACGAAGACGCGGGCGAGAGCTAGTGAAGTTATAAACACGATCAAGGGCTGTTATCACAATCTCCAGCTAACTATCATCTATCTGTAGGATAAAAAAGGCGCCAATTGACTTGGTAAGTTACTGCTCTGCTCAGCTACTTGACTTGTCCGAGTCAATCATTACTATATATGCTATACAAGTTATAGTGACGACGCGGTTAGCCTAGTTGGTTAGTAGTGCTGCTTACGAAGTCCCGAGTTCGATTTCGGGTAAGGCAAATGTGTGCGGTGAGCGAGATTATTCCCTGATAACTATTTATTAATTATAATCCGCGAAGACTCTCCAATTACTCACAAATTGACCACCCGGTCATCATGGACTGAAAACGCCATAGCCTGCTATAGGCCCCATGGTGGTCAACTTGTTACCGTTTTGTTGGTACGTTACTTTCTTTGGCACATTAGACTAGTAGTCTTGAAACCGCTACTAGGGGTAGTAGCGGTCCAACCGTCAGGTCAAGGTGAGTCAAGTAGCTAACGAGCAAACAGAACCTGTAGTGTCATGACAGTAGCTTGCACTGCTTGCATCGTGTAAGCCTAGCATAAAGCGTATTTTTAAGAACTGGGTGGCAGTCGGACAGCGAGCTTTGGAAATAATACGTACCTACTCCGTAATTCGGTCAACATAATCCGTAACTCGGTCAACATAATGAAGATTACTTATTTTTTGACAGATCGTTGACGCCAACCTTGGTTGTCGCGCGGAGGCGAGTTTTCTAAAACATTTGGTGAGTGTCAACCTTTTGTAATGTCAATTTATGTATTGCAATGCGGCAACACTGTGTTACTTATAGTTTGACTGATATTTTTGCATGTTGGCACTCTTGTAGAAAGAGGACATTACGCTTGCGCGACTAAAAGGTGACAGCAAAAAATGGCGGGACGGACGAAGTAGGAAAGGGAGGCTGAAGGCGTGTCATCTGGGCCGGACACTGGCGATGCAGTTATGGTGAGTGTTTAACACTATATCCTACATTAATAAATGCATTAGGTATGGAAGGATGTGGAGACCTACATAGTACCTAGTCGTTACAGGTTATCCAATGATTTATTATCCAATCCTGCCGTACATTGTACATTTGAGCAGCAACGGTATTGGACGGAGCCCGTGCGGGGCTCCTCAGAGTGTGTATTCGAAGCACACGGGCAAGCCATTGCATGATCGATTATGAGTTGAGGAAAACGTGGCCAGGACTATGGGGATGGTGGAGGTCCTCGCGGGAGCAAAGCTCCCGTGTCCGGCTGGTGCCAATAATGTAAATAGAGTTTCGTGCTAGACCGTGTTACCAATGTTAACCCTAGCTTACAATGTTGTGTTACTCGTACCGATTGAATTACATTGAGCACCAGGACACAACCGTCAGTGTCTAGACCGGAGGCATAGTCGATCATGGAAGGGTAACGGTAAATACCGAACTCTTAACGTAGAGCAATGTGAAGCCATATCATAATCTCGATAGTCTAAATATTATATCCTTCCATTCTTATTTATGTTACACGTGATTCTTGTACATACGATGTTATTTTTGTTGCAACTATGTGAATTTATATCTACCTGAATTCAGGCAATGTTACTAATAACGTGTAGATATATTAAATGCGCAACATTGGTTGCCTCCGTCCATTTTCCGATTCAGATTCTTTATTTGCGATAAATATGGTTATAAACAGGTCTTAAATTATTTTACATAAGTTCGACATATTTAGCCGTCGGTGACGGCATGCAAAACGTGAACACATAACAAACATTTCAATTTGGTAGTTATTTATATTAATATTAATTTAGTAAGTAGTATGATTTGAAGGAGCAGAAACCGATGACTGCGAGTAGCACAAAACATTACAAATATACAGTAGCGAATCTAGGACTTTTCCGAACCGGGGAAGAAACTTGATATTGGCCCTCTCCTCCGGCGTTAGAGATAAACTTAATGATTTTCGCACCCCCAACACTGCACTAAGTCAACATACCTATTTCATGTTTTCAGAATCGACGAAAAACCGTTATCTCATGTTATATCAAAGTGATTGCAATATAAAAAGTTGTTTTTGAAATTTTTCGACATACTTAATACAGTGTTGTACTGGGGGTGCGATTTGTGAAACAAGTTTTGTTTTCTTCAAATGAATTTGGCGCCCGTGAAATACCGCCCGGGCAGCTCGGCATGTACCCTAGTTAACCTTCCGATCCGTTAAGATCCGGGCCTGCAAATACATTTTAATTTCCCGACAGCTGAACAATAGACAACAATGCACGGAAGTTGACGGAACCGCATGTAAAAGCTAGATCTTACATACAGTTTTATTGGTCGTTTCACTTGCCGGCACGGCGACGCCGGTACCAGACCGGCTGCTGAGGAAGCAAAAATGTATGAAAGCCGTGCCGTCGCCGGCGCCGATAAGTGGAAAGACATGCCGTATAATTTCATACATTTTTGCATACCCCGGCAGCCAGGCCGGTGCCGTGCCGGCAAGTGGAATAAAGACCATCAGAAGAAATAGGTATTAAAATTATCAGGACATTTTAGTCCAGCCTTGATATATCAGATCGGGTTCCACATCCTTTTCAATCTTCATATTATTATTAAAATTGAGTGAAACAGACAGCTAACATCAACATCACACTATGATTCTTGGAATAGTAACTTATGTCCCGCTTATCACACTAGCATGAAAGTGACAGCCTGACAGTAATATAATGAGAATTCACTCTTGAATCAAGTAGGTAGTATATTTCCTATTATGAAATCAATGATTAATTTAGTAAACATGAGTCCCAAATCAACAAACATGGTATTATAAATAATATCTAGCCCAAATAGAATCAACCGAATAAATTAATACTTATCTAAACTTAATCTATCTGTCTATCCTAAGCTATTTAACCGCTTTATACGGCATAAAGTTACCCGAGTTAGATAAGATTGGAATTCAAGAGATTAGCTTATCTACGTAATCAATGTCATAGTCATATTTAACTATGAAAGATCAATACTGTACTGGGTCAGTATTGAGTTATGACAACATTATTTGAATATTACAAGTCCGCAACTGTGCACATAGATTAGCTTTCCCGGGCCATCTTTAACCTCTACAAAGCCCTGGCTGGACACATTTTTTTTATTTTTAACACTTACATGTCTATTGTGGCAAGATATATTTGGATAATGGGGCCCCTCAGGCCCTATGATTATCACTGAGTTTTTTTATTTATTTAATTATTTCGGATGGTTATATGGCAGGAACTTGGAGGAAGGGTGGGGGTGAAAGATGGCCCTGAGTTTTCCCTTATTCCCCAATTTCTTCTCATTAGGGGTAGGGGTCAAGTTTGGGGTTTGCAATTCTACACTACCATAGGAGGGTTACTATGAAGCACTAAATTTGACACTCCCATGTGTTCCACTCATCTTTCTTGCCTAAGTCATGGATAAGGGAAGGAGCTAACCTTCATACTCCAATTTTCAAAGAAGGCCCTCTGGAATGTCTTCCAAATTAATGAGCAACTATTAGTTTGTCAACTTGTTTATTTAATAAAGAGTTTATGTACATATATTATAGCAATGCAACTACTTTATAGTAATATGCCTTAGGGTGGATTTACCACATACTGAAGCACACCGGTTACAAAAATCCGGGCAAGTGAGAGTCAGACTTGCGCACTGAGTATTTGTCATTATGGCGATAGGGTTTGTTTTATTAAAAAAAAACGTTTTTTGTATGGGGACTCCATTTATTATTTTACTTTTTAACTTTTTTATTATTTGTTATGAAATCTGCCATTATATCACATATTCTGCAAAAAAACAATGAACAGATGGACAGACGGACAGAGTAGCCTTATTAATAGGGTCTGTTAGACACCCCTCAGGTACGGAACCCTAATAAGCAGATAAATTTACAAAAAAAATGTGGCATATTTATGGTGCCTTTCATTACAGCAATCATTATACTGGCCGTTCAGGGGCACACTTATTAATATTAGTCTATTAAACTATTACATAACAAGTGTTTTCTTAAAGACAAAGATAAATACCTAGGTTAACGAAGGTTACAAACCATGGTTACAATTCACATAATACCTACTTTAAGAATGTTATTGTTATTGCAGATGTAAACCTCAAGGTGATGTGTAAAATAAATTAATATTCCATTAGCAGAATCTATATTTAAAAAAATATAAGAATATGGTTCAATTTTATGCAAGGCTGAAACTTATTATTAAATTATTTACAAATAGTTTGACTATACAATAAATAGAACAAATTTTATGTTTTATTTATTTAAGAGCTTACTTTACTATATGGGTTCAACGTATTTCATGGTCAAATAAAACAAGAGATAGGAAACCTTAAACAAATAATACCAAATATTCAAATATAAGAGGAAGAAAACTACCTTCAAAATTAACTAAAACACGCAAAACATCTACTATGTTTATTTACTATAATACATTAACACATAATGTAACAATAATACAATAAACAATAAGAATTACTAATAAAAACATTGAAAACAATAATAACAATAACTTACCTGAGGGCAGCTCATCACACAATACTGTAGAACGTAGAACATTTCGCAAAAATCACAACACAATAGTATTTTGTTAGTTTTTGTCGTAAAATTACATAAAAAGTCCTTTACTTTTATAAATTTGGATTATTTTCTAAGCACTTGTTTACGCACACCCACACCTGTCGATTGAATTGATTGAAAAAATCGGAAGGAAGGAAAAAGGAAGTGTAAAGAATTCGCATTTTTGCACATGGCAATTCTTTTTTTTTGCAATAAAATAAGTGACATGTTATTGTTTTGCAAAAAATAATCCTAGATTATTTTATTGAACAATATAAGTATATGCCTTAAAGAGTTAAATATCAAAATAATCAAATTAGGTTTCCTTTATTACTTTATATTTTCTCACAAGTCACCCGAAATCCACATACGTTCCATTTTACGTACGATCCCACTTTTCTGTATGTATACGACTTATGACAGAGCTGCGTTCATGGACATCTTGGTTTATCCTGCCTGGGTCTCTATTCGTGTTAATCCATCTAGCTTCTGTATCGTAATCATATTATATACGTTATAACAGCTCGTAATACTGTAAGATAATAATCAATAAAACAATTTGGAATAGAAGTTCTCAAATCGACTGTCTTTTTTTGTGTGTAGATGTATGTCGTTAGATAAAATTACCCTTCTAAAGCTCCCGGAGACGATCAATGCCGTCAATGTCTTACGTTACCTATTGATAATGTCAATTGAAGTGCAATTGATGTATTTCAATCGACAGTTCAATATTTTCGCCCCCGGACATCAAAGAGATCAGACGTGTTTATGTTCGCGCGAATCGAAACGATTGTCAATTGTCTGCTTCAATGACATCCGTCAAACAGAGGGTGTTACGAATGTTACGATCGCTGCGGGCGTTTAGTGGAACGTACCATTGCATTCGTATACGTTCAATGACGATTGACAATCACGTAAAATTGACAATTGGTATTGATCGTCTCCGGGGTGCTTAACATCTTCGTCGTATCCTCATGAATGGCTGATATTTTATATCTACTTATTGCATAAATAAAACGAATATTTTAATTAAATATCAATTTATTTCTTTAATAGGTACAGTATTGCTTTTCGTTAAAACTACAGACAATACACATGTCAAATAATGTATATATTAATACAGATTGGCTCCGTATATTTTACTTTAAATAAAAACTATTAAAAGGTGCCACCTGTTGTCAAAATTGGAAATAAAAAACATTACAAGAAAAAGTTAAATTAGTAGTAAGTATAATATAAAGTGAGCAATTACAGATTTTAAATATTTTGGAATTTATTTTTAATTAAATTACAGATTTTGAAATTCTACGAGTGACTTTAAACTCAAATATAACGGTGAATCCAACTATGTACCTAATTTGACAACAGCTCTAAGTAGTAATTAAATTTAAAAATAGAAATACTAAAACATAACCTAATTTAGGCGATAATGTGAACACTTCTCAATAAAAACATCTAAGTAGTTGGGACGATACACGAAAATGGTGAAAGAAGCAGTGCAATAAGTAAAAATATAGTTTATAGTGGAGTTTATGGGAAAACACTTAAGAAAGGGCACACAAGTTCGTGGCGGGGACGAGGCATCTACGCGTTGAAGGGGGTGGGGGAAAGGTTACGACGCATAAGGTCCCGTTCGCAGAATGCCCCCTTTCCCTTTCGCAAAACGTCCCTCTCCCATATGTCAGGGACAAAATATCCCTTTTGCAAAGTCCCTTCACAAAGATTACGTTCCCAAAACGTCCATTCGCTTAATTTTTAATTTAATGAATTATAATACAGGAATAAGTTATATTCTTCCAAATACGTAAGGCAATCGATACCTTTGCTGGAATTTTTCGTTGACGGGACATTTTGCTGAAGGGAAGTTTTGCGAAAGGGTAGGACGAGACGCGAAAGGAAAGTTATGCGAATGGGAGGAATGGGGTTATTTTTCGGAAGGGTCGTTTTGCGAACGGGACGTAATTTGTGTGAAGGGACATTTTGGGAACGGTAGGTACCTTATGCACCCTGGCCGCGGGAAAAGCGGGAGGGAAGGCGCGCGCAACGCGTATTGAGCAGCTAGCGCGTCTTGTTCTTTCTCACTTGTCGCTCAGCGCGTCTCTATCGTTACAGACCCGTTAGAAAGGGATATCCGAACAACAAATAAGTTGCAGACAATGTATATTCGCCCTGGCAGTCACCCCCAACGTGTTATTCCGAGGGATGAATAACCTTAAAAAATCAAATATAGGATACCTAATACGGTACGGATATCTTACAAACTACATGGGAGAGTACCCTTTATCAAGTTTTTTTAAGTATACTTATATTTATGACATGGATAACAGCTATATATTAAAAATGGAAGCGTCTCACGGCTTCTTAATTCCGTACATTTCGTCTTCCCGCCAAATACCTCCTAAGTGCCAATATTTTAATTAATCAATATTCTACTGCTAGGTCTAAAGTAAAACATTTTTAGGCACTTAGTAGAAATCATTTTATAATCTAGTAACTAATCCGGAGCGTTTTTAGAATATATCCGTACCCTTATTGCAAAAACCAATTACCTGCATCGAAATTTGAAGGAAAATGTCTTATTTATACCAATTTTTTTTTGCTTTAATAAAAATTCATTCATGTAACAAACAGTAGAGAAAAACTATTTTTCGGATAACTATAAAAAAAACTAAGGTATAAGCCATCAAAGATTTGTTTCTCTCTTTCTAGCAAAACAGAATTTAATATGGAGTTTATACGGGCTTTGTGGACGCTGACGTCACATTCCTAAAATGCTTTTTTCATCCGTATTTTTTGGCCGATATTTATTTTAATTTCACTTTCTGTCATCTCTTTTACAGTATTTTCATATTTTGTTAAGAAATGCGATAAATAAATTCACGCATAGCCCCTATTGTAAAAACATAAGCGACGTCATTCAAGGCCACTTTTCTTCGCTTCAAGGCATTATCTTATAGCTTCTTGGAATTTACCAAAGATTTTATAAAACGCTGTCGAACTTAACATAATTCTTTTTTGTATTTTATTATCAATCCTGAAGACCAATTTATTTCTATAATAATAACACAAGAACAGGGTACCTGATCTTAAAAAAAATAGTTATTCTTTTTTAAAACTCCTAAATTATCTGTCAATATTGAAAATCCTAATTGTCATTTGTCCTAATGCTATGTTAGTCAGAATTATCGTTTATCCTAACGGTACCTATTTCCGCTTGAATAATAAAACTTTTTAGTGTTGTTATAATGCAACCCTAACCTAACCGCAGTTATTTTTGGAAAACTTAAAAAATCACAGCTGAAAACCCTTCCTCCTTCCTTCGTCCTTACTGTAGATGTGTAGATATATTTAATAAAATTCCGACATCTTTGCAACAAGAGCCTAAAGACAATATTTCTATAATTAAAATTAAAAATATCCTTATAGACAAATGTTATTATACAATAGACCAATTGGACGTAGCTTAGGGAAAAGGATCCAATTCAACCATTTCACACTTGTAGAATTTGACATAATATTGAAAGCAATAGAATTCAAATTTAAATACATTTACTTCGTGGGTTGGATCCTTTTCCCTAAGCTACGTCCAATTTATGTCGGACAAAAACATTATATGACGAAATTATTAAATTATAATTATATTTACATTCTACCTAATACCAAAATGACTAATTTCTAAGCCTTACCCATTAAATCCATCTTGTTTGTTATTATTATTATTTATTACATTATTTTATGTCGCTATATAAATGATGTTCAACGTAAAATTTAAGGACATTGTTGTGCCCTTGCAGGGTATCACGTGGAATAACCTAGGAATAAGTTTTAAAGATACTAACACCAATCTGTATAACTTTCCTGTCATGTGATGACAATTAATAAATGAATACGAAATGAAATGAACCAGTTTAGGACAAATGATAATTCGAACTCGCGATGCGTTAGGACAAACGATGGTCCCCCAAATATATTATACGAGAATACTCTTTTTGTTATTTCCTTTTAAAAGTCGTGATTAAAAAACAACAGATGGTCTCGTAGTGTTTCCAGTCCACCACATCCCGCCCTACTTCACCCCCGATGCAAAAAGAGGGGTGTTATAAGTTTAACGTGTGTATCTGTGTGTTTGTGTATGTCTGTGGCATCGTAGCTCTTAAACGGATGGACCGATTTGGTTTTAGTTTTTTATTGTTAGGCAGGTGATTTAATCGAGACTTGAGCTTGGTTTGACGAAAATCCGTTAAGCCATTTAAGAGTTACTAACGACCCGCCCTCGCTTCGCTCCGGGTACTATTATAGACATAAACCTTCCGTGAGAAATTATCTAACTGATGGTCAAAACCGCATTAAAATCCGTTGCGCAGGTTGAAAGATTTAAGCGTACATACAAAGGTACAGAGGGCGGGAAGCGACTTTGTTTTATACTATGTAGTGATGAGTAGTACTAAGTTCCGATTTTGTCGGGGGTTCTTTAACTCGTTAGTTATTTATAGATTGATGCAACTGTGCAGCGTTAATTTGACAGGCGGGACGCGCCGTCGCAGATTAACAACACTATATACTTTAGATGATCTTAACTTCGGCCATCTATTGCCTACTTTCCAGCCGCCGAAATCAATGCTGGCTGTATTCTAAGCTTAACCTATCGATACTGCATGGTAAATATTGGATTGAAGGTAGAAAAAATTACCTTGAATTACGACAATGGAAGCATATTACTAAGTCTCCACTGTCCGTCCGTCCTTGTCTCGTGAACCGTAAACAGGTAGACAGTTGAAATTGTTTCTTTCATTACCGCTGTAACGAATAATAAAAATTAAATCAAATTAATATATAAAGGATGTATACAATATTTTCGGCGATTTTTGCTCGACCAAATTGCTATATTTCTTGTCTTGTACTGGTACAGAGCTTTTCGTGTGGGAGTCCGACTCGCACTTGGCCGCTTTTTTTTCTAGCATCAATTCAACGTTTGCTCTACAACCTTCAGTTAACACATTCGCCGCCCTCTAACCTCTAAATGTATGTAATGTTAACACACCAGGTGTCACCGGCGCCGAATATGTCAATTTAAACTTCTTAGGTCAATCGACTTTTTGGTGTACCTCGTTGCCATGGTGACGTCTCCTGGGTCACTCTTTAGAATTATTATTAGGATATAAATCCACCAAACACGTTTTTGTGGCAATAACAAGCCCATTCTTCGGGCTTTCTGCTAAGCATGTTAGTAGTATATTTTACATTCATTTTACTAAGAAACTCTTTCACTGTTGTCTCCTGGCTAACGGGACAGAATAACAATAACAAAAAGTAGATCGGTGCTGCTGTGTCACCAGCCCTTGGGCCGGCCGGGGCAGGCGCGCGGCGGTCAGCAGAGCGCGTGCGCGGCGCGCGCGCACTCGCTGCTCCAGTGCACGCCGCCGCAGGCGCCCACGAGCGCCCACACGTACGGCGTGAAGAACTCCTCGGGCCGCTCCTCCTCCACGTACCGGAACTTCAGATCGGGGAATTTCTGCAGGGAATGTTTATTTTGAGTATCATATCTATCATCATATCTACAAAAAACTTCGCGATATTATATGTTGCATTTTAAAAGTTGATAGAAATGCTGACCAAAATTATTTCGTATTCAAGACTGTTTCAGAAGTAAATCCACTAATTGTTTATCCAAACGATAAACAACTTCTTGTTATAAAAACCTAAACATTAAACAATAATCTACACAGAAACGACTCTCAGTCAATATTTAACATAAAAAACCAGACCATATCGAACCATGCTCAAGAAGAATTCCGTCGCCGTAGTAACATATACAAAAAATATCATCTAACGCCATTGTAATAATAAATTACAAGTACAAATACAAATAATAACGCCCAACACCGATGAATACGGCCCTAAACGCCCTAAATACCTTGAGTCTATCACTGGACCACTGCTCCGCTCCCTTTCTGATGGTGGCGAGCACCTCGGTGACGCCCAGGTCGCCGCCCGCGCCCTCCTGCACGCGCTGCAGGCGCGACGAGAAGTAACCGATCACCTGCAACCAAGCATTTGAAATCAAATACAAAATTATTAACGTATAGTCGTCGCAACATACACCAGTTCAAACGTGTAAACATCCCGGGCAGGGTCACTCGGCAAACGGGGCGCCTCCAGCGAGTTCCGAGACGGTTGGCGCTGCTCGACAAAAACCCGCGCGTAATGGCCCGCTTTCTATGAGCGCCTACCCACAGACTTGAAAAATGAATCTTCGGATGAAACATTTGGTCAACGACTTAAGGGTCTTTTGTTGATGCAATCACTATATTCTGTCAGAGAATATAGTGATAACTAGGTAATTTGTTTTGTATTACATTGGCAAAATTTATTTTTAATTCTATTTAATTCCTGACATTATTGTGACTTAGCTATTGAGTTATATTTTTATTTTTATCGTTTCTTTGTTTTGTTATTATTATCACTTTTTACATTTCGACATTGCCAATTACTCTTATTTTCATTTTTATTATTTTTCATATTGACGATCTTATTGTGATGTTATTATGATTATGTGACATAGAATAATGTAATTTCCAATATTAAATAAACGCCTTCCTACCTACCAGTCGACATTTTGTTGTAGCTCGTTTAAATCTGGTTTTTGCTGCTGCATTTCTGCTGGTGCGTCAGGCGGGAGTTGATTTACACGATTTACATGTAGACTCACCATCTCGATGTTCTGCGTGATGGCGTGCTGGTGGTTCTGGAACAGCTGGCGCTTGTGCAGCAGCGCGTAGACCACGTTCAGGTTGTTGACCAGCTGGTGCGTGAGGCAGGAGTTTATGATCTCCAGCAGCATCCGGAGGACCTCGTCTAATACTTGTATGTGTTCCACCTGGATACAGTTAAAATTAAATAAATATCATCCCAAACTATGCACATACTTATAAAAAACTAATACTGGGATATATAGATAACAATAAAGATTCAGGAACGGCGTCGTCAAAGTTTAGTTTTTAAAACAGGCTTATTGATGACTGTACTTTCTCGCATAGTTATAGCATCAAATGCTTATACACAGATACTAACTCGGTGGGTCTTATTGCCAGGTTCCGATTTCATCATCAGATCAGTTTTTAAATACCATAGGCTCTCATTGAGTTTAAATATGTATTCCAAATTTCAACCCATTTCAATAACAGGAACTGGTTCAAAATAGACGCAAGACACAAACAACAACAATCAAACTTAGGAAGTTAAATAAAAGCTTGGCATATACGAATCCTACGTAAATGAACAGTTGAATGAACCAAATATAACTTACTATTTCTTCTGTCTTTTCTTCTGCATGGTGTGGTAATTCTAAATTGCTAATATCTCCACCTGAATAAATAAAAAAAATAAGTCGAGTGGTTACTTTGAACTGGCAAAGTTTAAGCTTCATAGGCATTCAAATGGCGCGTTGGCGTGCGAGTGAGCTGTAATGACGTCATACATCGATTTTGATACAAAATGTGTTGTTAGATTTATATGAAATTAATTACTGGTAAGAAAATGTCCATTCCATGTAATATAAAATAATAGCAAACGAACTGGTAAAATATAATATTTCGTATTCCAAATGGTAAATTTTTAAATATCAAACTGTTAATTTATTTTTTAGGAAGCGGTACTACTATAACATTATGTGTTCTACAAGGTCGACGGGCAGTGTAAGTATATTTCACACCTAATCTACGGAGTGGAACAGGCCTGCTGCTTTACCTTCTATTTCGTTGCACAGCCTGGCTCTCCGTTTAGAGAGCGTCTCGAACAGTGACACTAGCCTCTGGGCTACGTACGGGTGGAGATTCCGGAATTCACCTAAAAAAACAAATACACAGACTGACCGAAAATACTTGGAAATTGAGTAATAATAAAATAAAATTTTATTTATTCCTCAATATTAATATTGTTTCCAATCTTCGAAACATTTATGAAATAGTTTTTGGTGACGTCTCTTGGGTCACTCTTTACAACATAAGTTGTAGTGGCCATTGTAAGCCCATTTAATGGGATTTCCCTTTAGCATGTTTGTAGTATATTTTAAAACAATTTGTCAAAGAAACTATCTCTGTTGTCTCCTGGCTCACCAGACAGAATAACAACAACACAAAGTTGATCGACCTAATTATTCATTCTGGCTTCCACTAATATTAAACAGATACTCACAGCTCATATTAGCGATGGCGGCGAGACAGTTGGTGTGCAGATATTTGTCTCTCACTCTCGCCATGTTGTACTGTAGGGCCCTCACTAGAACTAACACCATTAGCCCGCCTAGCGACACTTCTGATATCGTCCGCTCCGTGTACCAGGGGATGTTTTTTAATATCTAAAAACAAAAGCATAGTTAACCACAGCTATATAAATAACTAGCTATTGCCCGCGACTCCGTCCGCGTAGACGTCATTTATCACTGGTCCCTCGGGAACTGTCAATTTTTTCGGAATAAAAAGTAGCCCATGTGCTATCTATCTCTGTGCCAAATTTTATCCAGATTCGTTCAGCCGTTTTGACGTGATTGAGTAACTATCATCCATTCATTCAAACTTTCACGTTGTATATATTATATATTATGTGACCAAAAATCGGGTGTTTCACTCTAGCATCTAAACTATTGGACCGATTTTAATAAATGGGGTGTCTTATGATTCGTCAGGATCCCGTGTATGTCATAAGTCATAACATGAAAGTTTATAAGGGTTAAGTAAATAAAAAGTTTAATACTCACAATCAAATGCACGTTTTTTATAAGAGCGTCGTCTTCCGTTAATATTAGCAGCACTATCAAGGACATGTATATGTGGTGCGAGTTGCTGTCCGGAGCGTTGTACAGCACTTGCAGAATCGGAACAAGCTGAAAAGAATGTTGAAAAATGTATCATAGTGTTTTTAATCAACGAAGTCACACCCTACTTAGTTGTACATACATTGGCGCAACTATAACTATAGCAAAGAAAGTGACAGAAGCAAGTTTAATCAAACTTAAAAGTTAATTGACGTCTCTGAGTGCGGCCGTAAATAATTTATGACTTGAAATGTTACAGAATCTGCAGGAATAATAAAGCGATTTTAATTTATGACATAACATAGGGCAGTATCCTCATGGAAATGAGTGATTCATACCAAGTTTTCGACGTGATCGACATTGCTGACGTGTCTCTTGTACGCCTGACACGAGTGCAACATCAGATATAACAGTAGTGTGGAGTGCTCACAGCCTGCCGTCGCACAGAGAGCTTTGTGTAGCTGGAAATAAGAGTGAAAATAGTACACGCACATTGAGATTTTCACTCTGACGTATAAGCTTGTCTATATTGAACCTCCGATGAAGAAATCAGTTATTGGATTTTAAAAAATAAAAATATTAAGGTAGGTACATTTGGGTCAACTATTTGCTGTTTTAAAAAATATGCAAGTCTGTGGAGCATTCAAAAAAGCAAAATTTAACCAGTTTTCATTAAAACACTGTGTATTTATTGCACAGATAAACAGTAAATTTACTTAACGACATATTTATTTTACTATTTAAATCAATGCTCACCAATTAGACGAGGTTGTTTAACGATTTTGTATAAAAATAAAGGATTGTCTCCTGGGTCACCAGTATTTTTCGCAAAAATCTTACTTACTAATTCATTTGCACTAGTAGTAGTAGTAGTCTTGTTATAAAAAAGTATAGTTTACACCAGGCTTCAGTTGTTTAGTGATTTAAAAATAAGACTTGCAGAGAATAATAAGTTGATTCACATATGGGACACATTGAGAAAGGAACATTTTGAGAAGGGACTTTATTGCGAACCATATGCGTTCTAACATTTTTTTTTTGTATCTTGTATTACCTATTTGATCTCGATTAGGAAGGGGTAAACTAACAAAATTAAGTAAGTGAAATACTAAAAAATTACCGCGGCCATGTCTACTCGGGGTGACGTGATCTCCGGGTCTGCGTCTGCTGTTTCCTTCTGAGGCGTCGTCGATGTATCTGTAACAAACGAGACTACAATAGTAACGTGTGGACTACAATAGTAACGCGAGACATGATGATGCGTCACCGTCGTGAACGCACTCACACGCCCTGATGTAGGGCTTCGAATGAGTCCGAAACATGTCGGACCGTTCTGGCTAATTTATTTATTTATAAAATTTTACGTTTATGGCATTATTATTTTTTCATTACAATGAACAGGGACTGGGTACCCTTAATCACGGCATATTTTTTAATGTATGCAATTCAAAAAGATTTCTAGAAATAAGTAGGTTTACTGACCCAAATTAGATAGTCAGATTTTTTTAAATGTCATTTTGTGGACAAGTGGACCTTTGGGTTATGTATGCAACAGATATCAACGGGTTCAAACTTTGCAAAACATTTACTAGGAAAGAAAAAAGAAGTCATTAAAATAAAAATTAATTGAAATTACTTTCTAAAATGGTATATTTTTAAATATATGGTAAAAAATAAAAGATAAAATAAGGAATTACTGTTACAACACGAAAAAATACAAAAAGATCATATTGGAGGCGCCGGGTATCAATCCCGGTACCTCTCGCATGCTAAGCGAGCGCTCTACCATCTGAGCTACGCCCCCGATATGAGAGCAGCCGAAAATAGAGGTTACAAGTTCAGGAGCAATAAACTAACATGTAGAGATAGCCGCGGGCAGTAATGTAAGAGTCGAAATAAATTAAAGTGTTTTTATTTGGTTGTTTTCTGCTGTTGTGATATCTAAACTAAATATCACAGAGGTTAAATAGAACAATAATTCATTTTAAGGGATACGACACTAATTTATCATATTAGACACCCCGGAAGAATATTCCACACTGGATGCGTTCTGCGGTTAGGTCAACATAAGTAATTTTTAACGCCCCGCATTGATTGACTTGACCGCAGACCGTATAGTATGTAACTAATTTCCAATCAATTTCAATAAGGGAGGATGTCCTCAATTCAATTATTTTTTTTGTGTGTGTATGTTACACAATATCTTCGCCAACTATTGAAAGAGTAAATGATTATTTATTGAGTAAATTATATCTCAAACGATCCATGTAAAATCAACGAAACTCCTTAATAATTTGGAGTCGGTTCACTATTTTTTTTACACTTATTATGCTCCTTCAGTGTCACAATATTGTAGGGTTAGTTTAGTATGGAAGTACACTTCACTGGCATTATTTGTGGATACAGGTATGAAAAAGGATCGCTGAGCTACGCAGCGCCGCAGCCGCTGAAGGATCCCGCTGAAGGAGCCGAGGAAGGAGGAGGAGGACACTCACCAGCGCTGTCCGCGGCCAGCAGCGCGCGGCGGTAGAGGTTGGCGCGGGCGCAGTGGTTGGCGAGCGCGAGCAGCAGCAGGGTGGCCTGGTTGGCCAGCGGGTGCCAGCGCTGCAAGCGCGCCGCCAGCTCGTGCCTGTCAGCTGGTGGCTGCGTGTAGATGCTGGGGCGGGCCGGGGTGTTCAGGGTTAGAAGGTTCCAGAAGCCAGCTGCGAGGAGAAATATGATGCTTCGAAAATACCTTTGTGATAAAATAAAATATTCCAAGCGTCTTTTTATTAGATCTAAGCATTAAGCGAATCAAATCCTAGAGCCAACATTTTTTTAGTCGATGACTAAAAAAAAGACGGACATACATTATTTATTTATGTTTATTCATGAATTGGCAACTTGGTTGATTAATTAAAACGATGAATACATTTTTTTGTGGTATGTACAAGAATGTTTGTTTTTTAAATCACTTGTTAAACTAAAGCATGTCCAAAAAATTACGGATGACCCAAGAGACCGAATTCAATTTTCATACAAAATAGGGACAATAGGGATGATACCTATTTTTTTTCTTTATCGATCAGGTAGATTATCAAATGGACACATATTTTTTCTTTTTTCACATTGTCAAAAAATTATGGACATATATTGAGTTAAAATGTCGCATGACGTCACGTCTTGATACAATTTGGTATAATTTTGCCCCCACTCCCGAAGTTTGACGCGATTTACCTTTGTCATTTTTTGTTTGATTGACAAAAGAAAAAAAAACATGTTTAAACAAAAAAAATATTTTTTGATTATCTAACTGGCAGACTAATGTCGGATTTCACCCATCACTTAACAGACGATTAGAGTGTTAACAGCTGTCAAAATGTATGAACTAACAGTCGATTAACATTTAACATCGTATGGTGAAATTGGTACTAAATATAATTTCGTTTTCTTTACTCAGTCATCATACCTATTTGATCAATGTAGTTACTATACTCTTTAGCTGTGTATTTATACACATAATAATTAACAGAAAACTATTTTTCTTAAATGCCCTGCAAACTGGCCAAATCTACACTAATATTATAAAGAGTTAAGATTTGTATGTTTGTGCGAATTTAATAATTCTTTCACCATTGAAAGCTACATTATCAAGATGTAACATAGGCTATATTTTAAGTTATTTATACCATTGCGAAGCGAGGGTGGGTAGGTAGTTCAAGATTAACTCAAAAATCAATCAATCAGTCAATACTCACAGGCGAGGTTGACTAGTATGCTGCCGCCAACGTCGCCCGTGCCGAACATGTGCGGCGGCGCGGGCAGCATGCTCGACAGGTGGCTCAGCAGCGTCTTGACTAGCACGGGCGCTTGCATGCCGTAGCGGTTTTGGAATAGGGTCCTTGAAATAAAAACTATATAATCAGACTCAATATACATACAAGTTTGGAGCAATAGGTAATTGTCTGTAATACATCAACATTTTGTGCAGCTTATTAAAAAAATCGGTCAAGTGCGAGTCGGTCTCCACAATATTATTATATATTTTTTTATTATTTGTTAAAAAATCCGTAAACACATTATGTAAAAAAATAAATACGGTTCAAAATATATAGCTCTTTAAAGTTACGACAGACGGACGGACAGCGTAGGCTTAGCAATCGGGTCCCTTTTGATACGGAACCCTAAAAACAAATAAAATATCTGTGGTGTGCAAAAAAGAGAATTTCCTCTATGTACCTACATATACATATAATATGTGTTAGTAGGAAATTAAATAAATAATAATTTTATTGTAAATTGCTTGACATGTAAGAGTGCATTTTTATTAATAAATTATTGAATTGAATTGAATATGCTATGGTAACTTACCTATATATAAGGCTGCTTTCGATCAACCTAGTCTGTCCGTGCACACCAGCGAACATGTACACAGACATGAGCACCAGCAATGTGTTTACACACTCCAGGTGGAGGTAGTATGTGTTGTCGCTGAAAAAAAAAACAATGTACAACATACTGCATCTAAAATGTAACCAAATAGGTCCGTTTTATTTATCTGTATTTGCATAATGTAAGTTGAATAATGAAAATAATAACAATAATTAAGCGGAAAGATAGTGGCGACCGCAGGCCTTCCACAAGGTGGACCGACGATCTGATAAAGGTCGCGGGAAACCGCTGGATGACAGCAGCAGAGGACCGGTCGTTGTGGTAAACCTTGGAGAAGGCCTTTGTCCAGCAATGGACGTCTTGCGGCTGATGATGATGATGATGAAGTTGAATAAATGATTTCTATTCTATTATATTTATAGGACGATGCCACTGACGCGGGTCGCCTACCTATGAAGCTAGCGGTCCCGGATTCAAATCCCGGTATGGGAAAGTATTTGTGTGATGTGCGCGAGTATTTGTTCCTGAGTCATGGATGTTTTCTATATATTTAAGTATGTATTTCTCTATTAAGTATACCTAGTACCCACAGTACAAGCTTAGAGCTTAGTTTGGGTCTAGGTCAATTTTTGTAAGATTGTCCCTGATATTTATTATTATTGATAATTAATACTGAAAATATAAAATAAACAACGACGTAGCGTAAAAAAATATTTTTGTGTGCATCAGGGGGTCCTAACCTAATGGAACCTCGAAAATAATGTAACATTTTGTACAATTTTCATTTCATCGACAGGCGTTTACTATGACGAAAGTTAAAGATGTATGGTAGTAGTAGGCTGTGTTTTGTAAACATTTACGTTGCATGTCTTTCATCGGGTATGTCAAACGTAAGATGTACGATGAATATTTGGCAAACATGTCCGAGTGCCACCACAACCTACGTAACCAATGTTAAGGGTTTCCTAAAAACAACAAATTTAATTAAAGCTTTCGGTGAAATAATATTTGGCAAAAATATAAATAAATCAATTAATTATTATTATTATTATATTTTTTTAAATTAATATCAGGGGACATTCTAACACAAATTGACCTAGTCCCAAACTAAACTCTAGGCTTGTATTACTACTTATATTGTGTACTAGACAACGATAAACATACTTATATAAAGAAATACATACTTAAATACTTAGAAACCATCCATGACTCGGGAACAAATACTCATGCTCATCACACAAATATTTGCCTATACCGGGATTCGAACCCAGGACCGCTAGCTTCGTAGGCAGGGTCAGGTCCAACTAGGCGAACCGCGTCGTAAATATATAAACATTATGTTTATATTACTGAAAGTTTCTTAAGCAAATATATATGAAAAGCAACTCACGTAACCGGCACGTCTATGATCAGTCCTATGAGCGCATCAACCAGCATCTCCACGCGGCTTTCTCCGGTAAACACTTTAGTGCGTATCTCTGTTGGTTTCTCTTGTGTCGGTGATTCTTCTGTGGGTGACTGAAACAATACATTACTAATATTATAAATGCGAAGTTTGTGTATGTGTGTGTCTGTGTGTTAGTTTGTTACTCTTTCACGCTGCAACGACTGGACGGATTTGATGAAATTTGGAATGGAGATAGCTTATACCCTGGATTAACATATAGGATACTTTTTATCCCGGAAAATTTGGTAGTTCCCAAGGGTAAACCGATAAACGACTTCTACGCGGACGGAGTCGCAAGCAAAAGCTAGTTTAAAATGAGTTTAAGCCAAAAACTTTTTTTACTACATTTTCGCTGCCAACTGTACTTTTTCTTGTACAATCATCATCTGCTCGTTGAGGGCAGACTAACGACTCCAAACTCGACGGGTGTAGTTAATTACAGCAGGGAACCGTTACCACCTTCCAACTCTATCATCAGCTCTATATATACAGGCGTTCTTCGACCGTGCGTTTCTCTACTTTTTGACTCGTACGGAACGTTTTCGAGGTTGATGATCATCATCAATACTCACAGCGTCAGCAGGCGGCCCTCTCGTCACCTGGACCTGCGCGTCCACGTGCCGGCACACCTCGCACTCCGGGACCATTTCCACCAGGTACTTCACTACGGAGCGGATCACGAACAGCGCGTTGAAGGTCTGCCATGCCAGCATCACACTAGAACCAATAACGTACACTAAATGGACTCTTCCTGAGTTGCCGGTGTTCATGGGCGATGGTGATTACTTCCCATCAGGTAACATGCATGCTCGTTTGCATAAAAAAAAAACCTAGAGCTAGTACTCGGCTGTCGCACTCTCTCTAGCATCTGTCAGTATATTTGATATGCCAGAGTGTGACAGAGATAGAGAGCCGAGTGCTATTAATATTATGGTTTTATTTTACTGAACATGCATTTAAATATGATAATTTTTATACATAGGTCGACATGATGATCCCATGATAGCTGTGATGTTGCGTTTGGCTATATTAAATTTCTCGCACATTTTTCGCACTTTTGAGATGAATAAAATAAAATAATAAAATAATTTATAGGTACATACAATGCTATACATAATAAGATTCCAAAAAAACACACGCCAATGACTTGCATAAACCCTACTCATTATCATCAACCTGGTCTTGATCTGCATCATTATCACAAAACACTATGTAAAGCGCGCCATTGATATTCATGATGGATCAATAAACTTTTCGCTATCTTAATAATTTAGTTTGTAGGGCAATTAAGTTTTAAGAGAAAATAATAATGTTTTCTTTAAAAAATGTATTGTTTGTACACAGGTCAAGTGAAGTTACCCAGTGGACCAGTTTGCCTAAGATTTTTTATGAAAGCCGTGGTTTTGTCTTCTGGGTCACAATTATTTTTGGCCAAAAGTTTTCAATTTGCATGTTGTAATAAATTATTTACATATAATAAAATATAGTTATAGACATAGTTGTGTGGCTTTTACGCGAAAACATAAACTTTAGGGGAATCATACACAAACAGGCCTAGGTTTAATTTAAACTAACATTGCGCATTTGAGTCAATGCATGTGTGTGCATTAACTAACTAAAACTAAGTAGTTCATGGATTAAAAGGGTCAATCAACTTTTTAATGTACCTCGTTGCCATGGTTACGTCTCCTGGGTCACTCTTTAAAACTATAAATTTTAAGGATTTAAATCTACATTACATTACTTTTTGTGGCAATTGTAAGCCAATTCTTTTGTGGGCTTTCTTCTAAGCATGTTAGTAGTATATATTATAAACATCTTTCTAAGAAACACTATCACTGTTGTCAACCTGGCTTACGGGACAGAATAACAACAACAAAAAGTTGATTGACCCAAAAACACTATTATCTACTTTCTCTCTTCCTCTTTTTACTTATCACTGGTAGGTGAAGCCAGCAGTTCTGTAGCCCTGGTGATGAACACCTGGACCAGCGAGCCCAGGTTCCCCGTGTCTCCATTGTTAGATAAGAACTGCTGCAGCAGATTCTCTGTGCTTGAGTCGAATATTAGCTGTTCCTCGCTGAAATTGAGTGATTTTGTTATTCTTAAATAAATAAATAATTTCAAATAGCAATTTTGTTTCTTGAAATAAGACATTTTTTATTTCTATAATAAATAAATACAGGTTAGCTCGGGCCTCCATCAAATATCTGTGCAGATATTTATCACCATTTCCTTACAAACTGTCTGTTACTTGGGTGTGAAAACCCAATGTTCATCTATGAGCTGTAAACTATATCTGTCCTTCCCTCATTTCAATTGATTCAGGCATCAAACTGACCACCAAAACTCACTTTCCCATATAATAAAGATTTTATATAAATTTGGACTACTTACACACTGCTCGGTGGAGTGATATTGAATGACAGCATCTGATTCCAAAACGGGTCATTAGGGCTGATGACATCGGGAGACACAAACCGCTCCAACAGCTCATTATTGGATAGCTCTGCGTAGCGACTGATTGCCACACCCATCCCGCTAGAATACCATTAATTAAGTAAGACATGACATGACATGATGACATGTAAAATTTTTATATTTTATCAATAAACGATTGAATTGAATTGAATTAAGGTTATTATCTATTATTTATGATCAATACAATAAACACAACATGGTGTTGAACTATAAGCTGGAGTCTCATGGTTAGACATGTGCGCCGCGCCGCTGCCGCGCCGGGTCAACCGTCAGCGTAAAATCGGCGTGGAAAAAAATCTTCACTCTTTACAGCAGATTGTTTATTATTTCATATGATTGTTTGATTTTAAATAATTAATACTTTCTAAAATGATTTTATATCTTTCATACCCATCTATTTTTTTTCTATTTATACCTCAAGCTGATTTCATGCCGATCATACCGCTGCCGGTCTATTGAGCATCGGCGCACATGTCTACTCATGGCACATCTTAAGAGGCAGCAAAAATCATAACATATTGAAACCGAATACGAGCTCCAAGTAAGGTAGGGCTTGGATGGGAATCGATAATGATGTCAGAAAATAATGGTCTAAGATAATAACATAAATATTACGGATGAAACATGAAAAAAAAAATTAGAAAAGTGTACAACTTGTTAAAAGTTGTAATTAGCAAAATGGTTACAAGTAAAAGTGAGTAGTTTTTGTAGTGTTTTTAATCTCTTTAGGAAGTGTCATTGATCACCACTTGAACAAATGTTATATGTATTATGTATAGCATGGCATATCTTTGTCACTTGAAAACGCTTTAAAACTACAAATATGATCATTAAAAAGCTTGTAGAAAATAGAAGACCTCCAGTTAAGTTTTGCTGTCTGGTAAACCAACAACCACTGAAAGTCAATAAATTTCTAGATATTTTTCACCTTACGAGTTTCTGAGCTGAAGCCAAATTTGACAGTCACTGTTTTGCAGAATGTTTGTTAAACCGATAACGTGAATACACTCAGAGACCGGTTGCGACTCCTTATCGCCTTTACGCGGAATAATCGGTATAATTGAACAAAATGGACTCAAAACACCGCAGCAACAATATTTCAACTTTAGTTAACATCATAATAATTATAATACCCTACAAACGACATCCACATCTGCAATAATAACGAAACTATGAGAATATATCGTCATTATTTAACAAGATTGATAAGTTCTTTAGTTTAAAGACAAATAAAAACATGAATACAAATTTAACTGACCTAGGTAATACCTGAAATCTGGAAAGAAATAATGACAATATATTGGGAATTTATCACTAATTTTCAACGCTGTTTCTATTTTCACATCAATTTATTTTCCTCGGCCACGAATTCACTGCCGATTAGTGCCGATTTGTCAGATTTTGACAGTGACAACTAACTAGCTATAAGCTGCTTAGACCATTTATACCAGGACCTGCCTTACACAGACTTTCCCCTCTGCCGAGGTATAAAATCAAATGATCTTGCACGTTTATAAAAACTACCCATTTAGTCAATTATTTATCATTATCAAAATCGTCTTCAGAGAGTAAGAAGCTCCAAGAATAGTTATTTGTTATGCAATGCTGCAAAATTGTTATAATATTTGGCGCGAGAGCCAGTATTGAATCCCGAGTTAGCGAAGGATTCTAAAATTGAATCACGAGCTTAGCAAGTGGTTCAAAAATAGAAACCTGAGCGTAACGGATTCAAGGCCTCGAGACCCAAATAACTTTGCTGCCGTGCTTTGCCAATAATTAAGATCAATTGATTAGAAATTGCATTATTTAAGTTGGTTATTAAAAGCAGAAGTCGATAATCATATAATTAACTAAGAAGAAGAGCAAGCAAGAGAAGAAGAGAAAAACTTATTACCTACATCTAACTTTACTTTTGTACAGTTTGGTACTTACAAACACTGAAAGTGTATTAAAAAAAGTAGATATGGCATGTTCCTACTGCGCGGCGATTAGCTATGTCTACACCTGTCCGCTTTCACTTTCATCTTGCGCTTTCCTCTGACGCATGCCTCTGCAACCACAGCGCATGTAATAACGCATTCGCTCAAACTAGTTTGATAGCAGCGCATACCCATAGCGCACGCTGATCCGTCACCGTTGGGTTGACGTGCAACATTTTCCAAATAAATTGGCGGAAGATAAAGTCAAAACATTGGATTTTATTGAAGATTCAGTGTCACCCTCGTATTGCATTCGCTTGACGCAAGACGAATGAAAGTTGAACTTGAAAGCGAACAGGTGTAGACAGCTATTAGAATTCGTTCCGCCACACACACACATACATTCGTCGCATACATTCTAAAGGTGGACATTCACGGTCAGTTAAACTGATCAGTTAACTGACGTACATCCAGAAGCTGACCTTGAGTTCATATAATTTCAACTTTAGATTTCACATTCACGGTCAGTTTTTGGATGTACGTCAGTCCAACTGATCAGTTTAACTGACCGTGAATGTCCACCTTTACTTCTAAACGTAGAAATGAATGAACGAAAGAGATAGCTATTGTCCTTATTATAGGATTTTGAATCTTAATATAACAGCGATAAAGGTCTTGGCATCGGATCAGATGCGGCGTAGATTACGCGACATAGATTATGAGTTACTGAACAGAAGAGACATTTCGTTAAAGGCAAAATAATTAACTCTCTCCGTTCACTAAGTTCTATTCTATTATGCGAATAATAATAACAAAAAATATTAATTACAAGATTGTTATTATTATAAGCTATGTCCACACCAGTGCGCTTTCATGTTCATCTTACGCTTTCAACTTTCAATTCGCGTTGCGTCAAGCGAATGCAATACGATGGTGACACTGAATCTTCAATAAAATCCAATGTTTTGACTTTATATTCCGCCATTTTATTTGCAAAATGTTGCACGTCAACAAAACGTTGACGGATCAGCGTTCGCTACGGGCATGCGCTGCTGTCAAACCAGTTTGAGCATATGCGTTATTGCATGCGCTATGGTTGCAGAGGCATGCGTCAGAGCAAAGCGCAAGTTGAACATGAAAGCGCCCAGGTGTAGACATAGCTTATCACACCTTCCTAAATTAGTCACGAGAGGGACGACTCAATACGTTAGATACGTATGGAGATACATCCATCTCATTCACGTATAGCGGCGTTCCTCTCGTTAGTGACTAATTTATGCCAGAAGATAAAAGTCAAAACATTTGATTTTATTGAAGATTCAGTGTCACCCTCGTATTGCATTCGCTTGACGCAAGACGAACTGAAAGTTGAAAGCTGAACATGAAACATTGAACATGAAAGCGCAAAGGTGTGGACATAGCTATAGGAACACAGTGCGATGCAATTACTAACGTTTAAAATTCAAAATTAGTTTATTTTATAACGAAAAAAACTGCCTTAAAACAATTATTATGGTTTAAAGTCCTGTATGTTTGTATGTACCTAAGTGTGTATGTTTCTATGTCTGTTGTTTGTTTCTTTATTCCTTTACTAACATAGGGTATGTAAAAATTAAAAAAACGGCGTGTAATAAATAAATTAAAAAAATATATGAAATTTTTAATTGCCGTTTTAAAACAGAGCAGTCGGGAGACTTCAAAAGTATGTTTTCTGTTAAATATGTACCCCCTTAAGAAAACATATTACGAGAGTTAAAAATAATTTATATTCTTACCCACTTATGTTTCGTTAGCTCATCACTCGGAAAACAAATAAATCAACATCATCATCATCAGCCGATATTCGTCATCCCCGGAACCCCGAGAACTACACAAGGAAACAAACAATTCAGTCAGCTAGTTATCTACGTCATTAACTGTCGTCCGAACTACTACTATAATTAAAAAGTATTATTAGATTAGTTTCAAAATAAATATAATGAATGGGCTACTTCCACTTATCGGTCTACGATTTCCCTTCTGTGCATGATTGATCTATGATGAGAGGGCTATCTATCCCTATCGCACTACCGCTGCGAACGTATTCTCTATCCTTTGTTTTCGATTGTTCTGGATAATATTATGCGACCGAATGACCGACCGATGATATTATACGACTAAATGAAATCGTGAAATCATACCAATTGACAGGATTTGAGGGCAACACTTTCTGGGCGCTAGTGGCACATCTATATTTTTAATACACTATCTGCCGCACTCAGAGGCGTCAATTATTTTTTAAGTTTCATTAAAGTTGCTGCGTCTTATACTATTGCTATAGCAAAGAAAGTGACAGCAGCTACTTTAATGAAACTTAAAACTTAATTGACGTCTCTGAGTGCTTTCAAATAAATAAGTAAAATCATAAATCCTCTGGCTGAATGGTAATAACTTGTGCCCAATCAAGTTAAACAACAACGAATTTTTTCTTTCTTTCTTTCTTTCTTAGAACTTTTGATTTTATGGTCATATTCCGAGTGAAAATCTAAACTTCCTTAAACTCTCTAAAACTTGTGTCGAACTGCGTCTCCACAATCATGGAGCCAGACTGCTACCTTGTGGAGGTTCTCCACTACTTAAATCCTCATTTAATTTGGGTAAAGGTACATAACCGGTCGGGGGATGTGCCGACTTTGGAGCAAATAGGTGTTTATGGGGTATTACCTCTTGACGTGAAGATTGATATTGGAGCCGACAACGTTGTGACAGAGCGCTGCAAATCATGGCAGCCAGCTGCGACAATGGTGTTGAAGAAAGCTTTCATGGAGGCCACGGAAGTGTCATTCCAGCCAACTCATATCGATAGGAGGTATTTTATTTTGGGCTTTTACAAAGTCTCTGCTGCATGACTTGAAAATGAAAATGAAAATGAAAATATTTATTGAGACACAGAGTAAATAGATTACATGTAGCAATATCCAGTGGACCCCAAACTAGGCTAGGCCTGTATCTTGGGACCCATTGAGTTGGTTTACAACATTTAGGTTACTAGTTATCTTAGTTAGGTATACAATGTGCAGATATTACTTAAAACAAAACAAATATATAAAACTACTACTTATATTATGTACCTACATATATGAGCCTTTTGTGTGTGTGTGTGTGTGTGTGTGTGTGTGTGTGTGTGTGTGTGTGTGTGTTTGGGACTCCTATGAACAAACGTTGAGGATACTTTCTGTTTCGACATATGAGAGTGACACTAGCCACTTCTTAGTTAAATATTTCACTTTTGAGGTCCGGCAGTTCTTTATGTCCACGTATCTACATACTGCATTATATGTGAAGGGATGCATGAACGACGGCGAGCGCCGCGCGAGGGCAGATCTGGCCTTAGGGACTGGCACTTTATATGTCCTTTTCTTCAAAATCTGTTCGTGCAACGCTGATTTGACCATGATGCTATGGGTGCGGACAACTGCTCTTAACACATACAACTGCCTGACCCTAAGTAATTGAGTTTCATTATATAAGGTATCTGTTGGAAAACGGATAGGCTTACTAAGTAAAACCTTAATAACAGCACGTTGTGCACGTTCAACCTCCATTAGGAAAGTTTTGCAACCGCCACCCCAAATACCTACACAATACTGAATGACGGACTGACACAATGCGTAATACACTGCAAAAAGTACATTGGAAGGTGCGCGTCCACGCAGTCGTTTTGCAATAAATATAATTTTTCTAACTCTCTTCGCAAGGGTATAAATATGCTCTTTGAAAGAGAGGTGTTGGTCAACGATAAGCCCCAAGTATTTAATAGAGGCGCATCTACCAATGTGCCTACAGGAACAAGGAGGGTTTGAGTTTCCACATGAATGTAGTGTGAGGAAGAGCTCCACTGAAGGGGCTGAAGCAATGGTCTTTGAAAAGGGAACATATTTCGTTTTGTCTACATTTAATGTAAGCAGATTGCTGTCAAGCCAGTCAGTTATTTTGGACAACCCTTTATTAGCCATGAAGTAGGTTTCCTCCCATGATCTACCGCTGAAAATTACTACCGTATCATCTGCGTAACAAATGACTTCCGCGTTCGGTAATTGTAAATGTAGAAGATCGTTTATATAAATGGTAAAGAGCGTAGGCCCCAGGATGCTGCCCTGCGGAACTCCGAAAGAGACTGGAAGGATTGCACTGACACTTTGTCCGCTTTTGACACATTGCCGCCTGTCCGTCAAGTAGCTCTTAAACCAGTCCAGGGCTGTGCCCCTCACCCCCATCGCTTGCAATTTCAGCAGTAGTAGTTCAACTGAGACAGTGTCGAATGCCTTGGCGAGGTCCAAGAATACACCAAGGCAGCTTTCTCCACGGTCTAGATGACCTGCGATTGAGTTTGTGAGGAGGACTGCAGCATCTTCCGTAGATTTACCTGGTCTAAAGCCAAATTGACGATCCGAAATTAATGAGAATTTACCTAAATATTTAACGAGACGAATGTTAACCAATTTTTCCAGAATTTTTGAATATATACATAAAAGAGATATAGGTCGATAGTTTGTTGGAGTATCTTTAGGTCCGTTTTTGTGAATAGGTGATACGACAGCAAGTTTCCAACAGTCAGGAAAACATCCTTTTTCGAGACTAAGGTTACAAAGGTGGGTAAACGGTTCTAGGATTATGTTTTGTGTTTCCTTAATGAGTAGCGGCTGGCAACCATCGTATCCAGGTGCACTTTTTATTTTTAGTTGCTTTACAATTTTTTCCACCTCGTGTACATCAGTCGGAGTCATAAAAAATGAGTTAGGACAAGTTTTATGTGACGTGAACTTTTCAGCGAGCGAGGACTGTGATTCAGAGAGTCTGCTCAAAATCCGATTAGCCAGTGTCTCACCTGCTTTTGAAAAGTGCAGATTGCAGAGGTCGAGGGACTCTTTTTCGGTGTCCGCAATTTTGGTCAGCTCCCCGTGATCATTGACCTTGCCCGGCGTTTCACATATTGTTTTGACCGTTTTCCACATCTTTGTTGGATTGTCCTTGCTCTCTATAAGTTGCTTACTCTGGTACTCATGTTTAACGTTGTAGAGAAGGTTATCGCAGAAATTTCTATAGCGCGTATAGATTTTGTGTAAAACAGGATCCTCAGGCGCTGCTCTCGCTTGACTGTGCAATTTGTCTCTCTGTTTTATGCACCTTATAAGACCTGGAGTTATCCAGGGCTTAAGGTTAAATTGAGTGCGGCTAATTCTAATTGTTTTGGTGTTGTTTTGTATTGCGGAAGATATTAAAGAGTTAAATTTGTCGAAAGCAGCGTTTACTTCAGTACAGTTAGTAACCTGAGTCCAATCAACCAGCCCGAGTTCCTGCGCTACTTTCGAATAGTCGGTCCTAGATACCCAGCGATCACCCTTTCCAACTGTGGCCTTCGGAAAGCGGAGACCTGCCATTGCAATGTCGTGGTCAGAAATTGAGCATTTACACACAACGCCAATAGACAAGCCTTTAGATTTTATAAAGATGTGATCGAGGCAAGCGTCCCCTCTCGTTGGCATGGTGATGGCTGGGATTAGTCCATGTGAGCTCATGAGACACATATAGTCAGCATAACTATTGCTACCGGCGCTCCCCAATAGGTCGATATTAATATCACCAGCAACTATTATTTGTTTGGTTTTCGTATTGCTTAAGACAAAATCCAAAGAGTTTATAAAGTTTTTAGTATTACTAAAGGAAGGTGATCGGTAAATACCCAAAATTGACGTTTCTCCAGCAATACTTATACTAAGGCAGTTAGCGTCTTCAACGGCAGGTTCTGTGGCGGAAGCTGAGAGAGATTCCCTTGTGTAAACTACTACCCCACCGCTTTTATTAATGTACTTGGTGGTGTTGAAGGTATGATACCCTGGAAGTTGGTCAACAACCGAACCTTCATTCAGCCAACACTCTGTAAGGATAATTACGTCATAACTAATATGTAGACGCTTGAGGGAGACTACGAAGGAATCGAAATTTCGCTGCAAACTTCTGATGTTCAAAGTTAGGATTTTAAAGTTAAAATTTGGAGTCAGAACATCCTTACACTTTTCCAATGCTTGAGAAGCACGGCATTCAATAGAAATGGTCTCATCTATTTCGTCAGCAATGTCACGTAACACCATTTCTATAAAAACTGTTTGACAAATAAAATTGAAGACATACCGAATTGACGCCGTTCTGTAACTTGCATGAATATGCGCTGGGTTTCTTTCCAGATGATAATAATTGTCATGACACTAATTATACTATCTGGTGCATTCCAAAAGAGAGCTAACCACAATAGCAAGCCTTGTAAATTTACATCTCAACACAAGTAGCATAAGGTCTGATGTGAAGAGCCGAACAAATTGACTTATTAACATTACAATAATATGTATTAGGGGAGAGCGGGGCTAGAAGTTCCGATTTTCAAATAACATGAAATTTAAGGGTTAGATTCATGACATAGGTAAATAATAAAAGTATATTTATCATTTTTCATAATATAATTGTCACTTATACTATTATCTGAATAGTTTTCCTTACAGAAGCATTTTTTTGTCAAAAATCAACGAGGAACTTTCAGCCCCGCTTTGGGGCAAGTTGTTCCATCCCTGAGGTAAATTGTTCCAATTAAACTATAACAATATAAGGTCAAAATTATTCAGGTTTTCTTAAATAATACAACTATTTTTTAATATTATGCATGTAATGTTTGTGCTATTAAAAATATTAAAAATGATTCATTCAGTAACTTAAATTACATAACAATAGATGTGCTAATGCCTCTTTTAAGTATAATAAACAACAAAACATAGCTGGTAACATCTAATTATACTGTTCTTTTAATTATTATTTCCTGGTGGACATTATTTTGCTGGTGCACTTTCTTTGTATTTGTAGTAATGGCGACGGAACCCTACACTGAGCATGGCCGACATGTCCTTGCCCAGTTTTTTTAATTTAAATTAGAGATGGGCCGAATACGGACTTTGCCGAATACGAATAATCGGCCGAACATTCGGTTCAGCTCTTACGCAGTTAGCCTAGTTGGTAGTGACCCTGCCTACGAAGCTAGCGGTCCTGGGTTCGAATCCCGGTATGGACAAATATTTGTGTGATGAGCACGAGTATTTGTTCCTGAGTCATGGATGTTTTCTATGTATTTAAGTATGTATTTCTCTATATAAGTATGTTTATCGTTGTCTAGTACCCATAGTACAAGCCTAGAGCTTAGTTTGGGACTAGGTCAATTTGTGTGAGATTGTCCCCTGATATTTATTTATTTATTTATTAATATTCGGCCGAATATTCGGTTGCGCCGAATCGATAGAAACAGGTTTTGTCACGTACGCGCTCAGCGCTCCGCGCGTGTTTCGGACCTTCGCGCTCGCGCCATTTGACTTGTCGACCTTTAATGGATAACTGAGAAAGGTGATTACTGATTAATAAAACTTGCTTAATTAAAACAACTTATTTAAGATACGGTTTTTTGCAGAATAATTGTATTTATATTTAGACGCATATTTATCTCTTTTTGGTAGTTGCTTAGAATGCTGAAATAGGATGTCAATCCGACGAATTACGAAACAACTTACGCTCGTTATGTACTTTGTTTATTCGGTAAATATTCGGCAATATAACCGAATACGAACATTGAAAAAATTGCCGAATATGCCGAATACCGAATATTTACCGAATATTCGGCCCATCTCTAATTTAAATCAAAGTCTGAAGTAGGTAGTAAGTTGGTAAATTTTTAAGCCTGGCATATAATTTTTGAAGGTTAACCCTTCAAAAATAATTTGGTAGTAGGCAGTTTTTATATAAATGGGGAGATAGCTATTGGCTTAACAAAATAATAGGCTCGAAATTTTATTGTTGGGGTAGAGTCCCCCTTTGCAACACCACCTAGCTTTTGAGTCTTAAGATATTTAAATTCAAAATATTTATTGCAGACTATTGTATCCATTTATTGCAATATGATACAACATAAAATCAAAATTAAAATTTTAGTTAAGTATGTCCAAATAAAAAAAAAATCTGTTGAGCATGATTGACCTTGGATTTTGATTATAACATCTAGATTAGCGGTTGAACACATTTGAAAATTTGATACGCAATTTTACATGTCCAGGGTTAATGATTTTTATACTTACTGGAAAAGTGCCTAAAAATAAATCAATTAAATTAAGTTAATTCAATTTTCAATTTACACAGTTATCTCAATTTTTTTCAGATCATCAATCTTCGACACCAACATACACAAATATGGAGAGATTATTATAAGAAAAGGGAATGGTAAACTCAAAATGCTCTCAAGCTATCTGAAACACTCTGGCTTTGCTGTATACAATGAAGCAGCTTTTCATCAAGAGCTAAGCATAGGCAGTATCCATACGAAGCTATCTAAAAACAAGGCTGAAGAAGTAATGAAAGAAATCAAATGTCATCTAAATGATAACGACTCTGAAGTGTCATTTCAAAAACAAACAACAGTTTACCAAGCTGCAAAGAAGCTGGAAGAACTAACTACTGAAAACCTAGATAGGCATAACAGGAGGATAAAAAAAATGATAAGTGGCGAAGATATTATGAATGTACTTGATAGGAAATTTAAAGATCTGGAACTCTGTAAAGACCTGGATGAGACACCAATGGGGAGAGCAGTTTCTAGACGTAAGCTTAGAAATGAACAGAAATTAGATAGATTAGAGGCGAAAGAGAGTAAATTAACATCTAATGGCAGTTCTAATTCATTTGACGCAATAAACGTCAATAAGAAATATGTTTCTGTAGAATCAGATAATGTTATTACAAACGAGTGCCAAAATAAAAGATATAAAGATGAAGTTGATTGTGCGTCAAGGGGAATTAGAAAATCTTGCCCTCATGAGGCGCTAAGTGATACAAAGGGAGAAGAGCCTAATTATGAAAGAAGAAGAAATGTATACAAAAGTTAGTGTTTTTTTTTGCTTCCATCTTTCCTTATGATATCTCATATCCCTATTTCCATAATGTGTATTTTTCTGATTAATAAAGGTTTTTATTTGGCAACATTTCTTTAATAGTCATGTATTGTTTTCAGAATCACTGAAAAGTAAAGTACCTGCTTACGACGTGTTAACGCAAAAATGCATCGCTTATAGCCCACCAGGCGTCGATAAATCAAAGCTGGCGTTGAAAATAGTTCCAATTCATCAGGAAATTATAGAAACACCAAAAGAGAACCGAGAAGTACAAGATGAAATATTAGAGTTAAAAGATGATATGTTCAAAGATGTGGACTCAGATGTAAATATAAAAATAACAAACAGTGACGTTCTACAAAATTATAATAATGATCGCGAAAAAGGCAGAAGTGACACCAGTGGAGAACTTGAGAAGAAAATGGAAGAAAAGCGACAGATGACGGATGATTCGTCGAGTGAGTCTAAGAGCACGCTGAAATCCAGGTTATTGCAACGAAGATTAGTCATTCACAATGAAAAAAGAAGAAGAAATGACAGTGTCAGTTCGGTTTCGAACACAACTAACAAGGACACGTCTTCGAGCAATGACGGTAAAGAAAAAGATGATTCGGATGATGATGTAAGTAAAATAATAGAAAAATATAAAGCTAATCTTGTTACAAATATAACTGAAAACAAACCTGAGCCTGAGAGTAATATTCATTTGAATACAAAAAAAAACAATGTTAATCCTTTTAAAAATGTCGATCCGAACTTGTCTGTGTTTGTAGAGAAACTAGTCAGCCCAGTGTTAATGGTTCACACAAAAAACGATTCTCGCATTGAACCCAAATCAAACTTGAGTCAAATTCCTTTTAATACTTATGTCCATAATGTGCTTAAAAACATGAATGTAGAAAGACCAATGACCATGCAATCTGTCTCATGGTTTAGTGTTCTGAGGGGGTGTAGTGTCTTTCTAATAGGGCCACAAGGTTCTGGTAAAACCATGGGATATTTGCCGTCGGTCTGTCGACTTATTTCCGATTCTGATAATGCCATCGTGAACAGCGTGGGTCCAACTTGTGTCATCGTGTGTGCCACAGCTCAATCTGTAGCAGATATAGAGTTTAAATGCAAGATGCTGCTTAGTATTAAGGAGAAAATATTCGCATGTTACGCTGGAATGGATATGCTCAAGATAACTACGTCTTTGCTAAATGGATGCGACCTTTTTATTTGCACGCCTTGTGTGTTAGCAAAATTAACGATGCAAACTGATTTTGGGCTAGATTTGCGTCGTCTTACCATGTTCATACTTGATGATTGCGAAAGACTCGACGTGGTCTACAAAAATGAGATCAAAATAGGCTTGTTTAAAGTCAGAGAGATGATGAAAACTCGTGCTAACAAAGAAGTTAAAGTTCAATTTGTGGTGGCTTCCAGAGTGTGGTGCGATTTCATGGAACCACTTGCCAAAAAGGCTCCAAATTCTGTAATTTGTATCGGAGCTTTTCAAGAGTGTGTGCTTTATTCCAAAGCTAATACAACTGTCGATTTCGTGAAAGCAGAAAATAAGAATACTAAGGTATTGGAGTTTCTAGAAAAGAACGAGAATATTAAGAAATCTGTAATAGTCTGTCGTGAGGATGAAGAAGTAGAGGTCTTAGAAAGCATTTTGAAGAAGAAAAGATATGTTGTGTTTGCTTGTAATAGCAAAATGACAGTTGAAGATCTAAGGAGCTTAAACAAAGCTTGGGACGAATATGCGGACCCCTTGTCTGCTCCGATCCTGGTTTGTTGTGACGGAAATCTGAGCCATATGAATGTCACAGATGCTTATTACCTTATACACTTTTCCATGCCAGAACTATTTTCCATGTTCTGCAAACGCTTCTCCGTTTTAAATGATAATTATCCTTCCATTTTCAAAACGGAAAACGCCCAAGTGTCGATAAAGATTATCTTGGAAGACAACAATGTAGAGCAATTGCCGAAAATATGCAACTTTGTCAAACGATGCACCAAAGAATTCCCCGATGTTTTGGACGGAATTTGTCAGGAAATTATAATTCGCAAAGATTTGGTGAGAGCTTCCCAACTTGTACCTATCTGTGGAAGTTTGTTGGCTTTGGGAGAGTGCCCAGATTTTTGGTACTGCAAAGAGAGACATAATAGCTCTAAAATACACGATGAACCGGAAGAGTGGATGCCGACTGATGGCATTATTACCTTCAAGATATTACACTACCAAACTGCAGTGTTATATTCAGCCCTGCTTCTTTCAAACATCAAAAAGGACGGAACTAAAAAGTATCCACAAACATACAGCACTCTTTCTTTAAAGATGGGAATGTTCTTCAGTCAGGAGTCTAATAGGAAGCTACAAGGTATCCCGAAAATCGGTGATATTTGTGCTGTGGCCATTAAACAAAATTTCTTTGTTAGATGTCAAGTGATTGATATTATAAATAAATACAGAACAGGCAATCCCAATCATCTCCTGATCAAACTTATTGATGAAGAAAAAATGGAGACAGCAAGAGATATATATCTCTATCATTTGCCAAAAGAACTAAGGGATATAAAAACGCCGGTTGTCCAAGTCAGACTGGCTGGTGTCGTGCCGAAAGACAAAGATGTTACTTTCTCAGACCTTGCTAAAAATAATCTGATAAAAGCGGTCGATAACAACGATGATCTGTACATGAGGGGTAAAGTAGTATTGATAGTGGGAAATACAGTAATCGTAGACAACATCGACGTCTGTCAAGATTTGTCATCGATGAACGAAGTTGTGGTGAAAACCAATTTCAAGGAACTGCTAGAACCGCATTCTGAAACATTCCCAGACCACATAAAGAAATTGAAGAGTTCTCTGTTTCCAGATGTTATCGAACATACAGATTTCGAAGAAGTCGAAGAAGCCAAACCAGTCAAGAAAGCCCCCAACGCCCAGTGGGCACATTTGAATCGCGAGGAACTGTCGTTAGTGTACTTCACTTCTGCAGTTGATCCAGGTACTTTCTTTGTCCGTTTAACCAAATTTCAAGATACAATGGAAGCTCTTGGTAAGGACATAGATATCTATGTAGAAAAGAACCCCGACCCATTGACAGATATCAAAGAAAACGATATAGTACTGGCTAAATTTCCAGATGACGAATGCTATGAAAGAGCCAGAGTTGATTCTATTGATGGCAACAAAGTAAATTGCTTTTTCGTAGATCATGGAGACTGGAAGGAAGTTACACAAAAGCATATAATAGAGATCCCTGATAAATTCATTACCCAGATGCCTTTTCAAGCAATTGAATGCAGGCTATTTGGTGTTCAACCTGCGGGTGATGATTGGACAGACTTTAGTACTAATTGGCTATCTGACAAGTGTGATGGTGAAGATCTAAAAACCCTTTACGTCCGATATTTCTTATCTGAGAAAGCAAAATTCACACGCGGTACCAAATATGCAGTAGCATTAATAGATACTACTGGCGAAAAAGATGTTGTTTATAACAATTTGATGTTGGATCTAAATTTGGCTGCACCAAAGGAAAGTGAAATTGATATTCTCGATAATACAGATTACTTGAAATCTGCAGGCTATGAAGAGAAGAATAATGCAGAAACAGATGATGACAATGATTGGGAAATCACTGTAAAAAATAATAAACCAAATGGAGTATCTGATCGGCTTATTAGATCGATGCCTTTAGTAAATGATGACGATGATTCTGACGTTGATAGGTGGTCTTTCAACATGTTTAAAGATATTATGAATACTGTTAACAATAACAACCCGAACTCAGATGTAGTCCCAGCTAAACTTCAAATAAAATCGGCCGATTTGTCTGAAATCAGTGAAAACCAAGGTAACGACTCCATTATAAGTGAGTATGAGGTTATAGCGCCTGTGAAAATAAAAGAATTAGACTCTGACGACTTGTCATCTCCTGAAAGTCAAAGTACGAAATCAGAATCGTTAATAAGAGAAGTTAGGGAAGGCAGCAGACCAAAGATCGAGTGGCGGCAAAGCGCGTCCACAGTCACTTTAAAAATAATGGTAATAGGAGCTGGAGATTATGTTATCGAAATTAAGGATAGATCTATTAGCTTTGCAGCTGATGTGCGAGAGACATTATATAAGTTCAACATTGAACTGTACGGTATTGTCGATAAAAAGAAAAGCACTCACGAAAATAAAGGACAATACATTATTGTGAAACTTGTGAAGTGTATACGCAGGAACTGGTTGACTTTGACAAAAGGGATCGACGCAACGAAATTAATTTCATATGATGTGTCATCCATACCTATATCATCAGATGAAGAAGAAGTTACATACAAAAGTGAGAAAGAGACTTTAAGGAAGTTAGGAGAGAAACATCTTAAAGATGTTTCTGACAGTGAAGAAGACTTCTGTGACGATGCCTATTTTAGTTACAACAATAAGTTATGAAGGTTACTAATATTATAAAAAAAATAAAAAATGTCAACTACTATTTGTATGAAGTTTTTTTACGAGTAGTTCGATCATTTAAGTCGAATATTTAATTTTTCACTTCTCATACTCAAAAAGTGTCGTATTAGGCTTATTAAGCGGGACTAAAGTGGTACATTTACGGCCGCACCCAGAGACGTCTATTAACTTTTTCACTTCTCTTGCTCTAAAAGTTCGTCTTTATGTCGTGCGTAGGCGACATAAAGTCGCTTCTTATGCTCTAGTGCATAAAGTAAAATCTTCGTTGAAGACCTAGGCAATCGGTTCAACAGCCACACGAACAACTTTAACTTTATGGAATAACAACCTCTTTATTTTATTTCGTTTCGTTAGTATTCTAAGACCAAGGCAGGGATACCAACAGCCAAAGTACACAATAAAGCTTCATGAAATAAACTTATAATTTTTATTTCGTCGCATTTATTATTATTATTATTTTTATCATGTTGCTGTTTCATTTCCTCGCAATCGAAGTGAAAAGTAGAGTGTACAACTCGTCTACAAAACCCATTTAACACTCGACTTTATATCCATCCTCGCTCGCAAGGTCGCTTGGATGGATAAACGTCTCGCTTAAAAGGGTGCGTTCTATGCACTTGTTGTACAATCTACTATTAAGTTGCTGCTGTCACTTTATTTCCTATAGCAATAGAATAAGACGCAGCAACCTTAATCAAACTTAAAAGTTAATTGACGTCTCTGAGTGCGGCAGTTAGTGCCTATGGAAAATATGAATGGAACGTTGGGTTCTTTTTTGGTGTCTATGGACTATTTGTTATGTTCTAACCCTAAAATCAACCTTGTTGGTGTCTCTTTCTGCATAACAATGACGGGTTGAGAGTAAAAAAGATAGCGCTATTAAGTTTTTACGTCTCTGTTATAATTATTAGGTATTTTAATTTAAGATTTATTTTCTAGCAATTGAAGTGAAGAGTAGTCCCTTGTTGAACAATCTGCTATTATGTATTTGTTCTATGTATGTAGCTGTTGCTTGATAAGCGTTTCATGATAATGCCTGAAAATGGTTTATGGCGTAATTTAATGGACACTAGCCTGCAACGGGCTGGAAACTTATAGCTTCCTCTGAAACGCTCTGTGCGCCAAGACGCATTCTGAGAACGTGAACGACTACCGATGTCATATAGCACTGCCACACTCGTCGACCGGCATGGGAAGTACCGAGGCAAGGAGGCACACGTAGTGTGGCAACATTACTCGTCATGCCCACCGCTCCCTGTTTTGTCGGATTTTTTGGCTCGGATCAAAGGACCGGTACGGAGCTTCGCGATTCATTGCGCGAGCAGAGCCGTGTGTGGCCAGAGAGGGCACATCGCGGCAGCGCGAGGAGTAGAGCGATAGTGTGGCAGGGCCAATAGAAAATAGGGTTGACGTAAGCTGCCGTGTGGTGTGTCCTGCCGTTTCAGCTTGTTAACGATAAGGCTTGGAATAGGATGGAATAGAAATTATTCCAATGACAAGAGCATAGCTCTGAAGTGAATGATGCGTTGGTCGCATATGTCAACGCTTATCGAAAGCCGTTAGCGTTTGCAGAATGCAAATTAACAAGACTCACAGATTTGAGTTTTCAGGTTTCTGACAACGCTCTCAAAATAACTAAAAGCCACGATTGAAATTCGCTCGTCGCTGTATACAACTTGTTAAATTCCACGCTAAGAACGCGCCACGCTACCGTCGCGCCGCGCCAAGCCGGCTATCTGACGAAGCCTTTCAGGTCAATGAAGCACAAGTCTAAATGGAGACTTTGATCTCGTCTTTTACCTTTATTATAATCTCGGAACAGATTTGAAATCGTTTTTGTTTGGACGATTGCTTGATTTGTTGACAATGCTTGATTGGTTGATTGATAAAGCAAATAAATATTACCATATTGATTAATTTTTTAATAGTTAGTTACGTTACTGTTTAATGAGGACTGGGATTAACCAGAGAGCTTATTGCCTAACGCACTCGCGTTCGCGATAGCTTTCATATTTGACAGTTGAAGTCAAATCTGCCTACAAAATGAAAGCAATTGTGTCACTTTCAAGTCGATCGCGATCGCGAGTGCGTTAGGCAATAAGCCCCCAGGATAAAGTATGTAACAATGCCCGAAACCCTGGTCTATCCCCCTTCCCCTCCCTTTTGTTAATGTTACCTCTCTACCCACCCCTCCCCCCTCAGGACGGATAAAGCGCGAGTAGTTTCTGTTTCATGCACGCGTCTATAGACTGGGGTAACTCTTACCATTGTAGGTTGTGTTATTTCCAAAAATCTGATAGGTTTAAGGTTTAGATGATAGAAGAGTAATGTCCCAAAATTTACAAGGTAGAAGTGTATTCAACGATCTTGTGATGTCTATGAGAAGCCGTGGTAGCCTAATGGTTTGACCTGCCGACTCTTAAGCGGAGGGTCGTGGGTTCGAACCCGGGCTCGCACCTCTTAAGTTTTTCGGAATTTATGTGCGATATATAATTTGTAAATTTACCTTAAGCTTTTCGGTGAAGGAAAACATCGTGAGGAAACCTGCACACACCTGCAAAGCAATTTGACGGTGTGTGCGAAGTTCCCAATCCGCGCTGGGCCCGCGTGGGAACTATAGCCCAAAACCCTCTCATTGTAAGTGGAGGCCTGTGCCCAGCAGTGGGACGTATATAGACTAGATTATTATATTACTTGCATTGTATTCCGTCTAGATATAATATGTTAGTGGTATGTTTAATTAAGAAAGTTTATTTTCATTTTGTTCATTAGGTAATGAAGATAATTATTGTGTGTTTATTTTGGTCAGGCGGAATTATCCTTATATAGTTAAAATATTTAGTTATCTCACGTATATGTTAAAATAAGAGATGGCTATGGCTTTGTTACTTATCTTATTACTTATTTTTTTAGTTGTTTTTGTTGAATCACGTCTTTTTATTACAATAACCTTTTTCTCAATCGTCAAGTATAAATGTTTAGCAAATTTTAGCCCTTACCCATTCATACACTTGAAAATAGACAAGAGGAGGGCTAACTTTAACCGGCAGATAAATTTACTGGTTGATTGTGAAACAGGCCCTAAAAGAACTGGCACGCTGTGCCAAAGAATGCAAAAACTTTTCGTTAAGTAAGATTGGTCAAATTAATTTGTGGGTACAGTCGAGGACGAGGACAGAAAGATGTTTACACTTTTTCACCTTGTTCCTTTGTAATAAGGTCCAAAAGTGTATACATATTTCTCTCCTCGACTGTACATCAATCATATTGTTACTGAAAAGTTTAATGTTTACAAATACAATGTATTAAACGAGAAATGTTTGTATATATATTTGTAATCACGTTCTCGAAAACAGCGTAACGATTTCGACGAAATTTGCTATATAGGGTTTTTGGGGGCGCAAAATCGATCTAGGTGAGACATATCTGGGAAATTCGTTTTCCCCGTATTTTCACGCAAAAAGATTTCCCCGCGCAATATGGTTCGTAATTTCGCTGCTGTCACCGCCGTCCGAATAGCCTAATGGTTAAAGCGTTGACCTACTACGCCAAGACTGCGGGTTCAAACCCCAGCTATGGACAGTTTTTTTCCGTTTTGTTCTTTTTTTGGGTAAATCTTTCGCTATTGTTTTTTTTTTGTTTTTGTATAGAAATCGATGGGTACGTTCCACTAAACGCCCGCAACGATCGTAACACCCTCTGTATCGTTCCACCTAAGGCCCGTGGTCGTCGCGAGCGACCGCTCGACGTCATACATGACGTCACTGTTCGCGACCACATCGCGCCCACTTCGCCCACAAAATATTGGTGGGTCAGAGTGGGCATTCACTAAAACGTGTGGCGGTAATTTGAAAGTTCGAAACTTGATGAACTTTCCGAGTCGTTATCCCTCATTCGTTTTGTCAAAAGGGTGAATTTCAGGACGTTTCAACCGCCGTCATTAGTGTCACCAAATATATTGACGAAATCAATGACACCTACCAGCAACTCCTGATGTAAACAGAAGCAGAACCGGGGATGTAGTTTCTATCAGCATCAGAAGTTGCTTAGTGTCATTTATTTCGTCAATATATTTGGTGACACTAATGACGGTGGTTGAAACGCCCTGAAATTCACCCGTTCATACCACGCCAATCTATACTCCTCAACGGTGCGTTAGGATTCTTGTAATGCTTATAAAATACAGAAACTAAGAGCGGTTCTTTAGTTAGATTTTATTAATGATGACCTTGCTATATTCTTTAGTTTAAGTTAGTTACCTCATCGTTAAGTTAGTGCCGCCTCAAACGTGAAGAGTTTTAGTTGTTAATCCAGACAACATGAGGGCCACTCGCAGGAAAAAATAAATCGAGATTTAGTAAGTATAGGTTAGTTGTGTCAAAATGTATGGAGCTGTCAGTCTTAAATTTAGATTTAAAAGACAAACCCGATTTAACTTTTTCCTGCAAGTGACCCTTGTAAATAAATCTGTTCAGTTGTGAAGTAGGTAAGTCAACTGTGTGCCAAGTTCCTATATGTTTAGGTTAAAATGTTTTTACTTTTGTACTTAGTAATAAAATTCTAAATTCTAATTTTTTTTAAATATTGTTTTATTTTTTTACCCACTTGTAATTATTTCTTTCAACCTGAGAAAGTAAAACAGAATTATTGGCTTCCAAAATACCAGTTATTGGTACATAATGATTGTAGAAATATCGTCCATATTAACTTTAAATACAGTTTGTGGTGCTAATAAAATAGGGATGATGGTTAATTTTTTTTCTTTGTCGATCAGGTAGATTATGAAAAAGTATTGGACACGGTATTTTTTCTTTTTTCACATAATCATAAAATTACGGAGATATATCGAGTTGAATTGTCGCATGACGTCAGGTCTTGGTACAATTTTTACACAGAAGTGACGTCACGAGCCCCCACTCCGAAACTTTGACGCGCTTTATCTTTGTCATTTTTTGTTTAATTGACAAAAGAAAAAACACGTGTCCAATAATTTTTGATAATCTAACTGACGGACTGAATATAATTTCGTTTTCTTTACCCGGTCATCATCCCTGTTCGACTGTATCTACCTAAGGTACAGTCGAAGTCATAAGTAGCTTTACATTTTAGTACCATGTCGCAGTTACGTATCAATAGTGTCACATTGTCAATAGTTTGAATTTAGTATGACGATACTGCGACAAGGTACTAAAATGTACAGCTACTTATAAGTTCGACTGTACATAGTGTACATACATTTCTCCTGTTTCACCGTGACGGTAAAAACGTGCTGTGCCGTGCCGCAGTAAATAGGCTATTTGACTGACTGGAAACGTCAAAACGATCTGGTAGTATGAAGTTAGTATAAAAATAGTAAAATGTGACGTCACAATTTTCAGTGTTCTTTTATTAACTTTTTGTTGAATTAAAAATCGTTTAAATTCCAAAAATAAACGATAGCTAGGTTTTTCCGTGTTATTTTCGAAAGCTTGATTTAGTGGTAGTGTAAAAATAATTTATTTTGACATTAGTCAAATAGCCAAAAGTTTAGGTATAGTGTTTTTTAATCCACTAGGACTCTCCGAATTACCTACTTGATTATACATACATTGATTCAATCGTAACATCAAAAAAAACTCTTGGGCTAATTTAGTGTAATAGTTTATTTTCAATATTAATAAACATAAAATTTGATTAACGTAAATGCCAACAAAGATTTAATTTTAATAATCAATAATACATTATTAGGTATATCACATACAATGATCTCATACAGAAAGAAGATTTAGTTAAATAAAAACGTTTTATAATTCGAACAGTTCAACTAAATTACGTCCATTATACAATATTTAATGACAATACTGGAAATTAACGAATTAATATACACGCCTACGATTACTAAAATGTTACGATCGTTCCCAATATTCAATATATCTCTCGTTTAGCACAATTAAAGATAGAAAAATCAATTTATCTTCCCGTATCAATAAGCCTTAAGGAGCGTCCCCACTGAGAGCATTCGCGTGTAATGAGCATTCGGCGTCGAATATTCGAGTGCTGCGGACGTTGAGCTGAGCGTACAAAACGTACAAATTATTGAAATGATTGCTCGGGTAAGAATGCTCTCAGTAAGGGCCTGCGTAAGGGCCCAGTAAGTAAGGGAGCGCAGCGCAGATCACTTTAAATTTATCAATGTATATTCTTCCCTATTTTAATTACAATAAGGTATAAATTTGAATGCTCTGAGACCGACCTCGGAGCATCACGGGGGATTTGTACTCTGCGGCTGCGGCTCTAAATTTATACCTTATTGTAATTAAAATAGGGAAGAATATACATTGATAAATTTAAAGTGATCTGCGCTGCGCTCCGCCGGTTTGCGCAGGCCCTAAGGACGCTCCTTTAAAGCGAATAATATTCCAACCGCGGACAGATAAAGTTACATGCGGTAAAAATTGACATATGATATGTCACATACAAAATGTGTCAAATTTTAGTCTAAAATAATGTAAATGTCCGCAGTTTGAATATTGCGGACGAAAAGTAGGCAACCATAGCTCTGGTTAGTTACTGACCATGTTGATTAAATATTGGGATCGGCCGTAAGATAATTTCTTACATAAATACATCACAAGTAAACATTTTGGATATATAATTTTTACTAATTTACAATAATAACAAACAAACCTGCGAGGGTTAATATATTTACACATAATATTGTCAAGTTTTCGTTTCTTGATTTACTTAGATTCTCATAACTTGCAAAGACTAATGTCGAATTTCACCAACCACTTAACAGGCGATTAGAGTGTTAACAGCTGTCGAAATGTATGAACTAACAGTCGATTAACATTTAACATCGTTTGGTGAAATTGGTACTCCACTAAGCTTAGCTTGGCCGCCTCGCACTGTCAGAATCGCAGCCTTATACTCTGATTTGTAATTCAAGACCAGAATCTGGCAGTTCCCATCTCGATTATTTAGTTATTTAAACATTATTCCATAAAAACTTGAATGAGAACTCGGGTAACCAGTAATATTACGGTAAGTTTTATTGATAAAAAACACCTATACTTAAACCAAAAAGCAGTAATCATAGCGAATGTGCGCCCGTGACGTTGGATTTTGATCTTCAATTACAATCAGGGTTTAGATAAAGGAAGTGACGTACAATAGAGATCATTATAACGCGATACTTACGAGAATAACATCAAGCGATTTGAACACCGTTTTAAGGTTCACTCGGAATGTTTGTATTCCTTTTAAATTTCCATTTAAATCATAAGAAAATGGCGCTAGATATATCCTAACATTGTATAATACAATGTCGCTTTCCGCGTCTTGTCTATATATCCGCTAACTAATAAACCACGCAATGGATTTTGATGCGGTTTTCACCATCAGATATTTCTTCACTGAAGGTTTATGTATATAATAGTACCCGGAGCGAAGCGAGGGCGGGTCGCTAGTTGCTAATAAAAATGAAAAGTTATTCGCATCTGTAAGGATATAACATCATTTATTAATTAATCAAAATGTCCTAACGTTACCGTCTATAAGTTGCATTTAGATACAGTTTTATGATCAGTGTTTTCCCCTTACGCGTTCCTCTATCTATACCATCATACATTGTGGTGCATACGATATTAATTATATTTTAGCCTAAGAATAGATGTCCTAAGGTTGACCTGCAAACTGTGCTGTTACAAGCACCCACCAAATTCCTACTGCGCTTGGACTGCTATAATTATGTTAATACAGTTTAGAATGGTAAATTGGTTATTTCTTTTCAGTATCTCATTTCTTTTTTTCGTACTTGTGGCTGCTGACAAGTAACATAGCAACGGTAAATTAGATCCCAGTATCAATGTGTTGCGAGTGCTATACGCCAAACGGTTTTATTTCTTTGGTCAATGTAGATTCTAGGAAAACCATTATAGCTATTCTTGAAATTATTTTCATGACTATGACAACATGTAGTTAAATAACTTTCATTTTTAGTACATGGCCCGTTGACCATCTCTTTTTTAAATTTTCTTTTTAATTTTTGCAATAAGTATCATTCGATTCTTGCTTGACGTAATCGCTGCAGAATTTTTCGTTTTATAAGTTGCTTTCATACTTTATAAATGGCACGTATGCGTTCAAGAGACATTTTTTTTTATAACCTTAGATAGACAAACAAGCACACGGTCGACCTGATGGGAAGTGGTCACCGCCGCCTGGACACTTGCATCACCAGAGAGGCGTCACTAACGCGTTCCCGGTCTCGAAGAATTGACACCCTTTTTAAAAAGCCCCATATTGTTTCGCATTGGGAAAATCTCAGCGGGAAGTTCATTCCAAGTTCTTATATGCGTGCTTACATGCTTTGCCGATAGTGAATGAGTTAACACGTGACTTAGAGTTTAGAATGTGAAGTCGTAATCTACTTATAGTGCATTTATAATCTATCCATGGAGGTGATTCAATACACAGAATATTGAGTTTTAAGGGTGGTTGTGATCACTTTTCGCGTGGCCGTTATCTTATATAAATAACAATATTTTTGTTCAAATACGCGAATTCGTCAAACGCGAAGCGAGCGAGTGTAATGGAGTGTTTAGACGTTGAAGCGCGTCTCCGAGCCGTCGGCCAGCATCAGCGTGACGGAGCGGGAGTTGGTCCAGACGAGGCGCGCGAGCCGCGCGGGGTTGAGCCGCGCCACGTCCGCCATGGGCGCCGTGCTGTAGCACTTCACGCAGCGGGTCTGCGCCGCGCCCAGCCCGAACATGCCTGGAGATTAATCCGTACTAATATTATAAATGCGAAGGTAACTCTGTCTGTTACATTTTCACGCTTTAGGGTGGAGTTCAGGGCGTTTCAAGCGCCCGTCATCGCCATTTTTAATATATTGACGAAAACAATGACACCTACCAGCAACTTCTGGTATAAACAGAAGCAGAACCAGGTGTAGTTTCTATTAGCGTCAGAAGTTGCTGTAGGTGTCATTGATTTCGTCAATATATTGAAAACGGTGATGACGGGCGGTTGAAACGCCCTGAAATCCACCCTTAAACCGCTGAACCGATTTAGATGAAATATGGTATAGAGATAGTTTCAGTCCCGGGGAAGGACATACGATAGTTTTTATCCCGGAAATCATCCCTTAAGAGGGTGGAAGTTTGTATCTCCATATATTTCTTAAGTAAGGTATATACAATTTAGTATGGAGGTAGTTTGAGTCCCGGGGAAGGACATAGGATACTTTTTATTCCGGAAAATTGGAGTTCCCGAGGGAGCAGCGATAAACGACTTCTACGCGGACGGAGTCGAGGGCAAAAGCTAGTACTGTTATAGAACTAAAATAATTTGATCGGATTGGCAACTGAAAATGCACTAATGTGGCCACAGTGCGGGTAGTCTTGTTTGTATCCTCATTAAAAAAAAAAACCCTTTATATTTATTGCTCAGTAAGAATGAACTAAAATAACATCAAGCGGCAACCACCAAATTACAGTTTTTGGGTGAAAATTAGATCATTGCCAATTTAACGTTAAACAATGTCTTCTTATTGCCAAACCCTGTTTGGTAAGTTACAATGACAACTCCAAGGGCGGATTAATCAATTTCCAGATAACAATATCTGAAAATGAAAGAAATATCTTTATCTGACAGATTAAGCTCTATCCTGTTCTTTCAAACGACAGAAAAAAGGACGGTGATAATTCTAACTGACAAATCTAACCTAACCTAACGTAAGTGCTTGATTAAATAAATAGATAAGTATGAAAGGCTATAGGAGTTACCCTGCGTGCTCTGCCAGAAGGACAGGCGGTTGTCGGCGGTGGCGTAGGACACGAGGTAGCGGCCGTCGGGGCTGAAGGCGCAGGCGGTGACGGGCCCGGCGTGCGCCGCCAGCGACTGGCAGCGCGCCGCGCGCAGCTCGTACACGGCCAGCTGCCCCGTGTGGCTGCCCACTGCGCGCAACCACAACAATCACTCGTGTCCCACACGACAACGTCTCCACTCTCCTCAAACATATTCACATTCACGATTGCGTGATTTGGCATTGGGCAAAAAGATAAAAAAAATACCAGATTTTTAGATTTGAACCAGGGCATGCAATATCGGAGGATTTTCAATTCCGGAAATGATTTTCGATATTGAGTTTCAACTCCGGAATTCCGGAACTAGTTCCGGAATTGATAATTTTTTGGGATATAAATATATTTTATAAAGAATTGTTTTGTAAGTTTTTATTTATTCATGGTAAATGTTTTATCGTTTTAACAAGTAATAATATTAAAATAGATTCAATTCCGGAATTTCGATATTGGACCCTCTCAAATCCGGAATTGTAATATTGGAAAATCGATCCGAGATTCCGGAAATTCGAAATTCCGGAATTCCGATATGCATGCCCTAATTTGAACATGTACACTAATATTATTAAGAGGAAAGATTTGTATTTTTGTAACGAATAAACTCAAAAAGTACTAAACCGACTTCAAAAAATATTTCACCAACATTTAGAATGAACTTTCAGGGTGGACATAGGCTATATTTTAACTTACGAAAGTGCTGACTCTCCGCAGGCGAAGTCGCGAGCGTAAAGCTAGTATCATATACACCACAAATTGCATGATAACGGGACCAACTTTCTGTACAATAAAAAAAAAATCCGATATGGCCCCAAAAATCGTTTCTTATGTTCCATATTGTTACTAACACCCAATACAGCTCTTGGTAACAAAGTGGACGGTTAAACTTTTTCATGGAGACAAATGGAGATTGTTATTTACTTCCAGAATGATAGTATCTACTCCCGTAACATTATTTCCACACGTTATCCAGAAACATCAACTTGCTACATACAAGAGCCGGTTTAAAAAAATCCGTTTCCGTACAAGTATTAGCCCGTGTTGTTTACCTGCGATCCTTCTAGTAGCAGGGCAGTGTGAGACCTGGTTGTAGCGGCAGATGGCGGGGAACACCTCGTTCAGACCCTTGCTCTTCAGATGCGACTGGTCCACGCAGTGCAGGATTATATCCATCACCTGAGTAACACAAATCATTCATCAAATACATTGGTCGAAATTATCAGGAGAATCTCACTCATCATCATCATAATGTCAGTCGAAAGTCTTCCACAGCTGGACACAGGCCTTCAAGATCTCCACGAAGGTCGATTTAAATTTAGTAATTATCGAAAAATACTCAGGTAATCAAATTTCAGAGCTATTATCAACAATATCATATCACATATTTATTTTTGTAATTTATTTACGAATAATAAACAAAATAACGGTTTGACAGCAGACAAACAAATACAAGTTAACTGTTATACCATCATGTTACCTATAAAATGTTGGTGCCGCGACCAGGATTTTCACCTATATTTTTTAAATAATTAATTCTCACCTCAACCAATAGCTCTGCGACTTCATTGTGCATCCTGTCTATGAGCAGCTCGATGCCGCGGAGCACCTCGGCCCGCCCCTTCTGCAGCGCGTGGAAGGCCGGCGAGGGCTGCCCGCCCTGCTGGGCCGCGGCGCAGCGGGCCACTTCGCGCGCCATTGTTGTTATGAATGCTGCCGGTCTGTGTAAGATATTTTGTTTATAATTAAGAGCGCTCCGTTATCAATATTATCAAGACTAACCAATAGATCTCTCTCCAGGTTGACGTTTTGTCTGAGCGACTAGCACATCTTGTATTTTGTCGCTTGTCGCTCAGTGGGCCTATTATGCATGACACAGCTTTATCGTGTGGATATGTATAAAACTTTATCATATTCGTTAAATTTATCGAAAACTCTAACATGGTTGACAACGTGGATAAAGATATCGCGTCGATAACGCGATATCTAATGTGTATAAACCAGTGTGACAAGAATTACGCTAGATTACCACTATTTTACAAAAAGGTTGCCAGTGTTATGAAATCAATCCATTTTTGCCTATTGTTTGATATTGAATGGCGGACTTTATGTAATGCTTCCGAAATGAGTTGTTTAAAATCAGTCACTGAACGGAGCGGACTCGGGGTACTTTTCTAAATGTATGGGTTATCTTGCTTGACAACTCAATCAGTTTTATTATCTATAATATTATATTGAAGTTTTGTTTACATAAGAACGGGAAAAAAGTTTTGTTTATTTTTTAAAATATTATATTAAAAATGAGATTGGATGGAGACTTTTAAGAAGAAACACAACGAAGAAATACAGTTGAAACATGAACCAAGCAAGGTAGAAAAGTGTAAGTTTAACATAGTAAACTGTTTATGAGTCTTATTTAGTCGATTCCTTATTGTGCGTCGTTAAAACAATTACTTATGTTGTGTTCCAGCCGCTGTACTGTACGGCAATGCAAAAAAGGAAGTTCGTTGAATATATGGCTAGCCACCACTCTTCGCAAACGGAGAATTTAGTGGGCCACTCTTCGGACACAAGTCGGTCCGAGTGGCACAATCTTGCGGCAGCTTGGGCCAGACAAACCTGTGGCTGTTTGGAAACTCGTAAGTATATAAAAAAAAATCCATATATATTTACTCAGGAATATTATTCGTAAAATATTTTATCACAATATTTTTAACAATATAATAATAGATTCATTGAACTCTTTCCCCCATTGACATTTTTGGCTATCATCGAATGGAGTCACACCAGTCAGTCAAATTACAGTCTGGTAAAACATACAGGTTATTATATTGTAAGAGTTGCAAGTATGAATATGGATAGCTTCATTCTAAGTATAAATATGGAGAGATTGAGGGAACAGAAAAACCAGTAAGTTTTAATTACCCATACTAAAACAGTTTGTCTGTTGCACTTTTGCAAAATTTGATTGGGTAAGGAGGTAGCTTGAGTCTAGGCTATTTATTATATAGAAAAAAGTCAGTTTGACTTTTAATGTTTTTAAAAATAACACTGTTCAATGTGTCTACTTCTAGTATGAAAATGAAATGAAATAATGTATGTAAAATAATTATTTATTATAGCTGCCCTTTTCTCTTGAGCCACTCTTAATAGGAGGCCATTTGCTGGGAGCTGCTGGGTGGCAATGACTGGATTGCTATCTGCGGCAGTGTCCAGCTATGTGCCAAGTGTTCTGAAAAATAACATAACATTCTGTTATAGCAGATTATCATACTTAAGTTAGGGATTTGTAATCATAATAACCTATAATAATGCATCATATTATGCAGTATACAACAGGTGTTAATTATTTCAGATTTCTCAAACAAATTTGAGGTACCCATTTGTTTGCTCAATGGTGTTGCGAACCCGACAGTGCCAGTGGGTGTATTTCTTCTGGACTATTTGGGGCAGCACATTCAAAATAAACATCATGAGCAACAGTTTACAAGCCTACCCCCGAGTCAACAACAAACAACTAATTACATCATGGATAAATTATACTCTTTTTTTTCAGGCTCGAGGTCACGCAAGTCGGCACCAAGGAGGACATAGAAAACTATTTTAATTTTATTTTTAGGGTACTAGTTTTATATATATATGTTTAGTTTTTAATCACAATTTAATGTATAATACTATAAAGAGGAAAAATTTGTTTGTTTGTAATCAATAAACTCTGAAACTAATATAATAACTCAATTTTAATAATTCTTTCACCATTAGAAGGCTACATTATTCAGAAGTAACAGTCAGGCTATATTTTATTGCATGGCCTCAAACAAACAAACATACATAAACAATCCTACTATCCTACTAATTATAAATGTGAAAGTTTATGTGTATGCGTGTGTATGTGTCTGTCTGGATGACTGTGTGTCTGCCTGTGTGTGTGTTAGTTTGTTACTCTTTCACGCTGCAACGGCTGGATGGATTTGAATGAAATTTGGAATGGAGATAGCTTATACCCTGGATTAACATAAATGATCATTTTTATCCCGGACAATTTGGTAGTTCCCAAGGGAAAACCGATAAACGACTTCTACGCGGACGGAGTTGCGGGCAAAAGCTATTTAATATATAACTTGCATTAACATTAAAAATTACAACTACAATAAGATCTTTCAATGTCATTAAAAACATATTTCTATCCTGAACCAACCAGAAAAATCAAAGTCAATTTTATTTAGCATAGACTTGGGTCACTTTGACTGGTAGAGTTTTTACATACCCAGAAGGAAATAACTCCACAATGTGCGAGTTGTACAGCTTTATGAGTTCTTGTTTTAATGCCCGGGTCATGAAGGAATATAAAGGAGTCACGCGCTCTGCCGAGGAATCTGGATAGTAGGTACCGCTAATATGCGGCAGTTTACATCAGCTATCTGGAAATTATTTATTAAACTAAAACATAATAACTAACCAAAATAGAGGGATGTTAATTATAAAAGTTTGACGCCTATGTCTGTGTGTTTGTCTGTGGCTTCGTAGCTCTCAAAAGGATCCCCACTATGACCTCGCCGCGTGTCGCACGCAAATCGGTTTCATACATTTATATTGCTGACTGATTATATTGCGCCCCGCGTGACGGCTAAATGTATGAAACCAGCGTGTGGCGACACGCGGCGTGGGCATAGCGTAGCCCTGGCTTAACTAAACTGTGCCAGATAGTTACTGACGGTGGGTGGACTGAGGAATGCATAACCAATATTCCTGCCCTATTCCACGTTGGTAACTTCCATACACCAAAAAGTGCAACGGAGCTAGAACCTGTGAAAGAGTGCACTTGAACGAGTTGATTTGCCAGTTGTTTTACTAAGCCCTCACAGAGCCTATACTAACGTTATGTAAGTCCTACCGACTTACTTATATGATAAATAATAAAATTTTACCTAGGTACCTTACCGTTATGTAGAATGTAATCCATCACCGTTGTGCGGCTGGAGTTTTGAATCCAGTTCGGTACATAAATAGAGTGCCATAATATATCCTTACCCACTCTATAGGTAGGTATAAGTGCCGAAATTCGGCCTCCGGAAGTTCGAAACGATTTGAGGCATCCCTTATTCTCCTCCGCTGTAGTTTTCTTCGTTCTTTTTCAGCTTGCATCGTGAGACGATATTGACATCCTACAAATAATGTTTACAAATTATAATACGAATAACGCCATTTTTGTAAACAACTGAGTTGTTTTTGATAAGTAGAACTATTATGAAACCAATACTTACGCTTAAATGTATGTATTTTTCAAGTTTTAATTACTGCGATATGTTTATCGTTACCAACACGGAACTTGTATAAATTTATCGAATTGAGATGTCAAAAATGGATTAAATGAGGCGTCCATGTTAGGCAAATCGATATAATATGTCGTTTAATCATTTATCGCTGTCAGAAATGGATAATACAGTTTAACCGATACCACCATGTTAGCATACGTCGACAACGATAATTTGTCGATGATCTCGTGATAAAAATGGTTTATCGCGTCGATAAACGTGGCCATAATAGGCCCGCAGTACGTCTTTATCTTTACAGACTAGTTAGAAAGGGACATCCAGGCGATAATCTAGTTCCGGGCAAGTTGTGCTAGCTGTCCTGGGGACCGAAGTCCTTTAGAATATAGCCAAAAGTTGTATATGACAACAGACTAGGGAAACTTCGATAGCGACGATTTACTTGCTAACGAATGAGATGCTGATTGTCTTCTGCTTGCCACAGGATGTCGCTAGTATCGCTACAGTCGGTTGAGTAAACGAGAAAAATAAAAAGACGCCATAATTAACTGTAAATAATATGCTCATGGTTAATGTTAATAGCATACCTGGTTAAGGTTAATAGCATACCTGGCGGTGGCGATCAGAGTGAGCGCGTGGCGGGCGGTGCGGCACGAGTCCGCCTGCGCCGTGAGCGGCAGCCCGTAGCTCATGGACGGCACCAGCTTGTCGGCGTCAGAGCACATCTCCAGCAGACCTTCAGGATCAACGGTTATTGACATAAATAATAATAGGTCGGGGCAAAAGTATTATCGTATTTGGACCGTATAAGTTGTAATCAAACCTCTTCGTCTATACTAAATGTACCTGGCTGGTTTTAATACTATTAAAAGTCGACATTCTGAAATACAATAAAATTAAAAAAAAAAACTGGTTCCCGGCATTTTTCAATTGTTTTTGAGCTATCAAAATGGACGTGTGTGACGAAGAAATTCGGTACATTTTAAAGTTTTATTACAAAAAAGGCAAAAATGTGACTAATGCCGCGAATAAAATTTGTGCGGTTTATGGACCTAATGCGGTATCAATAAGAGTAGCACAATTGTTGTTTAAGCGTTTTAAGTCTGGAAATTTTAGTGTGAAAGATGAGGTTCGCTCTGGACGCCCTGTTACTGATAAACACAATGCCATCTATGAAAAAGTGGAGCAAGATCGACATATTAGTAGTTACGACATTGCTGAAGAACTGGATATTGATCACAAAACAGTGTTACGACATTTACAAAAGTCTGGGTACAATAAAAAGCTCGATATTTGGGTGCCACACGATCTCACTGAAAGAAACCTAATGCAACGTGTTTCAATTTGCGATTTATTGTTAAAACGAAATAAATCCGAACCATTTCTAAAACGGTTGATTACGTGTGATGAAAAATGGATTACTTACGATAAGAACGTCCGAAAAAGATCGTGGTCGAAGCATGGACAAGCTCCACAGACAGTGGCAAAGCCCGGCTTAACTCGGAACAAAGTGATGCTGTGTGTATGGTGGGATTGGAAAGGAATTGTCCACTATGAGCTTTTGCCGCCGGGTAAAACTATCGATTCTGACCTCTACTGCCAGCAACTCATGAGATTAAAAGAAGCCGTTGAGAAAAATCGCCCGGAGTTAATAAACAGAAAGGGCGTAGTCTTTCATCATGATAACGCCAGACCGCACTCATCTATAGCCACCCAGCAAAAATTGAGAGAGCTTGGCTGGGATGTGTTGATGCATCCACCGTATAGCCCCGACCTTGCTCCATCGGATTTCCACCTGTTTCGGTCACCAGAATTCTTTAGGAAGCATAAAGTTAATATCAAGAGAACACTGTCAAAACTACCTGTCAGATTTTTTTAATCATCTCAGAATTTCTACAGCAATGGAATCATGGCACTACCCACAAGATGGCAACAAGTCATCGATCAAAACGGCATGTACATATTATAAATACATAAAAAAATATAACTTGAAAAATTGTATTTCCTTTGTACGAAAAATACGAAAATACTTTTGCCCCGACCTAATAGTTCGCGCCGAACAAAGAACTCCGTAGCCCTTATTCGAACTTACAAATTGTATTTGCGTTAACTACTCGTCTACCAACACCTATAGGGTACTTCGAGTTGACTTAAATGAATGATGTTGATGTAATAAACGAAAAAGGTTCGTGGGTGGATGATAGAGGGTGTTTAAACCACCATCTTTGGATAAGATCAGAACCTTAGGATCTTATAGAACCTTAGAACCCTTTATTGAATTAATGTATGGATATAATTATATACATGTTGGGTTGCGCTAAGACAAGCAATATGCGTTTATGTAGCAGTAAACTATTACGTTACTGCTAAACACTTAAAGTGGCCAATCGCCATACTACAACTCATTAAATTTGGCGAGAAGCAAGGTGTATCACAGCACAAGTATAGGAAAAAATCCGCAAATTGTTAATTTGTACTTATATCACATAAAAAAAAAAACATAAAAAGCAGGCAAAAATCTTCCGGGACTCGATTTCCGTGATGAACGAATTATTTACAATCTACATACAAGTTTGTACGGAACCCTCGGTGCGCGAGTAAAATTGGCAGTTGTCCGGTAGCTGAAAGCGACTCACCCAACAGCACGTGGCTGACGTCCAGGTAGGGCTCCCACACGGTGAAGCCGCGGCCCAGCAGGTCGACGGCGGCGCGGCGCAGCGGCGTGTGCGCAGGCAGCCGCGCGCTGGCCGGCGCCAGCAGCAGGTGCGTCAGCGCCAGCGCCGTCAGCCGCGCCAGGTTGTTCGACGCCGACAGGTTGAAGCCTGGAAAATGTAAGGCTGCTATCAGATGGACTATATGGACAGCTAACAACTCGACTACTGCACTCATTCAACCGGTATACAGCATTCAACTGCGCAGTCATCTAATTAAAGAGCGGTGAGGAGGATCCTTCAAATCTCGTATGAAACACCAAGTTCTAATCTATTCAGATTTTGATATAGTCCAAAAAAAAAACCCAAAATTTGAGCACGGAACAGTGTCTAAGAGCGTTCATTCCGCACGGTTCTGTCAAATTGACAACGTTTTTCGCAATAAAATATTTCTGTTGTGATCGTATGGATTAATAATAAAAAATACCAAAACAATTATTATAGCGAGTACAGCTATTTGAATGTCTTTGAGAGATATAAATATGAACATGAAATACCTACCGATTACTCTTTTATTGATAGATGCTAACATGGAGCTACGGGCTCGGAACCACTGGCGGGCCGGCCGGCATAGCTGGCGTAGGGTCGTTGTGGCAACAGTGGATCAAGTGGGCACACTGAATCAGTGCCGTTTTGCCTTTATAGCCGCCGCTATACTGACGACTATGTAACAGTGTCCCTACATGATTATTTCTGACGTTGCCGGCTTGACAGACTAATACAGAACAAAACCTCATCATTGTTATAAAAATTAAAACACAAAAAGGTTATAAAAAACAGTAAACATTCGTCATCTCACTGAAAGATGTCACAACAATAAAACAACAATGAAATCTTAAAAGTGATAAAACAAAAACGCATCGCAAGTACAGTTCGCACCGTAAATATAATGTTTTCATTCCACGAAATCGCGCCCTGCAGGAGCATTTTATGTTTATCGACAACCGTGCTATGTATATTTATAGTGCCGACTGTACTATTAGAAGAGTGCCTTACCTTCTACGACCGAACTCTTCCTGCTGTCGCCGTCACGGCGTCTCTTGTTGCCCGCGGCACCTAGGACGCCCAAATATACGCCAATTAATAATAACAAGCAGAACGTTGTGTCCAGACCCATGTTCAATACAACATTGTAATTACAACTAAATAGTACTTATTGGCTAGACCAATGTCAACGTCAAAAACGCATTTTAGGAGTTTTAATTTAATATTTAACATAATAATATTGAAAAAAAAAAGGTTACGTTGTTGATGAGAAATGGCATTACATAATTGGCATTAATTGAAATGATGATTTTTGTTGACTTATTACCAGCGATCGGAATAGGTAGAGTATATTTACCTAAACTTGATGCATGTTCATTGAATAATGTGTTCCCACCTCACTCACGCATGAATGAACAAGCGTCAAGTTTAGGTAAATTAGCTCTACCTATTCCGACCAATGCTTATTACTCGTACATAACAAAATTTAAGGCGTTATGATTTCTTGCCACAGTAATTACAGTCCGTTTTAATTATTTTTGAGGTATAAGACAAGTAACACTCTCGATCAAATCACGTTTCAAACAAAATAAAAACTATATCAAAATTGGTTTATCCGTTTGAGAGTTACGATGCCAGGGCTAAAGTCAAACGGTTTGTTTAATATTGACATGTATCTAGACACAATTTAAAATGAAGCCAAGCTAAATAGGTAGCAATAACAAATGCAACAATATATTACATGCTAGGGGGCGAGGGATAAAGGTGATTATATAAAATGATTAATACATAGACATCACAACGCAACATGGTGTGCCGTTAGAAATATATGTTTACTTGTGTTAACAGTGAACTTCGTATCACTTTTATCGGTTTTCTGCTGTTCTTTGGGTATTTCCTCGTTTTTTTTAAACCACCCCATTACTGAGGCGAACAAAAAAAAACTCAAATCGGCCGAGCCATTCTCGAGTTTCACGCACGGCAATTGATTTTGTATATATACAAGATATACATAAAGAATAACAACCAAAAACATTGTTACAGACGGATTATATCATAATGCGCGAATGGTCTCAGTCACGGGCCTCTTCTATGATGGGAAAGTTCGGCTCTGCGCTTGTCCCTGGTGGCAGGATGAAGGGATCCGCTTTAGACCGCCTAGACGGGATTGGTGCAACATCAAACGACTTCGCACTGGCCACGGTCGCTGCGGCCAATATAAATATCGTTGCAGCTGGATTGACTCTACCGCCTGTGGATGCGGCGCCGAGGTGCAAGATATCGACCACATCCTTCTCGAACGCCCTAAAACGCGATACGCCGGTGGCCCCTCCGAGGATCATCTTTGCGTAAATGACGAAGTCACCAGTGGCTCAAATCTATTGATTTAGATCTCTGACTAGCTGTACGTTTAAATTAGTTGCCATACGATTAAATAAATAAATAAAGAACAATGAAAGATATACATAGAGAACAATGAACAAATAAATATTTATTGGAGCCCTACCTTCACTGGTGATGTCCTGCCCGAACTCCGCGCCGATGACTCCCAGGAGCACCACGGCGGTGGTCTGCTTGCGCTTCAGCTCCGCCAGCGAGGAGGGCTTGCGGACTATCTCCTCCTCCTCCTCCTCGAATTCCTCCTCTTGCTGAGGATCACATGCATACTGCTTTAGTTGAACGGCTGAACGGATTTGGATGAAATTGAAATTTTCCTTATCCTAGATTGACAAACAGAACTTTTTATCCCGGAGAATTTAGTAGTTTCCGAGAGAAAACGATAAACGACTTTCACGCAGAGCCGCGGGCAAACGCTAGTAATAAATAAATATCAGGGGACAACCTCACACAAATTGACCTAGTCCTAAACTAAGCTCTATGGTCTAACTGTAGGACATTTGTTAAACCTATTGTTTTTGGAAGAGCGCGTTCTCCTGATACAAGTGTTGCTATACTTAATAGGAGATCCGAACCTTATTGTGATATGCACCCCTTACTGTGGAACCAAATAAACTTTTTTTTTTTTTTAAGCTCTAGGCTTGTACTATAGGCACTAGACAGTGATTAACAAGCTTGAATAGATAAATACATAATTAAATACATAGAAAACATTCAAAATTCAGGAATATTACTTGCGCTCATCATCATCATCAGCCTATAGTAGTCCACTGCTGGACATAGGCCTCCCCAATGAGCGTCATAGCGCCCTGTCTTCAGCTTACTTGCGCTCATCACACAAATATTAAATTTGGTATTTGAATCGAATCGTGTGCGGATGTGTGTGTTAGTGTTTATGTAGTTAGTTAGTTAGTGTAAATGATTTGACTTTGACTTTGTATGTGTGTGTGTCTCACCGCGGCGGCAGCTTTAGCCGCCTTCTCAGGCTCCTTGGTGCCGGCGTGAGGGTTGATGCTCTCGGTGTGCGTGTACAGCGGCAGGAACTGCGCCCAGCTGTCCACCAGACCCTTGCGCCCCTTGGGGCCCAGCCTGCGGACACGGTGACACGCTTGAGATGCACTCACTCGACCAATTAAGGGCCGTATTAATAAACTCATCTCAACTGTGATCCCCGTCTCAAGATACGTCAAAGTAAACGTAAAACCATAGAAAACTGTCATTTTTGACGCATCTTATGACGGGGATCAGAGTTGAGATGAGTTTATTAATACGGCCCTAAGAGATGCCAACCGATTGCCAGCACACAGGCGCTTAAAACCTTTGATTACAAAAAACGGCTTAAGCGCCACTTAATTATCCACATTTAGACTAATAAATAATATAATAATCTAGCCTATATACGTCCCGCTGCTGGGCACAGGCCTCCACTCACAATGAGAGGGTTTGGGCCATAGTTCCCACGCGGGCCCAGTGCGGATTGGGAACTTCGCAGACACCGTCACATTACTTTGCTGGTCAGTTTAATAATGTCAAAATGTATTGAAATATCAGTGTTAAAACCATACATCCGGATTTAAGACTTAAAACTCGATTTAACTTTTTCCTTCTTCCGGCTTTAAATGTGTTTAACTTTAATACATTTTGGCGGGCGGCTACGAGTAAAAGTTATTTGTGATATTTAAAAAAAAAAAAAGTTTTTTTTTGATATCATACAATTTAGACGACAAATTATAATAATGCAAATTATATTATACACAAATATTCAAAGTACCTACTAGATATTACTGAAAGTTTATTTATATTATTGAAAGGATAAGTCTCCCTCTCTCTAAATACATTTTGCTGTGCCCAACAGGGTTCATAATGAAATATTTATTATACATATTTCCATCTTTCTAAATACATTATGATTGCAATAAAATATTGAGTATTGAGCATAGAATATATTATACCGCAACATTCTTTTGAATTTCATTTTGTAAGTGTATTTTTAGTAAAAAAAAAGCTTCCGCTTTTTCGTGTTTTCTCCCCGCTATGTTCGGGTTTGGTGTTTGGGTGTATAGTGGACATTCCCTGGAGCGCACCTGCCGAGCTCGGCCAGCAGCAGCGCCTGCGCCGCCTCGCGCACCTCGAGGCAGTGGTGCTGCCAGCGCCGCGCCAGCATCTCCACCTGCGGCCGCTTGAACTTCTTCGCTCCTATACCAATGGGGATGTTTATTAAGCTAATTAACAAATATATTACTCCGATCCGCATCCGAGAAATGTCGGTCCGAGGTTGCCACTGCTGTAGTAGGTATTTGTATGACAAATCGGATGACGGAATTCGGATCTAGTGCGCAGCCTCTCATACGAATAATACTGTTACTTCGGACCGACGTTTTGTCGGATTCTAATACCAATCTGAAACGAATTGACCTAGTTCCAAACTAAGCTCTAGGCTTGCGCTATGGGTACTAGGCACCGATAAAACATCCACGACTCAGAAACACATACCCGCGCTCATCACACAAATATTTGCCCATACTGGGCTTCGAACCCGAACTGCGTTATCAGTAAAACTCAGTAACAATCACAATTCCACTCACCGGCTGCAACGACCTTGTCCGGCAGCAGGACGCAGTGCAGCGTGGCCAGCAAGGACCAGCCCTGCTTGATATGAGCTTGCTGCGCAGCCAGCTGTTCTGCTCTTTCCTCATCGCCAGCCCAGGACGAGCTTCTGGTCGAAGGTCTGGAGAACACAGAGGTACGTTTCAAAACAAGGATAATGCAAAAGGTTCTTTCTACCCCCTCTCACATTCTTCTAAGTAGTTCCGGGAAGAAATATATAAAACCAGGAAAGAAAGGTATGAGAAGAGGACACTGATGTTAGGAAAGATATGAGACTGTGAGGAGAGGACTTGTCATGGTGCGTACCTGTGCATGCGGCGGTTGAACTCCTGCTCCGGGATGAAGGTGGCGTTGTTCATGGACATGAGCGTGTTCGCCAGCGCCACGATGGACAGCAGGTGGTTGGTGGTGAGAGTGGTGCTCAGCTCCCAGTGAAGCTTCGAGGTGAAGAGCCTGTGGAGAAGACAGAGTTCACAGATTATTATATTACAAACGCATTAGGCTTCATTGTCAGCCGTTTATTAAAAACGCTCGATGAAAGTTACTTATCGAGTATGTCTGCATGGAGATAACCAGTAATTTTTATTCAAGTCTTTGTCTTTCTGTCGACAATTAGTGACGTAGTGTTGATAAACCCTTTTGTTACCCTAAAACATGACAAGAACAGTTGTGCCGAGATACGTTCACGTCATCTCTGTTTTATGTCCGCACATTACCTCATCATATCAGCCGAAAGACTTCCACTGCTGGGCATAGGCCTCCCCCAATTTATTTTTTCCTCTTGGGGGGGATTTGTCATAGTCGCCACGCTTGGCATGCGGGTTGGCGGCCGCAGTTAGATGGCTTAGTACCCGGGGGACGCTGTTGCCCGTCCCTCAGTTTATCCCTCTGTCGCCTCTTACGACTCCCACGGGAAGACATAGGGTGGTGCAATCTTAGCCGGCACCACACGGCACATTACTTATTATCACCATAAATATAGAAATGGAGGGACTTTGAGAATATATTATTGTGCGCCATTCTTATTCAACTTCAGGTAGCATTCAACAAGTCTAGAGACGCCGAAGGTTTAACACTGACCTGGTCAGGGTCTCCTGGCGGAGCAGTTCCGGAGGTAGGTTGGTGGTGAGGAGACGAGGGTCCTCAGGGGCAACAGAGCCGGCCACGACGGACCCCAGCCTCGTCGGGAGCTGCACCGCCATGTGCCCGTGACGGGACACCACGCCGAAGCAGACTGGCACCTGGAAAATAAGTTACAGTAATAGGTACAATAACTTCAACAACATCAATTTCAAACACTCGCGACCTTATCTGTCAAATACAAGTACATATACTATGAATCATCATCATAATTTCAGCCCAAAGACATCCACTGCTCGACATAGATATTCCTCAAGGATCTTCACGGCGGTCGGCTTTGTGCTACTCGCATCCATCGGTTCCCCGCCACTTTACCAGATCGTCAGTTCACCTTATGAAAGGCCTACCAACACCGCTTTTCGGTCTAGAACCTTGACCGGCTTTCTTTACTTACCATGGGTCTAAGCAAGCCCAGTTTGGACTCGCAGACCCTGTCCAGGTCCGGGTCCAGGCCCCAAGCGTGCAGCAGCGATATGAGGATCTGCGCTATCTGCATGGTGTGGGGCGGTTCCGTCAGAGTCATCTCCGCCGGTCTCTTCTTCTGAGTAGTGGTGGTTTGCTCTGTAACAATTACATGGATATTATTAGGGATTATAAGTGGCATAATTTATTTGCAAATAAATTAAAAAAAAAAAAACAGTTAAAGACATCTGCACGCGGCAGGATCTTTAAAACGGGTGGATTTCAGGGAGCTTCAACCGCCCGTCATCACCGTTTTCAATATATTGATGAAATCAATGACACCTACAGCAACTTCTGATGCTAATAGAAACTACCCCCGGTTCTGCTTCTGTTCACATCAGAAGTTGCTGGTATGTGTCGTTGATTCGACGCGCTAAGAAGAAGAAGAGTTAAATAAGAGTTATAATTAAATAACTGTCACAAAACCGAAGTAATTCATTCATAGGAGTCCCTAAAAATCAACGCAGTGGCTTGCCCTGGCATCGTACTGAGTTGGGCCCTTGGTGCTTACTGTATGGATAAATTATTTTAAAGTCTTTATAGTAAACCGTGTCGTTGTGTGTTATTAAAAAAAATCCATTACAAACACCGGGACGTGAAACTAAATAAAAGCTTGTAATAAATTATTTTCATTTTTTTTGGGTCAATCAACTTTTTGATGTAGGTACCTAACTCGTTGCCATGGTTACGTCTTTTGGGTCACTCTTTAAAACTATAAATTTAAAGGATATAAATCTACATTACATGATTTTTTGTGGCAATTATAAGGTCATTATTTTGTGTTCTTTCTTCTAAGCATGTTAGTAGTATATATATTATAAACATCTTTCTAAGAACCACTATCACTGTTGTCTCCTGGCTTACGGGACAGAAAAACAACAACAAAAAGTTGATCGACCCTTTTACTCACGTATGAACAGCTGAACGGTTTTATAGCAATTGGCACATGTGTTAGGATATTATTCTTTAAGTCAGATAGTTTTCGACCTAACAAGTTAGTTTATATGACGGCTATTTACCTAGAGGTAGCAATAAAAACAAACAATTCGCTTTTATTAACATTTAAAAAAGGATATTACATTGTTAACTCCATAAAACAAACTCGTCCACGCATGAAAACGAGTGCACAAAATACCAACCCAAATGTGCATTCAGTCAAAATTATTTGTAACTGCGTAAAACATAATAAACCATCTAAAGCGTGAAACACACAGAGCGCGGGCGCGGGTCGGGGAGCGAGCGTTTTGCAAATTCAAATTCAAAATCCTTTATTTGCAGAATACAGTTTTTAAATGGTGGTGGTTAATTATAAATGCTCCTTGTATCTAGCCTGCATGCAGGCGTGCAAATATTTATATATGAATGACACTAACACATCAGATGTATATTATACTGGGTGTTTTTTTATTTGTCTAAAAAATTTTGGGGGTTAAAACAGTAAGTCATACTGACCAACTTTCACTATGGGACCAAACCCGAAATCGCGAAAAAAAAATTGACCCTCCCATACAAAACATCGTCAGCTGACTAGCCAAAATGTATGGGATGGTCAATTTTTTTTTCGCGAATTCGGGGTTGGTCCCATAGTGAAAGTTGGTCAGTATGACTTACTGATTTAACCCCCAAAAATTTTTAGACGAATAAAAAAACACCCTGTATAAAAAAAAAACAATAATTAAATTACAATAAAATTTCCATAAAAAATAGAAATAAAATTAATATACAATTACAAATCGCTATTTCGCTCGAGAAAATTATGAACACTATAAATACGTATCTAAAAGCCAGCTTGTCGACTTATTAAGTAAAGCGTAAGTTTTAAAATAAATAAAAGTGTCCAGTCTTGATAAAAACGCTATAAAAATGTGAAAATCGCTATATTCGCTTAGTAAAAAGGTAATAACAGTCAGGACGAGACATTTTTATTTTAAACCTTAAGCGTTAAGTCTTACGTTAGAATATGGAATAGATGTATTCATTTCCCTAGCACCTGTCAAATTTTTGTCTCTTGCACGCATGTTAAGCCCGCACACTAAACAGGCTATTTAGATCAGATGTTAATTAAAACGGCCACTTTTATAGCTATTTATGACTATCTACCCGTGAAAATAGTAATTATTATGAGCTATGTGTTCGACCCGACCTCGCTTGGAGTGCCAAGGGCAGCAAATCCGTTATAGCGAAATGTGTAATCATAATCACGTGTGATTGGCAAATATGATTACTGTAATCATTCTTGTTATAACGAGTTAAGAACGTATTGTTTCCAACAACAATCATAAATAATACTATAAAACCAAAATGCGTTTTTTTTTTGTAATAAATAATAATAAATAAATATCAGGGGACAATCTCACACAAATTGACCTAGTCCCAAACTAAGCTCTAGGCTTGTACTATGGGTACCAGGCAACGATATACATACTTATATAGAGAAATATATACTTAAATACATAGAAAACATCCATGACTCAGAAACAAATACTCGCGCTCATCACACAAATATTTGTCCATACCGGGATTCGAACCCGGGACCGCTAGCTTCGTAGGCAGGGTCACTACCAACTAGGCTAACCGCGTCGTCGTTTTGGACAAGATTTTCCACAGATAGAAGATGTCCAAATCTCTACGGATTTTATTAATTAGAATGTTTGTGATACGGCTATACGCTTTTTTAAGAAATACCTGTTTAATATTTTGGGATTGAAAAAAGTGTAGTAAAATCGAAAATCTTATTAAAAAAAAAAACAAGGCAAGAGCATGTCGGGCCCTGCTCAGTGTAGGGACCCGTTGCCATAACCACAAATACAAAATAAAATATTTTTACCTTTGCTATAAATATTTTTACATGTATGAGAGGTACAGTACAGTCAAGGTTAGCCTAGTTGGTAGTGACCCTGCCTACGAAGCTAGCGGTCCCGGGTTCGAATCCCGGTATGGGCAAATATTTGTGTGATGAGCGCGTGTATTTGTTCCTGAGTCATGGATATTTTCTATATATTTAAGTATGTATTTCTCTATATAAGTAAGTATATCGTTGCCTAGCACCCATAGTACAAGCCTAGAGCTTAGTTTGGGACTAGGTCAATTTGTGTGAGATTGTCCCTGATATTTATTATATTTATTATTATTATTATAAGGTTATAAACATGGATACGTCCAAAGCCTCAAAAATATGTAACCACGATCTTATGTTGCCGTGATAAGGTCGTGGTTACATATTTTTGACACTCTGAACGTATCTATATTTATAACCTTGACTGTACCCTAAAATATTATTTTCTTACAGAGTTTATTATTGATCTTTGTGCGCGGTAAAAATTGCTAATAAATGTACAAAATTTTAACTTCGTGACATTTAATAGTTTCTGAGAAAAAATAAGTGTGATAAAACAGAGACAAAAAAAAGACATGGCGAAAGTATAAGGGTTCCTAGTTTGACTACGGAACCCTAAAAACTTGTGCCTAACTGTGCTAAACACCTAAAAATGTTACCACCAAAAGGTCCAACCTCGCCATGGGCCCTAGGCCTATCTAGACTATATTAAATGGAGACTTAAGCCTCTATAATTCAAGCCATCGTGTTAAGACCGCCGTTCCCCAACCTCTAAAACTGCAATTACTTAGTACACAATAAACTGTAATTTGAACCCAGGGGCAGACCGGTTACCACCGCGGCTACTTAATTATTAGTATAATTGTTAACTGTGCAATAAGGCCTTAAATGTATGGTTAACTATTTTATTTTATTTTATCCTATTTTAGATTATGGTGATGTATGTTATTGCGACCTTACCGAAGAGCTTTTAAATAAATTGGATCGCCTTCTCAATTATTGCATCCGCTTTATTTTCGGTTTGCGCAAATATGACCATGTTTCTGCCTCTCGGTCCCAGTTGGGATGGCTCTCTATCCGACAACGTCGCAAAGTTAGGATGCTCTGCACACTTTATTCAATCTTAAATGATCCTCTTTCTCCTGGCTACCTTAAATCTTTCTTTCAATATCTTGGTTCTTCTAGCGGCCGTCAGCAACGCTCAGCTCGCAATTTAACTCTTTCCTTCCCTCTGCACCGCTCTGGCTTTATTAGCAACTCTTTCACCCTTCAAGTTATTCGCCTTTGGAATGGTCTCCCCTCGAAAATCAGGCAAGCCCCTAATAAATTCGCGTTCAAGAAATTAGTAAGAGCACACATTTCCACACAGAACTGACATCTTACAGTTTTCCTTTTATTGCAATGTATGTATGTATATATATATATATATATATTTATATATATTGTATTTATGTATTAGTATATATTCTTGGTACGTTAATGTATACATATGCATTTATCTATAATGTATGTTTATGTATTTTAATCGCATTACATGTTTTCTCCTAATGCTTTTGCTCGTACAATATTGCACCGCCTACAACAATTTTCTGCTTGCCCAAAGGTCAACTGGTAGAGAATGCCATTAGGCATTAAGTTCACCTTTTGTACTCAAATTTGTATTTTTGTGCAATAAAGATTAAATAAATAAATAAATAAAATAAATAACTATATATTCTTTGGAGAAAAAATGATATTTACATATTGTTTATTCGATCTTCCTTTGGCTGTTATTTGTCAAATATATTGGATCGTTTTTTATGTCGTATACTACGAAAATAGTTTATTGTACTAAAAAATAACAACATTCAGTAATTTTGTAACAAGGATGTAAAAAGGTGAACTTATCCCTTGAAGGGATCTCTTCAATCAATACATAGTATAAAATGAAGTCGCCCTCCGCGTCCCTATGTATGCTTAGATCTTTAAAACTACGCAACATATTTTGATGCGGTTTTCACCATCAGTTAGATAAGTCTTCACGGAAGGTTTATGTATATAATAGAACCCGGAGCGAGTCGAGGGCGGGTCGCTAGTACTTAATAAAACACAAGATTTAGCATCAAGTAGACACGAGAGCGTACAACATTTACGACAGGGCTTTTATTCTTGTAATTAGTGTAAGACAAGTGACAAATCAAATACCGCCATCGAGGATACAGTAAATGTAATTTACAGTAAAAAAGATTCCGCTTCATTTCACAACCCGCCATCCATTTTGATTAGCCATCAACCAACAAACTAAATAAAAATCGTTTTGTACGGCCCCGCCGACATTTGCTCGCCGATTCATATCTCTCGAACATATTGCTATACTCGTTGACTGAATGTCAAATCTACAGCAATATCGAGCAATGTTCAATCGAGATTTAATTAACACAGATCAATCTAATCTCGTACCTATCTTCTTGCCGTGAAAGGTTTGATTGCGTAGCTTTCGAGTTGCAAAATATGGACTCCACTTTGACTTCATTGTTTGGTGTAAAGTGACGTACATAATACGAAGGTCACTTTTTGAAAGAATGGGGCCAAATTTATCTACTTTAAAATCATACAAAAGATCGATACACAAAAGTTGAAATTAATCGTTTGAACAAGCCAACAAACAAACGTCAAAAAGGTTTCATTCGTTTCGTTCTTGGCAGTTCTCTTTAATCGATCTAGAATATTCTAGAACCAAGTTGCTGAACCTGTGAAGAGTCCGAGGCCTTTGCACAGCAGTGAGACAGAGTCAACTGAATAACACATGATAAGGGATATTAGGGATCTGCAGTCGGAGATTACTGTCGACGTGGGTCGACAGTTAGACTATCGATTAATCGACAGAAAATGAATAGTGTCGATCAAGGATCTCAAGGTACGTCAGACAAGACCGCTTTCTATGCCTTGATGTTTGCTTTACGTATCTTGAGACGAGCATCTCAGCCAAAATCAGTTTATAAATACGGCCCTTGGTTTTTTTTTATTCGGTTTATCAATTAGTGATTAATCTGACACAATATAGTGTCCGTGTCTAAGGTAAAAAGCAGTAAAGTTCATAGCGAGACCTAAAACAGCGTTCTTAACATTTCATTACATGGCTTCCAACCCAAAACATAGCCATAACCAGTTACAACTCCTCCGCCAAGCTAAGCTCCGTAACTGGATACATCCGGCCTTTAATATCCGCTTATATTACCCCAGACCTATCCTACTAGGGATTGCTACATGCGCATGAGTCACTGTTTCCATTCACGGCTATAGCTATGACGAAGTATTACTTAGTTAATAAAAACAGGGCAAGTGCGAGTCGGACTCGCGCACTGAGGGTTCCGTACACATTTGGCTGGTTTTTAGTATTTGTTGTTATTCTATAGGGTTTGTTCTATAATCACACCAAATTTGACGCTTGTATGTTTTACCGTTTTTACGATACAACCAAAATAAAAATACAGTGGATTTCATTTATTACGACCTTGGTTGTAGCGACCATTTGGCTATAGCGACGTAAAATCTAAGTCCCTTGAATTGAAAGCATACTTTAGTACAAAATTCATGTGGCTATAGCGACTTCGGATGTAACGCCGACTTCGGGTGTAACGACCGTTTTTAATTAATCATTTGTAACAAATTCCTGGAAATCCCATGCAGATATTGCGACCGGAGTCGGCGGCCGCCAAAGGTACAAAGAGCTTTCTTATCTTTTGTTTAAATTCACAGATGGTCAGTTACCTGTGGTGACCTTACTTTTTGTTTATAGAAATTAGCCAGGTAGGTAGATAAGCGTGTACGTTTCGGAGTTAAATTTATGGTTGATTTGAAATGCGGGATATTGGTAGCGGGCAAAAGGTAGTAGTTTATATTTTAACCTTTGTCACCCAAATTCTAAGCGAAGATGATTCCAAACGCGGGGTAAACCAAAAAGGGTTGACGTGGAGGATGGAGTTAGAAATCCTGACGGAGCCTTCACAAGGTACCTACTTATTACCATAATTATGGCCTCAAGTGGTCCCTGACCTTCGAGTTGATACCCTAAAGGTCCGGGTACAGTAAAAGAACAATCACTCACATGTTAAAATAAAAATAAATAAATCATAGCACAAACGAACTCCAACTTGAACCTTACCATCTGTTAACAGAGTTTGGAATCAAATTAACTTGCATCTTGACATATGCCTGTTTATGGTGTGGTTGCGTGTGTGAACATCCGCCCTGCAGGGCGGTGACAGGTGCAAAAGCCGCAAATATCAAGGTGAACGAAATGCGAACAATTAATTTCAGGGCTTCTGGGAATACTTCTAGATATATTAAACGACTTGGGAGTTCGAATATGAATATTCTGACTCCCAAAAACTCCTATGTCCATCCCTGGGACACAAAATATCTCCATACCAAATTTCATCTAAATCGGTTGAGCGGTTTAAGCGTTAAGAGGTAACACAGACAGACAGAGTTCGACCAAAAACTTTCGAACCAAAAAGGTTGATATTGTAGCAGTATTCGTGCCTCACCCTATACTTGTATTAGCAGGGATATTTATTGTAAAAACTTAACTTAACATGAAATCAATATAAATACCAGAATAAAATATAATATCGGAGATTGTTTTAAACAAAAGATGTCATGATTTTTTTTTTTTTATATGTGAGGGAGGCAAATGAGCATGCGGGTTAACTGATGGGAAGTAATCACCACCGCCCATGAATACCGATAACTCAAGAAGAGTTGTCGGTGCGTTGCCGGCCTTTGAAATTGCGCGCAGCGTTTCAAAAATGACAGGATTTTATTACAAGAGTCAAAGATATTTTAAGGACAATTATATTTGTACATGGTAACCCTAGTTCCGCGGCCCAAGGCCGTTGATCTAGGCTGACCGCCTGCGCCGGGGCACACAAAGGTATCCATTTTCTTCGGCAACGAACAATGCGCTAACGATGCTAATTTTATCATAACTGTGGAACAAAGGAGAACAATTGATTTGCAATACGATTTCTAGTTAAATTTTACTACCTAGCTCATACCCGCGATTTCATCCGTGTTGCTCATCTCACAGAAACAGTTACTTTTTCAAGATGAAATGTAGCCTATGTGTTAATTAAGGGTATATAGTATATCAGTTCCGAATTTCCTCCAAATCCGTCTGGCCGTTTTAGCGTGAAGAAGTAACAAACATACATACACGCACACCTACAACCTTACGCGTTTGTTATATTAGTGTAATAGTGTTGGTAGACGGATTAAAAAATAAATACAAAGGTTAAAATATTCCATTGATATTTTTTTCTACTCGTGTACTATAAACCTCTAATTTTGATACCGTTAACGGTATCAAAATGCCCCCCCTAGTGTAACAGTTCTGTAACGTAATTGGGTTCTGAAAGCTTCGTTTTTGTTTCACTTGTCATAGCTCGTGGGTAATCTTTTCGGTCTGATAATTGACGTAACAACTCGGCGGATAGGGCAAGGTGACAATCTGGTATTTGCTCGGCCCGGCGGGGCAAGTGACCGGCCGCTAGTGCGGGGACACGTCGACGTGTTACATCGATAATTTTATTATCGATATTTATTAACATTAACATTGTCAGATGTAAAAATATATGCATATTACGCTATTCTAACTAGTATTATAAATGCGAAAGTGTCTTTGATTGTTTTTTGTTTCTAATTCACAGTTCAACCAACACGCCTCAACAGATCAAGGTAAAATATTGTTAAAAGATAGTCTGGAGACGGATATAGAGTAGTTTTTTATCCCTAATAGGGATAAACGACTTCTACGCCGACGGAGTCACAGTACAATAATAAGCAACAATCTTAAACGGATCGCTGTTACCACTGGTTATTACTGCAAGTAGGTATAACATTGACACCAAATGTCAGGGAAATTACTATAAAGTCAGGCAATTCGCTACAAACATTAATTTTAGATCTGGTAAAGCTTCTTACCGCGGCCCTGTTACGCTTTCTACGCGTGACAAGACCTAGCTAGTGTCACTTTATATCGACTTTCGGCATCCCTACGTGGACAAACCTAACCTTGTACTTAAGGAAAGTTGTCGACCGCCCTGCCACTCTCAATGACTATGATTGAATTAATGTGTACTATGACGCATTGCGATCTGGATATATTACCTGAGACCTGGATAAATATACGGTGGTATAAGTAGCGCCTATTCTAACATATTTGTCAAGTTACATTGTTATTATGTTATGATGGGACAATTGCTAAGACATGACCTATTCCTTAAAAAAAAAATCATTTTTAGGACAAACTTCTGTTGCCGATTGTATTGTTGTTTTGCATAGTCATCATCTGCTTATCAAGAGAAATCAAACGAGCCCAAACTCGATGTTATTGCATTGTTAGTACTGTTGAGTTCCTGTGGCCAGTGGCCACCTTCCGGCTCCATCATCAGATCAGCTCCATGGTACCATATCATGGTCACCGAAGTTATGTAGGTATACCAAATTTCAGCTCAATCGGACACCGGAAAGTGGGTCAAATTTACCTTGTAAGATTCCATTACAGACACCGGGACAGGTAAAACTAAAAGCTTGTACAAATACATTTATTCCCAACGACCCGCTCTCGCTTCGCTCCGGGTACTATTATATACATAAACCTTCCGTGATAATATATGTAACTGATGGTGAAAACCGCATTAAAATCCGTTGCGTAGTTTGAAAGATCTAAGCGTACATACATACAAAGGGACAGACGGCGGGAAGCGACTTTGTTTTAATACTATGTAGTGATTGGAAGACGCATTAACAAAGATAAAACAAAACAAAATAAAAAATATACGTAATATGCTGTACCTAGTCAAACTGACCCTGGCTCAGATAGAAGCGAGGCAGAAGACCAATTAATGAATTAGAAAAAGCTTGGAAAGGCATATACTAACCAGAGGATTTCCAAAATTAGTGCAGAATATGAAGAAATAAAGGACAAAGTTAAGGTCGTGTCCAATCCGAAAGCCGAGCAGTTGCGAGGAGCGGAGCGGTTGAGGATGCTCCACCGACAAGAGCTTAGCTCTTATGAAATATTTATTCGGAACTTAACATTCTAAGAACTATAAATAAACAAAAAATATATAACTATAAAAGGCTAGCCAGCTCAGCTTAACGCTGGGCATAGCCCCAGCGCTGGTCGGCCTGGTCACGACTTTGAGCGGCGGCGAATTCTCTCTTCATTGCTCGGTCGAAACGCTCATTGACTGACAGTTGACATTACACGCAGTGTATTAGAAAATTCGCTCGTCGCTCAGCCGGTCGTGGAAATTCGTAGCCAGACCCTTTCAGCTAGAGTCTAAGGAGGAAGATGGCTGCAATTTGTACACATGCAAAGAAAATAGAGTAAATTAAATTAAAACCTCAATCAAAACTAGAATAAAAATGTAACAGTATAGCAACGTGTGCGATATGCTATTTACATAACAATTAAAAGTATTTGTATGGCCTTATGTTTGTATTATCGGTAATAATAATTACTCAAAGCATAGCTAAAAGGAAGAGAAATAGAAAAAAGCACCAGATTTTAGATGAGAGGTTACGGTTATTAATATGCGGATTTCAGCTGAGATGCATGTCTCAAGATACGTAAGAAATTACAGTTTTCTATGGACATTATTATTAAACTGATCTTGGCCGAGATGCCCGTCATTTCTGACGTCTTGATTCACTCATCTCAGCCAAGACGAGATTATTAACACGGCCCTGTGACTTGACGTTTATTTTGACTTCAGTCTCGATCGCCGATATCTTAGCACTGTCCTAACGTAATCCAAATTGTGTTTACAACAATATAAAGCACCAGAACATAGCAAAAGATCAAAGTTCGCTATTGGAAACAACAGTCCCTCAGTGTCGAAATTAAAGATTCGATACGAGATAAATGTGATTGCTGGGAACGCAAGGTTCCGACAGAGTGTTTTAGACTGACCCACACTAGCGTCTTTTGAGCGGCGTCCTGCCAGGCTATGGGTCGAGGTCGAGGTTATCACTACATAATATAAAACAAAGTCGCTTCCCGCCGTCTGTCCCTTTGTATGTATGTACGCATAGATCTTTCAAACTACGCAACGGATTTTAATGCGGTTTTCACCATCAGTTACATAGTTTTTCACGGAAGGTTTATGTTTATAATAGTACCCGGAGCGAAGCGACGCTGGCAGGACGTCGACGCTCAAAAGACGCTAGTGTGGTTCTCTTACTTGCTTGACGTTACGCTTACAAATACTAAAAACGAGGAAAATATTGCTAACACTTTATGGTAATAATGGGGTGGTGCCACGCGACCCCCCTTCTTCCTATTGGTAAGTGTACCCATCAATTTTTTACCCAGCTGTCCGACTGGCCGAAGTCAAAAGAAGAATAATGATTTTAAAGGTCTATGGTATGTATGTGACCAAAGATCTGATGTTCCACTAGCTCCTAAACTATTGGGCGCTAAAAACGCGCGAGTGATATAAACTATGTAAAAATTGTAAAGGTGCGTGATACTAGACTCCAGTCGGGGTCTAGTTGGCAACTTTTAAATTACAACTGTGGTGTCAGTGCTGTCTAGAATCCAAACCAGCGTTCACTGCCGCTATCTAACGAATGTATACAATTTTAATACGCCAGTTGAGCCAGCGGCACTGAAAGAGCAGTGACGGGCACGCATGCGCGAGGCGTAACGGTCTCAAGTGCAAGATCGAGTTGCGCAAACGCAATAACGAGCTCGGTTTTCGTTTAAAAAAAAAACGCTTTACCGGACTGTTAGCTGTAGGGTGATTTGTAAGAAGTAATTACTAACCTAAGATTTATGATAATACCAAGAAGATCTTACTTATTAAACGAGATATATACAATATATTTATTTATTTGTCCTCACGATAAAATTTGCAGTATGGGGGTTTATGGGGGCGAAAAATCGATCTAGATGGGTCTCATACATGGAAAAATTAGTTTTCGAAAATATGGTTACTAATTTTGGGCCAACTACCGCCTTCTGAATAGACTGATGATTAGAGCTTTGGCCTACTATGCAAAGACTGCGGGTTCGAACCGCAACTATGGATCGTTTTTTTTTTTTGTATAGAAAATATGAAAATTCGATTTAGACCCAAGCGACGACGCTCTGTCTCCCAAGTTCTGAAGATTATAGATAATTAGTGGTACCCGGGCGAAGCCGGAGCGGGTCACTAGTGTATGATATTTAGTGAAGTCTTTCCTAGTGGGATCAGCCTGGTTTGATTGGTACATTTTGAAAGGTTTCTCTTGTAGCCCGAACCACCGGTAGCTCGCCTCAGGCTCAAGCTTGAGCTTGAGTTAGGTTTTTATAAATTATTTTACTTTTTATGAGTGTTGATTATTGTACTTTTATATTTAAATAAAAGGTTTTTTATACTATTGACATTTTAAATAAAAAAAATAATATTGCAGTTTTAAAACATATTTGAAGCCTGTCATAATCATAACTTGACCTAATTCTTTAGAACATGAACAATACCTAATTTCCACTAAACTACTGACATACCTACGTTTAAAAGTCCATTTAAGATGTTATCATCATCGTACTTGATATTCGCTTCATTTACGGCCTTTACAATAACCACTAACTTAAAACTGAAAAGCTAGTTGGGACTTTAGCTCCTTGTAATAAAGTGCTTAATATTTTGATGATTGTGTTCATTTGTTACATTATAAAACACGAAGGACGTGTGTGGTTTTGCAATATCATAAAACAATACGTGCTAACTGTCTTAAACGCGTCATATAAGTACTCCATCTGATATACTTTTTACCAGTTTCCAACGACAAAAAAATCCTGAGATAACATGAGCAAAAGACGGGTGGATATTTATGCCGCTGAGTGTATTTGAGGATTTTGCCCATGACAAAAAGCTTTCATGACACCGACATCATATTTTGATACTACGATACGAATAAATGACAAGAACTTGTAAAGTCCAGTGAAAATACGTCATACTGAGGAAAATAAACGTCAGTTGCAAGTTGAAAAATCCATGCGTAGGTTCGATAACGAGATAAGTATAACGACGTTACGGTCAGCAACAGAAGTAACTGACCGCATGTGAAAGAAATGTTTTTTTTGTAAATGCAGACATTTAACCAATAGGTACTATTAAAAATTTATAGCATTTTTCATGAAACAGTGTACAATAAAGTATTTAAAGAACATATTAATTCATTTATAGTTTACATTTAGATTTTGTTTTAGTTTTATTTGCCTTTGTTTTATAGTAGTTTTTAAGTCTTCTTCTATTTGTATCTGGTAACCCTAATCCTACTAAACTTTACAAGTGTAACATTAAAATTAATAAATAAATATCAGGGCACAGTCTCAAATTGACCAAGTCCCAAACTAAGCTCTAGGCTTGTACTAAGAGTATTCGACAACGATAAACATACTAATACTATAACCTAAGAAATACACACTTAAATACATAGAAAACATCCATGACTCAAGAACAAATACTCGCGCTCATCACATAAATATGTGCTCATACCGGGATTCAAACCTGGGACCGCTAGCTTCGTAGGCAGTGTCACACCATAGGCTAATCGCGTCCTCACAACAACAAAAAAGCCGGACAAGTGCGAGTCGGACTCGCGCACCGAGGGTTCCGCACAAACTTGTAGGCATGTAAATAGTTCGTAAATCACGGGAATACAATAGAAACAAGTCCAGTATAAACTGATACGCAATAAGTATGCACTTTCGTACTTAGTGAGTGTCAGTTTATTCTGGGCTCTTTTTTTTATGTGATGTAAGTACAAATTAACGGTTTTCGGATTTTTTCCTTTACTTGTGCTATAAGACATCACTTCTTGCCAAATTTCATGATTCTAAGTCAACGGGAAGTACCCCATAGGTTTTGATTCCCTTGAGATTCCCTTCAATATGTGACATAAACGGCCGTATCTTTTGATTGCGTTGACTTAGATGTTTGATTTTTTCAGTGATCCAAGGGATTGCAGACTTAAGTATTTGATATTAATTTCAACTTGATACCTCTACGCGTTCCTGAGAAAAAGGGTCTTGACAGACACACAGACAGACGGACAACAAAGTGATCCTATAAGGGTTCCGTTTTTTTCTTTTGAGGTACGGAACCCTAAAAACTAGTAAATTTCCAAGCTTTCGAATTTTCGAGGGATATGTTCTGTTGCCGTCTGTACAGTACACAATAGTTATGAATGTAATTATAGTTTTTGTCTGTCGAGGCTGCGCAGGCGCAGGTCCGGCTGGCCATGGCGAGGAATGCGAGCGGCTGATTCAATACTCTCTTATACGAGTATATTATTTATGTAGATCAACCAATCATCTAGTAATACAGTAAATATCAGCGTCTTATTCTATTATGTTACAGCGTCCTAGTCTTATGCTATAGCAAAGAAAGTGACAGCAGAACTTTAATCAAACTTAAGAGTTAATTGACGTCTCTGAGTATGGCCGTAAGACTACTAGGGTCATACACAGTCACAGAAACAAAAGTTGTCTCTCCTGTTCCGGAAAGTTAAGGACTTTGAAGCCAAATTTTTCGGGTTAGGATATATCCGCGTAATGGGAGTCCGGTGTAGTTTTAGCCTGTATCGAAATTATATGAGTTAAAAACTCCCACGTCGTTAACTTTTAGGAACAGAAGGGACAATGTTGAACCTAACTCTGTGTATGACCCATTAAATTCTTTACCCTTCTTTTTTGGCTGCTCGCATTCTAGTAATTATATACTGAATCATTTCTTAAAATCCAGACTAATGTTTATACTTTAAATAATTGTATTTCTTAAAAAATATATAAGTTGCTGTAGGCGGGGCGGAAGAGTTCTACGGGATGCCCCGAAAGTCGCACGTCACACTGTGACGGAAACAGTGACACCGACGGCAGAGCAGCCTAATATGACATCAGTAAAAGTCGCATGGCTTTCAAGATATGCCAGTTTAACATTTTTTTAAGCGTCAAATAAAAAAGAAATAATGGCTGCTTCGGTCCGTCTTAGGCTGGTCTATCTCCGATGTAATTGTGACGTGCTACTTACGGGAGACCTGTAGAATGGCGACCGCATACGGGAAAGCGAAGTGTCAGCAGGCCACAGGTGGACCTACGATCTGGTGAGGATCGCGGGAAGCCGATGGAGTAGCACAAAACCGACCCGTGGAGACCCTTGAGGTAACTAGGTCCAGCAGTGGACAGTCTTCCGGCTGATATGTTGATAATAGGGTCACTCCACGAGCGTTTCAACCACCGTCAATCCCTTCATTGCATTTAAGTCGAAATTTCTGTAGCTTTGCATTTTCTGTTCTTTTATAGAGTGCCCTGACTACTACAAAATAACCGAAAATGGCATCCAAAGCTACAGAAATATCGACTTTGATGCGATCAAGGGACAGACGGCGGTTGAAACACTCGTGGAATCAACCAATAATGAAGTGAGCAACCGAAACACATCACACGTGATAAACTGTATCTGCGAGTACCTACCAACTAATAATACATCACAGATTCCAATTAAGATATCTATATTACTGGAATTCCACACAAACTTGAGATACCGCGAGCTTTAGATTAAAATATTTGTATGACTTGTTGCATGGCTGACGTCACTATTTAGCAATGTCGACCACCGTCTGGGAACTAACCTAGATACGCCGGCTACTCAGGGGAAGATTGACAGGGCCTCTGCAGATTGGGTAATTTTCACGTCTATTCAACAGCACTTGATTTTGATTACAATGTTCTAACCGCTTTTTGAGATATTTGTTTCGAATAGTACCTAGAATATATATATTAAGGGCCGTATTCATGAGATGCCCGTCTCAAGACACCAGAGATGACGGCGGACATTTCAGCCAAGATCAGGATATTAGTATCTACAGCAATTAGAGGACCAAACTTTAATACTCGTATTACGTAGTGAAGAATTTTGACGCTTATTACAAATGTTAAGAGCTTTTAAGTCTATTAATGTCGGAAAAAATATTCTCAGAACATTCAAGATAAAAAATGTCAGAGCTCCTATCACTTTTGGTATCGAATTTTACTTATTCCCTTAATAATTAATAAATTTAATATTACCTTGCCCTTTAATGATTGTCTTTGGTATTTAATTTAATATTATTTTAATTGTATCGCTCCGACAAATGATTTTGCACGCCTGCATGCAGGTTGAATACACTGGACATATTTAATAATTAATGTAACATCTGCACAACTGTGTTCTGAGCAAATAAATTCTTTGAATCTTAGCTCTAGAAATAACTTTACGCGTTCTCAGAAAACAATTTTAACTCCGAAACATTCACAATCGTTCATATTTTCAGTAATTTTAGAACCTCGCAGATAAGAAATAATAACGTTCTATTTAAATAGTAACATAGGCTATTAAAATAGGATTAAGTGTAACAGTAAAAGCAGTTAATAATTGCTAGTTAGCCATCTGTTGGTAAAGGTCGACGCGGCCGTGATCGGAGCCAGAGCAAGTGAGAGCCCAGACATAGGTGTGTTTCCAATTCAAACAAAGGCTCAATGCCCGTGCAACTATACTATGTAATAGTTTATACGTTTGAAGAATAGTAAGAATAGAACCGACTTCGAAAAAGGTTCTATGTTCGGCTGTATGTTTTTTTATGTATGATCACCGATTATTCCGTGAATTGTGGACCTATTTTGAAAATTCTTCTTTTGTTTAGGGTACATGAAATATATCGAAGTCGGTGACAAGAATCATGTGACTTTGCTATTGTGTATATTTCATAAATTTCACTTTTCATGTTTTTCCGTTGCTCGAAAATGTCTGTTCGGTTTTGACATTTTCTTTTTGAAAGCGACGAATCATCCTATTAATAGTTTATGTAATATTGCACTTGCCCACGGCTCTGTATTTTCATACGCTGACGATACAGCTATCGTTTTTGTAGGCTCCTCATGGAATGAAGTCCAAAGGACTACAGAGTTAGGCTGATTTAGAGTGGCTATGTGGTTAAAATCAAATACATTTTATTTATATTTGTTTTACTAAATATGACAGCTCTCAACCACATAAGCGACTTTCAAATAAAAATCCACTCTTGTGACTACCCACAAAGTGACTGTCACTGTCCTAAAATTGATAAAGGTGCCGTAACCAAGTATCACGGAGTTGTGATGGATCAGAGGTTGTCGTGGTATAACCAGATTGAAACTGTTTGTGGCAGAATCAGAAAATAGACCTGGGTTTTTAAAACACTAAGACACGCTGCTCCATCACAACTTCTACTAGAAATCTACGTTGCTCTGGGTCAGTCTCTTATTGCTTACTGTCTTCCTATATGGGGCGGTGCTTATAAATCAAGGTTCATTGAAATTTAAACCATTCCGTTTCCATACTAATCAACTTTACTTAGATAACAATATTTTAACTGCTAGAAAATTGTACATTTTAGTTCTCTTCACTCACAAAACTTACAATTCGATCCAACGATTTTAAGTAGAAGACAAAATTACAATGTTGCACCTATACATTCAACAAATTCAGTATTTGCTTCACGTCAATTAAAAAAACAATATTCTATGCTGTACAACAAACTGAACAGAGAACTTCAATCGTACCCCAAAGTCATCTACGACTGCAAAAAAAACATCATCACTTGGATTAAGGAGCTAAATTATGAGCAGACTGAGCGATTGCAATTACCTAATTAATTACCTAAATAGAAAATAAAAGCATACAAACACACACACAAGCACACGCACACGCGCGAATACAAAAGTAAATTACTTTTTGTGCAATAATTTTAATTTGTTCTAGATTCCATAATTCTTTTAAGTATCTAGTGTTAATTAGTAGTAATAATCACTTGTAATATTTGCTATAGAAGAGCGGGGTCTCCTGGCACAGGTACATTTTTACTTAAAAGGAGATCTCAGCCTTGGTTGTGATATGTGACGTTCTCAATATAACGGGACCTTATGGAGGAAGGCAGTTACGCTCTTCTGGTTCTTGTAACTATACGAATACTATGGTAACAGTTCTAGAAACGGCGTAACCGCCTGCCTCCATAAGGTCCCTTTATATTGAAAACGTCACATATATGTAAGCAGAAACAAATAAAGATATTTTCTATTTCTATTTCTATCCTGTCCTTTGATGCGAGGTGACGAATTATAATCTCCATCCGATAAGGAATTTCAATAGTGGTTGGAGAGGATGCACGGACAAATATGATTTGGTGCATTCAACAAAACATTTATTACTTATCAAATCTAATAATACTAATAAAATACACGCAGCGGCATAATTATCCGCCCACCCGTCTTTTGGTCATACACATTTTAACGAATGTTACTTCTTACACCAGACAGTAACGTCAAGAATACTTAACCAATTTGAATGAGGTTTGAAGTATTTTGCAGCTAATGCAGCAGCAAAATTGCGTATAAATAATCCTTTCAAAGGTCGTAACTTATAAAGAAGCTCAAAAGATCCGTAAATCACCTGTTCGTACTGTTCGTAGTAAATTATGAATTTCAAGTGTCATTTTGGAATAATACTGCAACTTTTAAGATTAGGTATTATTTGTAAGCCATTTTGGACCTAGGGTAATTAGCTGCAAATCACTATAAACCGCATTCAAATTGGTTAAGTATAGTAGACATTACTGTCTGGTTTAAGAAGTAACATTTGTTAACACTTGTAAGAGCAAAAGGCGGATATTTTTGCCGCTGAGTGTACTTACCGCAATACCGTATATGAATGTAGACGTGCAATAAAAGACAATATAAACAACAATAATACTGCTACAGGGTCAAAGTAAACCTTTTTTTAACCGATTCAGCGAAGTGAAAATAAGGATAGGTAATGCATTCAGTCTATGTGCCTCTAAATAAATGTGACGTTCTCAATATAAAGGGACCGTATGGAGACAGGCGGTTACGCCGTTTTTAAAACTGTTACCATAGTATTCGTATAGTTACAAGAACAAGAAGAGCGTAACTGCCTTCCTCCATAAGGTCCCTTTATACTGAGAACGTCACATATGTACGTGACCAAAAATCGGATGTTCCACTCTAGCTCTTTTAATTAATGGGGTGTGTACGGATAGCACAGTATTCTCGTTTGTCGCTCAGTGCGTCTCTTTCGTTAAGGACTACGTAGAGAGGGACTACCGAGCGACAAACATGTCGCGGGCAACTTGTGCTAGCCGCCTTGATTCGTTAAAAAAAAATAATTAAAAAAAATCATACTAATCGCCAGTCGCGTTTTAGTGCAACAAACACTAGATTATTTAATTAATATTAAACACAATTAAAACTCATTGGGAAAAAGTGATGTTGTAATCTCGGAACTTTACACGCACTTTTTAGGGTTCCGTAGTCAACAAGGAGTACCCTTAAAGTTTCGCCATGTCTGTCTGTCCGTTCGTCTGTCTGTCCGCAACTCTACTCGGGGACTCTTGGTGCTACAAAGCTGTAATTTGGCATGATTGATGACTTGGCGTGACAATAATCACGCTGACAAAGTTGTAAAAGAAAATCTTGAAAAAAACATATATTTCGGGTACCACAGGTAAACGTGAAAACGGGGATATTTTTTTACTCGTCTATTTCGATAGGTTTTAAAAAAATAGTAGCGGTATGTAAGTAATATTTTTCTATTCAGGGATCCGTTTGCGAAATATTAAGCTTTAGTAGTACTTCTTGTAAGAGTCGAGCGTCCCCCCCCCTCTACAGTCAAAACTACAAGTACAAAAAATCTGAAAAATATGTTAAATGATAGCAGATATAACGAATTTAAAAGGAAAACTATCACGACTAAGTAGACTATTTTGGTTCTTGATTTACAGACGACTAAAAAGTTTAAATACCTACCGAAAATCGGCTGAGATAACTTTGAATAGAAAATTAGTTAATACCTATTTATGGTTTTTGTAGATTGTTTTTTGTATTTGTAGGTAGTAATTGTGACGGAACCCTACGGTGAGCTTGGCCCGACATGCTCTTGCCCGGTTTTATTTCTTTATAATTATGAATCCAGTTTCATTAAAAAAACCTATTACTCATAAAACATGTTTGCAATAATTGGATGGGTTTTGTAAAAATTAAATAACAATTATTTCTAAGCCAAAAAATTATCACGATTCACAAGTACAGTCAAGGTCATAAATATGTGTACACTTTAGTACATTGTCTATTTAATGTCATGTATACTGCCATATATGAATGTACCTACAGCGATTAAAGTCACAAGGTACTAAACGTGTACACACATTCCCTTCCCTCGATCCCTCATGGGTCCCATCATCAGATTCTGAATTGGTGTCAATGAGACCATTGAAACAAAAAAAGTATTTTCAAAATAGGTCCTCTTTTCACGGAGAAATCGGTTAACATACTTAAGAAACACATACAAGGTGGGCCAAAAGAAATCACCCTATTGGAAGATGCTCTCATTTTTGCAAAGTCGCCAATGTCAAATCTGTTTTGACATTTGTGGACTTGACAGATGCAAAATACAAGTGAACAAGCCATGGAGCGATACACTCCCCAAGAACGCGGAATAATCGTGTCTATTTTTTTGCGTAACAATTCAAAAAAAGAGAGTCAAACAACATCGGATGACTTCTTTTGGCCCACCTTGTACAACCGTTCGGCTCCTACCTTTTTTGAAGTCAGTTAAAAATAGGATTAAGTGTAAAAGTGAACGCAGTAAATAACTGCTAGTTAGCCATCGCTTGGTAATAAAGATCGACATTGGGGAAAAAACAGAAATCGAAACTTGTGTCAATACTAAAACTGTTTAGTCATTTGTCTAGCAAACCTATTAATTAAAGGTACCTAGATTACAATTTGATGGTGTGTGCGAAGTTCCCAATCCGCACTGGGCCCGCGTGGGAATTATAGCCCAAACCCTCTCATTATGCGTGGAGGCCTGTGCCCAGCAGTGGGACGTATATAGGCTGCATTATTATTATTATTATTATTATTATATTCTACGATGCGATGGCGCGAAGGCTCCCGACTCTCATAACGAGGAGGGTAACAACATGGTACCCGTGAACACTCGTGACACCAATAAAACTGCAGCTGTCGTGCCGTTTTTCTAACAACGAGCAGATTTCGGGTTAGGAAATTAAAGCAAGATACTAAGAAAATATAGGTATAAATTCGAATATTGTAACGCGCCGTAATTAGCCGCGATAAAAGCAAAAGTCAACCATATATCTAAAGCTCCAAAGTGCCATTCATAAGTATAATTAGGAACTTGACAAATTGGCTTCCGACATTTCTCCCGCCCCTTTTTTCGCGCCGCGCGCGCTATAAATGCGGTCGGCGGCGCCGAGTCAGCATTCAGTAGCCTTCGAGCAGTCTACCACAGAAGTGCACGATGAGATTTCTGGTCAGTTCATATTACATTTAATATGTAGGTCGATCAGTGTTCCGAGCTGAGCTTATTGAGTGTTCCGTTAGTGAAAATGAAACTTGATGTGATAGTGTTAAGGAGGAAATTTAGAAGTGCTTTCGTTATTAAAATTATATTTCTTGTTGACAGATTGTCGCCTCCGTCCTCGCCTGCGCCGCCGCCGTGCCCTCGGGCCTGCTGGCGGCACCGTACGCGCACGGCTTTGCCGCGCATGGTCTGACCGCGCATGGTCTGGCCGCGCATGGTTTGGCCGCGCATGGTCTGACCGCGCATGGTTTAGCCGGCCATGGTCTGGCTACGCATGGCCTGGCTGTGCACGCGCCCCTGGCCGTGGCACACGCCGCGCCCGCGCTGCCCACCATCTCCCCCGGGGACCTGGCTGGCGCCGCCATTGAGGCGCACGTAGACGCCGCTGACCACGTGCGCGCCGCCGTGGACGCTACCCGCGAGCTGCACGACCAGGCCGCTGAGCAGCACGGGCAGGCCGTCAACGCCGCCGAGGACCACTCGTGGCAGGCCGTCGACGCCGTCAAGACCGTCGAGGCGCAGTTGGACGGCGCCGCCGCCGGTGCCGCACCCGTGCTCGCCAAGCAGCTGGCCGGACACGCCGCCTACGCCGCTCCCTTAGCGCACGCCGCCTACGCCGCCCCCATCGCGCACGCCGCGTACGCCGCTCCCTTAGCGCACGCCGCTTACGCCGCTCCCGTGGCGCACGCCGCCTACGCCGCCCCCATCGCGCACGCCGCGTACGCCGCGCCCGTCGCGCACGCCGCCAGCCAGACCGTCGTCTCCCAGTCGCTGCACCAGTCGCACCCCGCGCCCCTCGTGCACGCCGCCCCCCTCCTCGCCCACACCGCTCCCGTCGCCTACGCCGCGCACGCCGGCCTAGGACACGCTTATGGACATGGCCTGGCCCACTGGTAGACGCATAGCTTTACAAAATTGTGCCAAAAACATTCCTAATACTCAACCGTTTGGAATTTAAAATAATTTAAAGATAAAAATGCAATAGAGGCGAGGACGTGTAAATAAACAAAATAGACAAATTATTCTCTTGTTTTTTTTAGAACCATATTAAATATTCCTACTTGCATTACTTCCTGCATACGGACAATGCGGAAGGCATCGACGACCTGTCACTTACGCCCTGATCTAGGGGTCAGATAACGGACAACGTATTAGAATATGATCCGTCTACTAAACTTGTTCTCGGCCGAATCGTACTCGACATTCACATGCAGAGGTGACAGCGCCGTTTCCCACGGCGCCAAAAGCCTATTGTTCCACGTCTTCACTCTCAGCTGTTAAGGCGATTGCGGCGGTTGATATAATGATTAAGATAAAAGTCCTCTGAGGCTGTACCCATAAAGAATCGCATTGTCTTTCAGTAAACAAGCCATATGGCATGACACACCTACGCTCAAAAATATTTCATATCTAAATTTTAAAGAAAATCATGCCTGTTTTGCGTAAAATATAGCTTCAATAGCATCGAAATACAGCTAAACAACTAAACGTCAAAGCATATGTCTCGTGATTAAATGAGATTTAATGAGGTACGACCTATCTGCACCGGTGATAGCATCCGGGCGGCGGAAACCAGTCGTTCATCCGGTGACAACACCGACCACCAAGGCCTCCGTACTCCGTCGAGTGTGTGCTATATCCGGAAGACACAACCAACCACTACTCTTAACGATAAATTTGCGGTATACTTTCTTATAACATTTAGAATGATCAACGACTAAGTAGGCTCTGGGGCATATGAATATTTGTAATCTCAAGATTGACCAAAAGCCTTGGCAGTTAAGATGGAATGCCTCTGTGTTAGCGCTCTCTGTCGGTGCGCCAAAGTTCACATAATAATTTGTAGTCCGAAAGTAGGTATCGTTATTCATAATCATCGCAAGTCCTAAAATATTTTTAAACGAAACCGTTATTATTTCAGAATTTTTTTATTATCTAACTGATCAATAAGGTTTGATTAGATTAGGTTTGTTTTCCTAAAATCAGAAAGGTTTCAGTAAAATTCACTTGCGATGATTATGAATAACGATACAATTTTTTTGGCGAGCCTATATGGATCCGCTCCCCGTCTGTCCGAGAAGATCACATTAGTGCGTCAATTCCTGCTTGGAGGCTGGTGGAGATCCAGCCGCGCCCTACTTATGATTGTACTCCCTAAAAAAATCTTTTAACTTCCCTTAGAGGTAAACACCTGTTAAGTCCCGTGCGTCTTTAACAATCTTCCGACAATCGGACTAACATTCTCTCAATATCTTCCAGATATTTTTTTTGGTACCATATCCGTTTCCGCATTGACAAATAATTATAGCAAAAAGCGCTTCGGGCAGAATTCAATATCACATTACCAACTTACACGTGCTGGTGGCAAATATTTAAACAAAAATCGTTCCATACAATCGTAGGCGTAATCTTGGAGGTTAGCGCCGCCGTTAACCGCAGATATAAATTTGTTGCGCAAGCGCAACGAGTTCAAGTTCAGTTCACTTTCGTAACACTTTTTGGAGGCCAATGAACTTCGCCGGCCTTGAGAAGGCTACATTTACTTAACGCGTGTAACATTTGGCAATATACTTGATATGGAATTGTATCCTGAATTTAATGTAAAAAAAGAAAAGACACAAGCGAGACAAAAAACTACTGCTGTTGTTATAAAGGGGTAGAAAGGAAACGATAGCCTTGCGGCAAAACACTAACAAAATAGTTATGGCAAACAATATATACTTAAAATGTAAAAATAAATATGCTAAGACAAGAACGATAACGTCTAGACAAAAATATGTGGTTTTTTATAGGAGTAAGAGCTCTACATATAGTTTAAACGAAAAATAGTTAAAAAAATCAACTCGTTTTATTATAAATATTTGCAAAAAAAAAAACAAACAAAGCCTTTTAGGCTCACTATCGGTCGCACTCAGAGACGTCAATTAACTTTTACGTTTGATTAAAGTTGTTGCTGTCACTTTCTTTGCTATACTTAGCCATAGAATAACACGCAGCCACTTTAATCGAACTTAAAAATTAATTGACTTCTCCGAGTGCGGCAGTTAGATGTATAACGCGGGAGTTTTTAGAAGTCCTTCATTAAGGGATCAGTGCTTCGTTTACTTCATTGTTTTAAGAAATACTCAAGAAGATTTACGAACAATAAATATTACTTTCAGATGGGTTAATTGATGGAAAGAATCACCGCCACCCATGGACCCCCGTTAGGCTGCTTTTCGACCAGAGGTGTGCGTGTTAGCTAAACGATGACCGAGGTCAAGCTTCCCGTTTCTACCAATGATAAGCTAGGCTAAGATATGAAAATAAAAGATCCTAATTCGTGGTTATTAACTCGTCCTTAGCTACACAGCTTAGCACATCCCTGGTGGAAAAGCAGTCTTACACCAGGAGAGGAATCGCGGAGGCGTTGCCGATCCTTGAAAAAAGAATAGGCACGTCTATAAGGTACGTAAATATAAAATTGCCGTGCGTGTCAAAAAAAAATCCGCAAAATGCACACAGTAACACGAGGCCTATTCCTCGATGTAGTTTTTGAAACAACATACGTTGTAAAATTGTGGTATTAGCCAATAATTGCACGATTTTCCCCATAAACTTTAGGTACTATTGCAGATGCAGTTATGGCGTTCTCGACAAATTATAAAAACGGGGCAAGAGCATGTCGGACCAAGCTCAATATATGGTTCCGTCGCCATTCTTACAAACACAAACAAAAATCTCCAAAAAAAAACACAAATTTTCTAATCAAAGTTATCTTAGCTGATTTTCGGAAGGTATAAACATTTTAAATCGTCTTTAACTCAAGAACCAATAAAGTCTACTTAGTCGTGATAATTTTCCTTTTAAATTCGTTATATGTGCATTCAATCAAGATTTTTTTCAGATTTTTATTACATGAAGTTTTGGCTGTAGGGGGGGGGGGGGAACAATCCAGATCAGACCTACACAAAAATTTAGTTTTTCAAGATTTTATTTAACAACTTTATTGCCGTAACTAATATGTATATTCATGTCAAATAACAGTTTTCTAGTACTAAGAGTCTCTGAGCTAAGCTGCGGACAGACGGACATGGCAAAACTATAAGGGTTCCTAGACTACGGAACCCTAAAAAGAGTGCAAAGTCCGAACGTTTCAATTAAAATGTCAATAATTTTACGACAAATATTAATTATAATACATAAGGCATCCACGACGGCCTCGATACTAACCACTTAAAGCACCAAAGAGCAATTACGCGTTTAAAACCAAACAAACGCCTTCTAAATAATTACAGAGTGTATGTATCCGAATTGTGCAAACTCAAACAAAACCGTATTATGTATGGTTTAATTTTTACAGAGAAAATAGTTTTATAGAAGATTAAAAAATATATTAGACACGTCGTCATTGGTCCAAAAGGTCAGCGCAACCTTGAAGCAATTCAAGTTAGGTACAGTCGGCTAAGGGATAAGACTAATATGAATCAAAATAATGAGGCAAAGGACAAGAGAAATATACCTAAGAATGATGGTAATAGAAGATAATGTACACACGTCTTTACAGCTAAAGTAGTAAAAAGTCTAAAGGCACGTTACTGCCAGAGATTAAAGTGTCATAAACACGGCTTTCAAAGGAAGAGAGCAAGAAATTTCAATGTCTTTTCCTCGTCGTTTCCCAAATAGTTTTATGTCGATGCATTTTACTGTTTTCAAAACACAAAATCTTCGAAACTATCGAAAAACATCGTTACTAGAAACTAGAAAACCGCAAGTTAATCTAGCTCCAAATGGATGCATTATCGATTTGGACATACCAATTTATAAAACACTGTTTTGAAAGTTGCAAAACTTACGAACAAAGGTACCATTTTTGTTAAAATCGGGCAGCCGTTTTTTCTGTTTATTATTATAAACAATTTATTATTTAGTTACACGAAGAATCTTACCAACAGCTTTGCATATGTATAAAGTTAAGTTGCGAAAAATAAGATAAATATTGTGAGTCAAATTATCAGCCTCTTATTATTTAATTAAAACATTTCATGCAGCAAGCGCTACGGTCACGCGCTAATGTCAAACCATTTTGAGCGCATGCGTTATTGCATGTACTATGGTTGCAGAGGAATGCGTCAGAGGAAGACGCAAGATGAACACGAAAGCGCACTGGTGTGGGCATAGCTCATCACGTATAGGTAGCCTAATTGTTTAGGTAAACTTAACGATAGCATTAAACATAACCTTTAAATTAGCAACGAAATATTATATACCACCTACGTTAGCATTCAGTCCTACTTCAGTCCCTAACAAAATCAATTCGCAGAATTGTCAAAATGCCGTTTCCTACATTTCTCCCGCCCCTTTTTTCGCGCCGCGCGCGCTATAAATGCGGTCGGCGGCGCCGAGTCAGCATTCAGTAGCCTTCGAGCAGTCTACCACAGAAGTGCACGATGAGATTTCTGGTCAGTTCATATTACATTTAATATGTAGGTCGATCAGTGTTCCGAGCTGAGTTTATTGAGTGTTCCGTTAGTGAAAATGAAACTTATGATGTGATAGTGTTATGGAGGAAATTTGGAAGTGCTTTCGTTATTAAAATTGTATTTCTTATTGACAGATTGTTGCCTCCGTCCTCGCCTGCGCCGCCGCCGTGCCCTCGGGCTTGCTGGCGGCGCCGTACGCGCACGGCTTTGCCGCGCATGGTCTGACCGCGCATGGTCTGACCGCGCATGGTCTGGCCGCGCATGGTCTAGCCGGGCATGGCCTGGCTGTGCACGCGCCTCTTGCCGTGGCGCACGCCGCACCCGCGCTGCCCACCATCTCCCCCGGGGACCTGGCTGGTGCAGCCATTGAGGCGCACGTAGACGCCGCTGACCACGTGCGCGCCGCCGTGGACGCTACCCGCGAGCTGCACGACCAGGCCGCTGAGCAACACGGGCAGGCTATCAACGCCGCCGAGGACCACTCGTGGCAGGCCGTCGACGCCGTCAAGACCGTCGAGGCGCAGTTGGACGGCGCCGCCGCCGGTGCCGCACCCGTGCTCGCCAAGCAGCTGGCCGGACACGCCGCCTACGCCGCTCCCTTAGCGCACGCCGCCTACGCCGCTCCCTTAGCGCACGCCGCTTACGCCGCTCCCGTGGCGCACGCCGCCTACGCCGCCCCCGTGGCGCATGCCGCCTACGCCGCCCCCATCGCGCACGCCGCGTACGCCACACCCGTCGCACACGCCGCCAGCCAGACCGTCGTCTCCCAGTCACTGCACCAGTCACACCCCGCGCCCCTCGTGCACGCCGCCCCCCTCCTCGCCCACACCGCTCCCGTCGCCTACGCCGCGCACGCCGGCCTAGGACACGCTTATGGACATGGCCTGGCCCACTGGTAGACGCATAGCTTTACAAAATTGTGCCAAAAACATTCCTAATACTCAACCGTTTGGAATTTAAAATAATTTAAAGATAAAAATGCAATAGAGGCGAGGACGTGTAAATAAACAAAAAAGACAAAATTATTATCTTGTTTTTTTAGAACCATATTAAATATTCCTACTTGCATTACTTCCTGCATACGGACAATGCGGAAGGCATCAGCGACCTGTCACTTACGCCCTGATCTAGGGGTCAGATAACGGACAACGTACTCGTATTAGAATATGATCCGTCTACTAAACTTGTTCTTGGCCGAATCGTACTCGACATTCACATGCAGAGGTGACAGCGCTGTTTCCCACGGCGCCAAAAGCCTATTGTTCCACGTCTTCACTCTCAGCTGTTAAGGCGATTGCGGCGGTTGATATAATGATTAAGATAAAAGGTCTCTGAGGCTGTACCCATAAAGAATCGCATTGTCTTTCAGTAAACAAGTCACATGGCATGACACATCTACGCTCAAAGATATTTCATAACTAAATTTTAAAGAAAATCATGCCTGTTTTGCGTAAAATATAGCTTCAATAGCATCGAAATACAGCCAAACATTTAAACGTCAAAGCATATGTCTCGTGATTACATGAGATTTAATGAGGTACGACCTATCTGCACCGGTGATAGCATCCGGGCGGCGGAAACCAGTCGTTCATCCGGTGACAACACCGACCACCAAGGCCTCCGTACTCCGTCGAGTGTGTGCTATATCCGGACGACACAACCAACCACTACTCTTAACGATAAATTTGCGGTATACTTTCTTATAACATTTACAATGATCAACGACTAAGTAGGCTATGGGGCATATGAATATTTGTAATCTCAAGATTGACCAAAAGCCTTGGGAGTTAAGATGGAATGCCTCTCTGTTAGTGCTATCTGTAGGTGCACCAAAGTTTACATAGTAATTTGTAGTCCGAAAGTATTGTTATTCATAATCATCGCAAGTCCTAAAGTATTTTTTACCGATACCGTTATTATTTAAGGATTTTTTTAATATCTGACTGATAAATACTCGTAAGGTTCGGTTAGATGAGGTTTTCATTTCCTAAAATCCTAAAATCAGAACAGTCTCAGGAAAATTCACTTGCGATGATTAAGTATGAATAACGATACATTCAGACAAAAAAATTGCCGATGAGCCGATATTGACCCGCTCCCTGTCTGTCTGAAAGGAACACAATAGACAGTTCCTGCTTGGAGGCTGGTAGAGATCCAGGCGGGCCCGGCCCTACTTATGATTGTACCCCCTGCAAAAATCCTTTTCCTTCCCTTAGAGTAAGTAAAAACAATCGAACTAAAATTAACGCAATGTCTTCCAGATATATTTATTTGGTACCATATCCGTTTTATAGAAGATTAAAATATATATTAGAGACGTCGTCATTGGTCCAAAAGGCCAGCGCAGCCTTGAAGCAATTCAAGTTAGGTACAGTCGGCTAAGGGATAAATCTAATATAAATCAAAAGAATGAGGGAAAGAACAAGAGAAATATACCTAAGAATGATGGTAATAGAAGATAACGTACACGTCTTTACAGCTAAAGTAGTAAAAAGTCTAAAGGCACGTTACTGGCAGAAATTAAAGTGTCATAAACACGGCTTTCAAAGGAAGAAAGCAAGAAATTTCAATGTCTTTTCCTCGTCGTTTCCCAAATAGTTTTATGTCGATGCACTTTACTGTTTTCAAAACACAAAATCTTCGCAACTATCGAAAAACATCGTTACTAGAAACTAGAAAACCGCAAGTTAATCTAGCTCCAAATGGATGCATTATCGATTTGGATATACCAATTTATAAAACACTGTTTTGAAAGTTGCAAAACTTACGAACAATTGTTATAGGTACCAATTTTGTTCAAATGGGGCAGCAGTTTGTCTGTTTATTATTATAAACAAGTTATTATTTATTAACATGAAGAATGTTACCAACAGCTTTGTATTTATGTATAAAATTAAGTTGCAAAAAATAAGTTATTGTGAGTCAGATTATCAGCCTCTTATTATCTAATTAAAACATTTCACGCTTTTTCATATATCACAGAAGATAATTTCATCATGATTAATATCATGATAGATAGATAGTGTCAGAATTAATTAAACTCGCTGCGCAATCTTCTACCGGGAATGTTTTGGATAGCACGTAACTATGTTCTTAGTCAACTAACCCAGCTATTCATCAGGATGATGGTTTTTTATGCCTATTCCCCTAAGATAAATTAAAAAGAAATCTAATACGTCTTTCAAAGTAGACCGTCCAACTCCATCACGTACAGGTAGCCTAATTGTTTAGGTAAGCTTAACGATAGCATTAAACGTAACCTTTTAATTAGCAACGGAATATTATATACCACCTATGTCAGCACTCAGTCAGTAATTAAATGACAAGCGAGGTCCCTAACAAAATCAATTCGCAGAATTGTCAAAATGCCGTTTCCTACATTTCTCCCGCCCCTTTTTTCGCGCCGCGCGCACTATAAATGCGGTCGGCGGCGCCGAGTCAGCATTCAGTAGCCTTCGAGCAGTCTACCACAGAAGTGCACGATGAGATTTCTGGTCAGTTCATATTACATTTAATATGTAGGTCGATCAGTGTTCCGAGCTGAGTTTATTGAGTGTTCCGTTAGTGAAAATGAAACTTATGATGTGATAGTGTTATGGAGGAAATTTGGAAGTGCTTTCGTTATTAAAATTGTATTTCTTATTGACAGATTGTTGCCTCCGTCCTCGCCTGCGCCGCCGCCGTGCCCTCGGGCTTGCTGGCGGCGCCGTACGTGCACGGCTTTGCCGCGCATGGTCTGACCGCGCATGGTCTGACCGCGCATGGTCTGGCCGCGCATGGTCTAGCCGGGCATGGCCTGGCTGTGCACGCGCCTCTTGCCGTGGCGCACGCCGCACCCGCGCTGCCCACCATCTCCCCCGGGGACCTGGCTGGTGCCGCCATTGAGGCGCACGTAGACGCCGCTGACCACGTGCGCGCCGCCGTGGACGCTACCCGCGAGCTGCACGACCAGGCCGCTGAGCAACACGGGCAGGCTATCAACGCCGCCGAGGACCACTCGTGGCAGGCCGTCGACGCCGTCAAGACCGTCGAGGCGCAGTTGGACGGCGCCGCCGCCGGTGCCGCACCCGTGCTCGCCAAGCAGCTGGCCGGACACGCCGCCTACGCCGCTCCCTTAGCGCACGCCGCCTACGCCGCTCCCTTAGCGCACGCCGCCTACGCCGCTCCCGTGGCGCACGCCGCCTACGCCGCCCCCATCGCGCACGCCGCGTACGCCGCGCCCGTCGCACACGCCGCCAGCCAGACCGTCGTCTCCCAGTCGCTGCACCAGTCACACCCCGCGCCCCTCGTGCACGCCGCCCCCCTCCTCGCCCACACCGCTCCCGTCGCCTACGCCGCGCACGCCGGCCTAGGACACGCTTATGGACATGGCCTGGCCCACTGGTAGACGCATAGCTTTACAAAATTGTGCCAAAACATTCCTAATACTCAACCGTTTGGAATTTAAAATAATTTAAAGATAAAAATGCAATAGAGGCGAGGACGTGTAAATAAACAAAAAAGACTAATTTATTCTCTTGTTTTTTTAGAACCATATTTAATATTCCTACTTGCATACGGACAATGCGGAAGGCATCAGCGACCTGTCACTTACGCCCTGATCTAGGGGTCAGATAACGGACAACGTACTCGTATTAGAATATGATCCGTCTACTAAACTTGTTCTTGGCCGAATCGTACTCGACATTTACATGCAGAGGTGACAGCGCTGTTTCCCACGGCGCCAAAAGCCCATTGTTCCACGTCTTCACTCTCAGCTGTTAAGGCGATTGCGGCGGTTGATATAATGATTAAGATAAAAGTTCTCTGAGGCTGTACCCATAAAGAATCGCATTGTCTTTCAGTAAACAAGTCACATGGCATGACACATCTACGCTCAAAGATATTTCATAACTAAATTTTAAAGAAAATCATGCCTGTTTTGCGTAAAATATAGCTTCAATAGCATCGAAATACAGCTAAACATTTAAACGTCAAAGCATATGTCTCGTGATTACATGAGATTTAATGAGGTACGACCTATCTGCACCGGTGATAGCATCCGGGCGGCGGAAACCAGTCGTTCATCCGGTGACAACACCGACCACCAAGGCCTCCGTACTCCGTCGAGTGTGTGCTATATCCGAACGACACAACCAACCACCACTCTTAACGATAAATCTGCGGTATACTTTCTTATAAAATTTAGAATGATCAACGACTAAGTAGGCTCTGGGGCATATTAATATTTGTAATCTCACGATTGACCAAAAGCCTTGGGAGTTAAGATGGAATGCCTCTGTGTTAGTGCTCTCTGTCGATGCGCCAAAGTTCACATAGTAAGTCGTAGTCCGAAAGTATCGTTATTCATAATCATCGCAAGTCCTAAAGTATTTTTAACCGATACCTTTATTATTTCAGGATTTTTTAAATATCTAACTGATAAAAAAGGTTCGGTTAGATTAGGTTTTTATTTCCTAAAATCAGAACAGTTTCAGTAAAATTCACTTGCGATGATTATGAATAACGATACATTCGGACTAAACATTTTTCTGTGAGCCGATATTGACCCGCTCCCTGCCTGTCTGAAAGGAACACAATAGGCAGTTCCTGCTTGGAGGCTGGTAGAGATCCAGGCAGGCAATTAACGCAATGTCTTCCAGATATTTTATTTGGTACCATATCCGTTTCCGCATTGACAAATAATTATAGCAAAAAGCGCTTCGGGTAGAATTCAATATCACATTACCAACTTACACGTGCTGGTGGCAAATATTTAAATTAAAATCATGCCATACAATTGTAGGCGTAATCTTGGTGGTTAGTGCCGCCGTTAACCGCAAATATAAGTTTGTTGCGCAAGCGCAACGAGTTCAGGTTCAGTTCGCTTTCGTTACACTTTTTGGAGGCCAATGAACTTCGCCAGCCTTGAGAAGGCTACATTTACTTAACGCGTGTAGTACTAGCGAAACATGTGGCAATATACTTGATATGGAATTGTATCCTGAATCAATGGAAAAAAAGAAGAGACACAAGCGAGACAAAAAACTACTGCTGTTATAAAGGGGAAGAAAGGATACGATAGCCTTGCGGTAAAACACTAACACATAATTATGGCAAACACAAAATATACTTCAAATGTAAAAATAAATATGCTAAGTTAAGAACGATAAAGTCTTGACAAAAATATGTGATTTTTTATAGGAGTAGGAGCTCTAAATATAGTTAAAACGAAAAATAGTTAAAAAATCAACTCGTTTTATTACAAATATTTGCAAAAAACAAACAAAGCCAAAACTCACTATCGGCCGCACTCAGAGACGTCAATTAACTTTTAAGTTTGATTAAAGTTGCTGCTGTCACTTTCTTAGCTATAGTTGTAGAATAAGACGCAGCCACTTCAATCAAACTTATAAATTAATTGATGTCTCCGAGTGCGGCAGTTAGATGTATAAGGAAGGAATTTTTAGGAGTCCTTCATTAGGGATCAGTGCGTCGTTTACTTCATTGTTTTAAGAAATTCTCAAGAAGTTTTACGAACAATAAATATGTGACGTTCTCAATATAAAGGGATCTTATGGAGGAAGGCAGTTGCGCTCTTCTTATTCCTGTAACTATACGAATACTATGGTAGCAGTTCTAAAAACGGCGTAACCGCCTGTATCCATAAGGTCCCTTTATATAAAGAACGTCACATATTACTTTCAGATGGGTCACTTGATGGAAAGTAATCACCGCTACCCATGGACCCCCGTTAGGCTGCTTTTCGACCAGAGGTGTGCGTGGTATCTAAACGATGACCGAGGTCAAGCTTCCCGTTTCTACCAATGCTAAGCTAAGCTATGAAAATAAAAGATCCTAATTGGTGGTTATCAATACATCCTTAGCTACGCAGCTTAGCACATCCCTGGTGGAAAAGCAGCCTCACACCGGGACAGGAATCGCAGAGGCATTGCCGAACTTCTAAAAAAGAATAGGCACGTACATAAGGTATGTAAAAACCGCAGCAATAAGCTGGTTCCATAAAATTGCCGTGCGTGGCAAAAAAAAACCCGTAAACAGCACTGTCACACGAGGCCTACTCCTCGAAGTAGTTTTTGAAACATCATACATTGTAAAAATGTATTTTGTTTCTTTGTGGTATTTGCTAACTATTGCACGATTTTCCCCATAAGCTTTACTATTGCAGATGCAGATATGGTGTCCTTGACAAATTATAAAAAGAGTGCAAAGTCGGAACGTTTCAATAAAAATGTTAATAATTTTTCGACAAATATTAATTATAACAGATAATAGATAAGGCATCCACGAGGGCCTCGATACTAACCACTTAAAGCACCAAAGAGCAATTATGCGTTTAAAACCAAACGAACGCCTTCTAAATAATTACAGAGTGTATGTATCTGAATCGTGCAAACTCAAACAAAACTGTATTATGTATTAGCTATGGTTTAATTTTTACAGATAAAATAGTTTTATAGAAGATTAAAAAATATGTTAGAGACGTAGTCATTGGTCCAAAAGGCCAGCGCAACCTTGAAGCAATTCAAGTTAGGTACAGTCGGCTAAGGGATAAATCTAATATAAATCAAAAGAATGAGGGAAAGGACAAGAGAAATATACCTAAGAATGATGGTAATAGAAGATAACGTACACGTCTTTACAGCTAAAGTAGTAAAAAGTCTAAAGGCACGTTACTGGCAGAGATTAAAGTGTCATAAACACGGCTTTCAAAGGAAGAGAGCAAGAAATTTCAATGTCTTTTCCTCGTCGTTTCCCAAATAGTTTTATGTAGATGCACTTTACTGTTTTCAAAACACAAAATCTTCGCAACTATCGAAAAACATCGTTACTAGAAACTAGAAAACCGCAAGTTAATCTAGCTCCAAATGGATGCATTATCGATTTGGACATGCCAATTTATAAAACACTGTTTTGAAAGTTGCAAAACTTACGAAAAATTGTTATAGGTACCAATTTTGTTTGTCTGTTTATTATTATAAACAAGTTATTATTTATTTACATGAAAAATCTTACCAACAGCTTTGTATTTATGTATAAAATTAAGTTGCAAAATATAAGTTACTGTGAGTCAGATTATCAGCCTCTTATAATCTAATTAAAACATTTCACGCTTTTTCATATATCACAGAAGATAATTTCATCATGATTAATATCATGATAGATAGATAGTGTCAGAATTAATTAAACTCGCTGCGCAATCTTCTACCGGGAATGTTTTGGATAGCACGTAACTATGTTCTTAGACAACTAACCCAGCTATTCATCGGGATGATGTTTTTTTATGCCTATTCCCCTAAGATAAATTAAAAAGAAATCTAATACGTCTTTCAAAGTAGACCGTCCAACTCCATCACGTACAGGTAGCCTAATTGTTTAGGTAAGCTTAACGATAGCATTAAACGTAACCTTTTAATTAGCAACGGAATATTATATACCACCTATGTCAGCACTCAGTCAGTAATTAAACGACAAGCGAGGTCCCTAAGAAAATCAATTCGCAGAATTGTCAAAATGCCGTTTCCTACATTTCTCCCGCCCCTTTTTTCGCGCCGCGCGCGCTATAAATGCGGTCGGCGGCGGCGAGTCAGCATTCAGTAGCCTTCGAGCAGTCTACCACAGAAGTGCACGATGAGATTTCTGGTCAGTTCATATTACATTTAATATGTAGGTCGATCAGTGTTCCGAGCTGAGTTTATTAAGTGTTCCGTTGGTGAAAATGTAACTTATGATGTGATAGTGTTAAAAGGAAATTTGGAAGTGCTTTCGTTATTAACATTGTATTTCTTGTTGACAGATTGTTGCCTCCGTCCTCGCCTGCGCCGCCGCCGTGCCCTCGGGCCTGCTGGCGGCGCCGTACGCGCACGGCTTTGCCACGCATGGTCTGGCCGCGCATGGTCTAGCCGGGCATGGTCTGGCCGCGCATGGCCTGGCTCTGCACGCGCCCCTTGCCGTGGCGCACGCCGCACCCGCGCTGCCCACCATCTCCCCCGGGGACCTGGCTGGCGCTGCCATTGAGGCGCACGTAGACGCCGCCGACCACGTGCGCGCCGCCGTGGACGCCACCCGCGAGTTGCACGACCAGGCCGCTGAGCTGCACGGGCAGGCCGTCAACGCCGCCGAGGACCACTCGTGGCAGGCCGTCGACGCCGTCAAGACCGTCGAGGCGCAGTTGGACGGCGCCGCCGCCGGTGCCGCACCCGTGCTCGCCAAGCAGCTGGCCGGACACGCCGCCTACGCCGCTCCCTTAGCGCACGCCGCCTACGCCGCTCCCTTAGCGCACGCCACTTACGCCGCTCCCGTGGCGCACGCCGCCTACGCCGCTCCCGTGGCGCACGCCGCCTACGCCGCTCCCGTGGCGCACGCCGCGTACGCCGCGCCCGTCGCGCACGCCGCCAGCCAAACCGTCGTCTCCCAGTCGCTGCACCAGTCGCACCCCGCGCCCCTCGTGCACGCTGCCCCCCTCATCGCCCACGCCGCCCCCGTCGCCTACGCCGCGCACGCCGGATACGGACACGGATACGGACACGGCCTGGCCCACTGGTAGACGCATAGCTTAACAAAATAGTGCCAAAAACGTTCCTAATACTCAACCATTTGGAATTTAAAATATTTTAAAAATAAAAAAAACAATAGAGGCGAGGATGTGTAAATAAACAAAATAGTCAAATTATTCTTTTGTTTTCTTAGAGCACTGTTAATTCCTAATTCCAACGTTTATTCCCTCTCTGTTTGACCACAAAATGTTAACCATCATTCTTCTTCTTAATTCAAAAAATATAGAGTACTTATTGCTCGTCCGGCAAACCAAGATTTTCAACGATCGAACAAAGTCATTGGTAATAACCAATGTTGTACAATTTAATCTTGATGACTATGCAAAACTAGTCTGTCATAAACATGAAGTATATAATTTATCGATATCTAAATAGCGTAATTAATTGCCCCGACCATTCACCACGACACGACACCGCTCAGAATCAAATTGCAAGTCTAAACTTGACTTGGAAACCGTTCCCCAAATATGGTTTGCGTCGACCCCACATTGCCGGTCAAGGCGAACTAACAAGTCGCATGATCACAGCTCATTGTTTGAAAAATGATAAAGCTTATATGTCACGAGCCCCATACAGGCGGGTGTAGAAACACCGTGAGAACGGTGCGTCGTGACGACCGCGCGGACTCTCCTCCATGCACCAAAGATCACGAGTAAGCGCGCGCGCACACCGCCGACTGCGTGATCGAGGCGCGAGTTACCTGAACCAGATTCTGTACTCAATCGACGTGCACTTACGGCGACAGTGACATCTAAGTATCTATCTATGATTTCGTACTGTAAAGGAACCGTAGTTGGTATTTTGCATTCGAGAACTACGCATAAGCAACCATACCCTATTGCAATTATAAAACAAATATATTTTAAAATACTGGAGGAGGCAAACGAACCAGCGGAATAATTTAATCTAGTATTTGATTAGGTATAATCAGAAGAATCAACGTAGAGCAATTAATAGAAAGATAAGTAGGACAGACGAAAATATTTTAAGGAGCAACGACATCACATGTGTTTCCGATATTTTACATAAAAGTTATGCTTCTCTGGTCCATTCAAAATCCTTTTCTTGGTTCAAAACCTACCTATGTAATTGGTTGAAATATGAAGACCTTGAGTAAAATTGGTACCTATTCGATGTTTACCTAATGTCTCCTATGACAATAGGCGGTGCTCCAGGGATGCATTAAGGTCCCATCCCTTCAAATTTATGTTCACCCTTTTTTAACTTTTCTTCATAACTTAAGTATTTAGTTATCGAAGTATTTTATAATTCAAGTTCATATATAAAATTTCATAGCAATACCTCTTTTTGGCCACTTTTGCGTATTCCGCACCTCAATCGCGACTGCTTCAGCACAATCGTGATTCTGTACATGACCTAACTGGTCATGCAACGTTCGGATCCGAATGACCTAGTCTTTAGTTCACTGTGACGCCACCAATTAAAGTACGACCGTAATTTCAACACGTTAGGGCTGAGAACGTAGTGAGAGTTGGATTGTAGAGGGTATCCAGCGCTTATTGGATTGTTGTCTTAGTGTTTAGTAATCATAGGTTTAGTGTCGTATTTCGACGAAACCTTTATATTTAATAACTATAAATAGACCTTGGAATATTCGGGGCAAAATTATGACAGGTAAGTGTCTCGTGGCCAGTGATCGCCCCAGTTTTGTTTATAAAGAATACATCTATTGTAAAATTCTAATCGTTTATTTAAAAAAATTTTTGCAATGCCGAAGAAAATAGTACTTTTTAGGGTTCCGTACCCGAAGGGTGTCAAACGGGACCCTAATAATAAAAATATACCATCACCCTCTGGTCCCTGAAATATCGTTTACTACGATAATAAAAAGTGACCCTACGTTACCTGTCCACATAATTATAATACCATAAATAGTTCAAAATATAGGTACAGTCGAGTTCATAAATATGTGTACACTTTAGTACCTTTTCACTTTAATCGCTGTGACAATTCGTATATGGCAGTTTAAACATGACCTTAAATAGACGACTGTACTTACATTCGAAAACTATAAAAAAAACATCTCTCATAAATAAAAAAGAAATCGACTGTGACAGACGGACAGACATTGAGTGAGCTTATAAGGTTTCAGTTTTTCGTCTTGAGGTTGGGAACCCTAAAATTAACAGCCCGTTTCTACTCAACTGCTACCTTGTTCCAGTCAGGCAGTCAGCTTCGAAAATCAACATACGTAGCTTCGACTGCATAATTGTTATACATTACTGATTAATGACCGACGACATTTTAAAAGACTGGTGTGTCAATGGCAATGTACTCGTATAAACAGAGCAAGTCGAAGCTTAATATGTAGAAATAAAATGCAGTGCCGTGATTGGGCTTTTTGTTGTATGACGTGTTGTTAGAAATAAGTAAGTATTTAAACGACGGAAATCGAAACCAGGACTTCTGAGTTTGTAGAGTAACTAACTACCGGACTGAATGAATAAGGTAATAAGGAAGAATCTTACTAGCAATTCCCGCATAAATATCACAGATAATTTCATAAGCAGTAAATTAGCTCATTCAAAAGCCCAAGGCGTTATGTGAGAAAAATAACGACAATAGCAAATAAGATCTAGTATGACTAGTATTCAGTGGCTAAGCACGTGCTAAATAGTATTTACGCATATTTATATATATATATATATATATATATATATATATATATATATATATATATATAACTATACATGATGTTTGGAAATAAGGTACTTTGTAACGCCTGCATTAAAATCGATATAAATTTCAAATTAAAGAGTAATAACAATATCTTAAAAAACCGTGTGAATTAACATTATAGTAAATTTGGTAAACTTTTTGGAATAGTCCTTAACACCCCTACGGTCGAATACACGACCTGTAGTATAGTATAAAAGAAAGTCTCGCTTCCCACTGTCTGTCCCATTGTATGTACGCTTATATCTTTAAAACTACGCACCGGATTTTAATGCAGTTTCACCATCAGTTAGATAACTTTTCACGAAAGATTTATGTATATAACAGAAGTCGGAGCGAAACTAGGGCGGGTCGCTAGTTCGGTTCCTGTATAGACATAACATGTCGATTCCCGAGGATATTATACAGACAAACAACAAAGTATCATGCACCTGTTTTTTGGAAAACTATATTTTTTAGGGAAAAAGTGTCATTCTCTAAATAATTATTTATGAAATATAAATAAGGTTTCCATAGAAAAAGAGGTGACCCAGGGAGTTTTTTTTTTGTGGTAAGTCTAAAATATACAGCATTTTATTTATTGGATAGTTAATACAAGATGTAACAAAACCCATTCAATAAAAAAATAATGTTTGTAGGGTCATTGACCCCTAGCACAATGCAAGTGGAAAATCTTATGAAATCAATTATTTCCTATTGTATGAAAGAAATAGCACTCTTGTAAAGTGCTACGAAACTATGAATGTCCGTGTCAGGAAACATATTTAAAATTCACAATATCTACCTGATGTGCTTGTTTCGCGGAAGCAATACTGACAAATAGACAAGATATTTGAGGAAGTAAGTAAGTATCATGTGAGTTACTTCGATTCCGCCTAAAAACGAGTTCAACGTGACTGAATTTGACGTCAGTTACATTAAATGACGTCACTGGTTGGTCAACCAATTTGGAATACGTTTATACACAATACCAACACACTAACACCATTTTTAAATCAATCAATGACTTAAGACTTCCCTAAAGATTTGTTTCAGTTCAGGACGGAAACAGGATTGTTTACTAAAAATAATTCTTATAATAATTCTCAGTAAAATACAAAAATATTTCTCATAACTCAAGTTATGAGAAATATTTTTGTATTCAAATACGAAAAAACTCGCATCAAAACCAGCCCGCCATAGAAACATTTGTACAATTTAATTGGCTTTAAGAAATGCATTCGATTCATAGATAGCAGGCCACATTAACATTTAGCACGTGTTGTTGTTGCATTCGACTGCCTAAAAAGGAATTAATAACAACAGATAATGAATATTTTTAAAACATCTCGTCATCATCTAATGTAAGCTTATCATTGCATGAAAAACAGGATCGTCCTAGTTAGCTAGTAATATTAGTCCTGTGTAAACGTAAGCTAAATGTAAACAATATCATTAAATTTGATTAATAAAGTTATTATTATTTAATTCATTGACCTATAAACACAAAATATTTAGAAACGACGGATTTGAATTCCCATTTCATTATTTTTTTAGTTTTGCACACTGGCTACATTACGAAAAACAAATGAAAAAAATACCTCGCACAGTCAAAATCTACGATCGCAATTTGAAAAGTTAGCGGGCATCACGGCCGCCGTAGGCAACATACTGGCGCAAAATCTGTCAAAATTACCGCTTCCTGCACCCTTCCTGCCCTTGAGTGCAGGCCACTTACTTTTTTCACGCGTTCCGTTTCGCGCGCGCGCGGTATAAATAGCGTCCGCGGCGAAATGAGACCAATCAGTAGCCTTCGAGCAGTCTACCACAGAAGTGCACGATGAGATTTCTGGTCAGTTCATATTAAATTTAATATGTAGTTCGATCAGTGTTCCGAGCTGAGCTTATTGAGTGTTTCTTTGATGTAATAGAAAACTTGTGACGTAATCGTTTATTAAGGAAAAATCTGGAAGTGCCTTCGTTATTAAAGTTGATTTTCTTGTTGACAGATTGTTGCCTCCGTCCTCGCCTGCGCCGCTGCCGTGCCCTCGGGCCTGCTGGCGGCGCCATACGCGCACGGCTTTGCCGCGCATGGTCTGGCCGCGCATGGTCTGGCCGCGCATGGCCTGGCCGTTCACGCGCCGCTGGCCGTAGCGCACGCCGCACCCGCGCTGCCCACCATCTCCCCCGGGGACCTGGCTGGTGCCGCCATTGAGGCGCACGTAGACGCCGCCGACCACGTGCGCGCCGCCGTGGACGCCACCCGCGAGCTGCACGACCAGGCCGCTGAGCTGCACGGACAGGCCGTCAACGCCGCCGAGGACCACTCGTGGCAGGCCGTCGACGCCGTCAAGACCGTCGAGGCGCAGTTGGACGGCGCCGCCGCCGGTGCCGCACCCGTGCTCGCCAAGCAGCTGGCCGGACACGCCGCCTACGCCGCTCCCGTGGCGCACGCTGCCTACGCCGCCCCCGTGGCGCACGCCGCCTACGCCGCTCCCTTAGCGCACGCCGCTTACGCCGCTCCCGTGGCGCACGCCGCCTACGCCGCCCCCATTTCGCACGCCGCGTACGCCGCGCCCGTCGCGCACGCCGCCAGCCAAACCGTCGTCTCCCAGTCGCTGCACCAGTCGCACCCCGCGCCCCTCGTGCACGCTGCCCCCCTCATCGCCCACGCCGCCCCCGTCGCCTACGCCGCGCACGCCGGATACGGACACGGATACGGACACGGCCTAGCCCACTGGTAAACTGTGATAGTATATTTAATACCAAATACGTCGAATACTCAATTTTTTGGAATGTAAATTAACAAAACAAAACAAAAAAAAAACAAAAGGCAAAAGAGGCGAGGATGTGTGAATAAAAGAACTAGTATTTTATACCAACAAGTCTACAGTTTTATTTTCTCCTTGATAAAGACGTAGTATGAGAGAGTATGATATTGAGATCGATAAGCATCTATAAAAACTTGACGCTGTCAATAAGTAACGCCTATTCAGGAAATGCAGGTTCTTTGTTTGTCGCACCGTTCGAGTTTATTCCGAAAATAGGCGTTCTACTTTCAGCCTTAAGGTAAGGTAGGTACTTCGCCCCCACACAAAAAACGTGTCACTGTCGAGACATATCGACGTAAACAATTAATTTTACGCTTTAAGAAGCGGAAGTCTTAAACAGCGAACCTTGAACATGAATTCCTTCGCGTATGGAAAAAAAAATGGATCACTAAATTAGAGCGGCCACTGTAAAAAACCTTCGTGCGTTCGGTATTTGAAATAATTAAACATGTTGGCTGCACGGAAATAAACCTTTGCCATTTCGTAATTTTGAAAATATTACGCGTTCAATGTCAATGGATTCAAATTAATAAACGTATTAATTGAATCCATTGACATTGAACGTGTAATTTAATTTACTAAAAAAAACAACACGAAATTACGAAATTAGTAATTAAAAGTAATGTTACCAGAAGTGTTTTCGACATTGAACAGAACAAAATATACCTACGTTTCGTTTTGAAATAGAACGAATTGTTTAGATCCTTAATACTTATATTAGACATTCAAGCCGTAGCATTTAAGTACGACAAGCAAAACATCGTGTCTCAAGTCAATATCAGTTTCTTATCCATATAAATCATTATTAGGTACATTTAGTTCCTAGGTATAACCTAAGAATTATGACCCTTAAAACAGATTTGGCTTTCCCTTAACTGATCACAACTATTCTATAAAAGATTTGTTATCATGTCAACTTACACAACGACAACTATGTCAACCATGATATTTTACTGACGACGTATTGAGGTTATGTTGTTTTGACGCTCAAATTAAGTAATTTACACTAAGGCCAGTAATTACGAATTCATTAAAACTTACGTTAATAAATACGTTATAGACAAAGTAACGGGTAGAGTCAGAAAATAACATGTTCAACAAGCTAAATATAGTATCACCCGGATTTGACCAAAATATAATCAACAACAGACCAAAAAAAATAAGACTTTTATATTTGTCAATAACTACTCCATTCCGAGCGTCAGAAAATCGTCGTTCAAAAATTCAATGTACCTAATACAACTGTATCTCGAGTTTAAATGATTTCTCCAACTCCAACTTTCTTTGTACAGCTACACATAAATTCTAAACAAAATATTTTTGGGAATCTTTTTTCAAAAATTCAAAGAAGAAATCAATACATAAGTCCCTAGTATAAAATGAAGTCGCCCTCCGTATCTGTCTGTCCCTATGTTTGCTTAGATCTTTAAAACTACGCAACGGATTTTGATGCGGTTTTCACCATCAGTTAGATAATTCTGCACGGAAGGTTTTTTGTAAATAATAGAAGCCGGAGCGAAGCGAGGGCGGGTCGCTATAGGCCCCGAAGCGAAGCGAGGGCGGGCCGCTAGTTTTAGAAATAAATCTTAGAATTCAGTTTCCTACTTCACCCATAATATTCTAAAGTCATGACAAAAAATGATAATGACCCCGGACAAAATTGGGACTCCTACTTTGAGATATCATTACTCTTAAATGGCTAAACGGATTTTCACCAAACTTAGCTAAGAACACTCTCAATTAAGTCACCTTTCATACAAAACCAACTAAATCAAAATGGGTTCATCCCTTTAGGAGTTACGATGCCACAGACAGATATATACACACGTTACACACGTTAAACTTGTAACCCCCCCCTGTTTTGCGTTGGGGGTTAATGCGAAGTCTCTCATCAAATTCTCATTTGTTACTATAATCTTATCCAAATCTAGCTGTTATTTAAGTACAGTATCTTGCGAGTTTGCAAACCGTAGTCACAGTATAAATACAGCCAAAGCAGTAAAGAAACTACGAACAAACGTTCAAAACGTCGCACTCACACAGACGCACGCCTCAACTATTCGTGTCCACGCGACACCCGCCACTGACAGTACCGCCATGTCCGCTTATACGTGGGCTACACGGTATCAAACAACGGTTTAAAACCGCGTAGACGGTCGTTTTAAACCAAATTTCGAAAGACCTTAAACGCCCTTGGCAGATATCAAACAAATGGGCTTGTTTGAAACCGTGTAGCAGCTCTCTTCTACCAAGGCCACTTGGTTTAAAACCGTGTAGCATACGCATTAGGGTCTCGTTGAGACGAGCGTCTGTGTGAGTGCGACGTTTCGAACGTTTGTTAGTAGTTTCTCTACTGCTTTAGCTATATTTATACTGTGCCGTAGTGCAGTTAATTTAGCACAGCCTTGGAGATATCCTGTCTGTATTTCAACTACAACTCGATACGTATGTATTGCGGTTCCTTTCGGCAACCAATGATAGCACGAAATCGATTATTAGATGCAAAACGCCACTAGTTTGAGCTTGATAGTTAGAGTGATGAAGAAATTATTATTTGCAGCCTTATATATTCATTTTAGATTATTAAACTTTAAGATCTGCGGCGAGGATTAAGTTTTCCTAGGTTATTTCTGTCAACGATTGTTTTAAACAACCAACGCAAACTTGAAAGTTTTATCAGGGAACATTTTGTTTATCTATAAATTAAAAGATTTCTGAAGAAGTCCATAATATTAGCAAAGAAAGAACAAATCAGATCAGATTAAAATTTATTATTTGCATTCATACATAGATTTCAACTATTTTAGCAGGTAACATACGCCAATTTAATGATTATTATGAAAATGGGGAATTTCATAAAAATAGCACACCTTTCACTTTTCCTTCAGATTTGGGAAAAAAATTGCACGTTGGTCGGGACCACCATTCTGAACAAGAAAAATAGAATTTCTGATATGTCCCCAAAAATATGTATGGAATTGTCCGTTTTGTTACCTAAATTCAATACATTTCTTGCTAACAAAACGGACAATTTGATACATATTTTTGGGGACATATCAGGAATTCTATTTTTCTTGTTCAGAATGGTTGCCCCGACCAACGTGCAATTTATTTCCCAAAAATGAAGAAAAAGTGAAAGGTGTGTTATTTTTTTGAAACTCCCCAAATTTCAAAAATATAAGCTTTGACATATTTGTCATGCCTTATACGTTCAGAAACTTGAAATATTCACTATATTTCTATACCTAAAATCAAGTTTTTATAACAAAATGTGTTGAAAACAATCGCCTGGAATAATTATAAGCGCAATACATTTCAAAACGTTGTTACTACATTATATTATAACACAAAGGGAGCGTTCTCAGACGATATTCACATGAACTTTTAGGTTAGGCTAGGCAGCCTAGGTCGCGCGGAGCAATCACTTATCGCGCACGAGTTTACACAAGCCCTATGCGAAATGGTTTAGCTTGTTGGCGGTAGATGGCGCTGATATAAATTTTGATAAGACTATAGACATTACTAGTGTATTAGTGCATAATGTTATTTTAGGATACAATATTTAATTCTTCAGTTCTGAGCTCAGTGACAAATATTCGATTTTTACAAAAAAGTATCTTGTTTATATGTGACGTTCTCAATATAAAGGGACCTTATGGAGGCAGGCGGTTACGCCGTTTTTAGAACTGTTACCATAGTATTCGTATAGTTACAAGAACATGAAGAGCGTAACTGCCTTCCTCCATAAGGTCCCTTTATACTGAGAACATCACATATATATTTCTAAAACACAGGGATAGTTTGTAGCCCGGAGCCTTGGCCATAAATAAAGTAATTTTTATCCCGAAACATGTGACAGTTCCCGAGGGAACCGCGACCAACTACTTCTGCGCGGAAGCTAGTCGTACTAATATAGACTGGAACTTTTTATTCCACATACGCTCACCCATTACATGCGTACAATCACATACACAACAATGGTTCAGAACAAGATTTGAGATTGAATGTCAATTTAGAATGTCATCTATTTGCGGATGCGCAAACACACAAAAGCGTAAGCGTGTATAAAGCATCCATCACTCTCGCACTTACATACTGGTCAGAAAGTGACAGATGTTTTATCCACGTTTATCTACACGACAAACACGACCATAAGCACGAACTGGTGGTGCAAGTTTTACTTTCCGCTGAACTTGAACTTCAGCGATGCGTCGGCGGCGGTCTTGTTGCCGAACGGATTATAACTTTTTTTTGTTGTGTTATACTTAGACTATTATAATAATGATGGAGTTAAAGTCAAAATGTTAAAATAATTAACTTGAATAATTATTTTAACATTTTGACAAACACGTATGGAATGACACGTATGGGAAACTTTAAAACCTACGAAACACAAATTTAACTGTCTGAGAAAAAGACTAGCCTACTGAAGACAGAAATATGGAAATTGCTGTAATAAGTAAAGATGCACTTCAAAGGGTTTATTTTAAACTATATCTACAGGGTGAATTCGAATAGAACAGACAAAAAACAAGTTTTCTAGATAGAAGAAAGTAGACATTTTGAAATAGGTTAACTACAAATATAGCTCTCATTTGTCTTTCTAGTTTTCTGTGCACTATTTGCTGCCTTATTGCCTCTTAGGGCTGCCAGTCGACGGCAGCCCTAAGAGGCAATAAGTCCACGTTTTTCTACAGGAAAATAAATAAAATATCCCCCTTTTCAAATATATATCTTGGCGGTATTCCTTTTAGTGATAAAAAGTATGAACAAGTGAATTAAAATTCGCTCTTTATTTACGGCATACCAGAACGTCGTTAACCTTTCCAGATGTTTATGGATACACTCGTTAAACTGAGCGAAATACCAACATGAACTGCGTCCGTTTCACACCATACTATATGTATGTATACCTACTATGTGTAATTGGTAAGACATACCGTTTAACAGAAAAATATTTTTGGTAAAAAGATGCTCCGTAGCCGCTGCCTGAGGCGTCAGTAAAGACGTAATGACCTTTGATTGGTATCACAGATACAATTATACGATAGAAAAGTATGTAAAGGCTGTATTTATAACAATATACTCAAGTAGGTGAACTAGTTTTGCTCTACTGAAGCTGTTAAGGCTGAATTTTAAACGATATGATTTCAATATGTTAAGAAGGATTGTTGGTAATAGCGGATTTAACTTGAAATCATTTTGGATGTTTGTAATATGAATTACTAGCTTTTGCCCGCGACTACGTTCACGTAGAAGTCGTTTATCGCTTTTCACTCGAAAAATTATTTTCCGGAATAAAGAGTATCAATCATGTGTCAATCCAAGATAACGAACATCTGTGTAGCAAATTTCATCAAAATCTGCATCCGTGATTAAAACACAAACTTCCAAACATTCATACAAACTTACAGATTTATAACTTACTTATTAGTAACATAGGATTTTAAGGAAGTTTTTCTTCAATTGAACTAAACCTTCATGCACTTGTTTAAAAGCAGTCTGTGCTCAGTTTTTTATTAAAAACGAATTCACCATCGCCATCGTCGACAGGGTCTGCCGTATTCACGTCTTTGGGTACCCACTACCCTGCTATTTCGTTTACCAAACAAACTTCGTCAGCAAATTGTCTAAGGGGATCAACGTCCTCACGTTTCTTACTGAAGCTACTTCGACATAAAAGCAAAGGAACAAAACAAGAACGAAGCCTTAACTGGAATAATAAAACTCGTCAGGCATTTTGCTGCAATAGCAACGCGACTGTTTAAAGTCTTAATAGATGATTTTTTTTTACCGCATTTCTGAACAAAATATGAAAATACCGTAAAAGTAAAATCGGCCAAAAATTAGGGATAATATAAGCATTAAAAAAACTAGTAATTAGACAGAGAGAACCGACATGAACTGTGACATCAGCGTGCACTACGGCCATATAAACTCCATGTTAATTTCTGTTTTGCTCGTAACATAACATAACAGAACGGTTAATTCTAACTCAATTACACATAATAATCGTTTAAAACCCTAATCACAACACATTACACGAATGCACAAATGCATTATGTTATAACGCAACAGCACACCTAAAAAACGCTTAAGTACCGAAACAAAGATGGCGTCAATCATCTGTCAAAGTGCGCGCGCTTCCTGCATTCTTCCCGCGCTCTGGCAACTTTTTTACTTTCTTTTTTCATTAAGGCAAATATCATCCGGTGTCCAGCCAGTTTGTTCTATATAGTTGTGGATCGAGCCGATATAAAAGGGCAAAGAGGCGGGATGGGCGGCATCAGTAGCGTTCGAGACATCTTACGATGAGAGTTCTGGTCAGTAACTTCCTTTGTCTTTATATTTTTTAAGTGCATCGAAAAAAGTGTGTTTTTTAAATAGTGAATTTAAAATTGCATGACCTTGTAATAAGTTTGTTGTTCGAAAACAGAGTCAGTGAAAATATAATAATATATAATAATAATCCAGCCTATATACGTCCCACTGCTGGGCACAGGCCTCCACTCACAATGAGAGGGTTTGGGCTATAGTTCCCACGCGGGCCCAGTGCGGATTGGGAACTTCACACACCGTCAAATAGCTTGTTATTCAAAAACAGAGTCAGTGAAAATAATAATGAAAAAAAAGTAATTGTAAATACGAATAATTGACAAAGTATGTTTTACATAATTTATAGTTAAACTTAATCGCGTAAAATTACCCTGGAGGTTGGCAACTTACCTATTTTACCATCTTAACAGCGATTGTGTATGGACCTCATACTTCACTTACCATCGGGTTATTTGCTCTTTGGGATGTATCCCAATTTATTACAAATTACACAGTAGAAAAACAGTAAAATAAAATGGTGGAATTTATGCGCTTTAATGTGCGGGCTAAAATATTTTTTTTTATTACCCTCGAGTGGGGTATCAAAATACAATATATTATATATGGTTGAAAACAGTTTGGAGTAACAAATCATATAAAAACTAAAAAAGTATGATATAAAAATAGATTAATTAAAAATATCAAAAAACCCGACTGCTTAAAAAATATCAACTGAAAAGCTAAAAACAAGCCCTATAATCAAAATAATTATAACTTAAATGTTGGAAAAAAAGGTATTGCAGGTGGGGACAATCTGATAGTCCAAGTGGAGATCTTTAAGTATTATAAAAATATTTACAACAAAATATTATATCTTCCAATTATTAGCTTGTCCCCGACTGCAATTCCTTTTCCAACATTTAAGTTATAATTATTTAGATCATAGGGCTTGTTTATGAGTAGTCGGGTTTTTTATTTTTTAAATTAATTTATTTTTTATTGGATTAATTGTCATTACCCAAGAGAGATGACGGCGGCGGGTATTTCCCCAATCTACCTACCGAGTAGATAAGATAGGTATGTAGCTGAGTATATACCCAATTTTCAGGTATCTACTTTCAATACTGAATAAATAAGAATAAGAATAAGATTTGTTCATGCATAAGTTAGAGCTTCTTTTATATAAATTAACTATACGTTCCCGAAACGTTACTAAACGAATTTTAATTGCAGGTGATTTCAACATTAATACACTAATAAATGATAAATCATCGAAAGCATTTATCACTACACTAAAAAAGTACAATATGCATTTGACTATCAAAGAACCCACTAGAATAGGAATTCAATCCCGAACCTGTATCGATAATATAATTACAAACTCCAAACGGTATTCTTCGGAGGTGCTGAATCTAGGTTTGTCAGATCATACTGCACAGCTTATTAAACTAGCTACTAACTTAAGTGTTAGTGAAACATTCTGGTATATCTATATAAGGAGGATTCATATTTATACTGACATCTTTTTAAAATATTTATCTCAGATTAATTTCTCAGAAGTATATGAGTATCACAACGCAAATCTGGCATATAACAAATTTATGGAACTGTTTTTATTAATCTTTAATCTTTGTATACCCATAAAAAAAATTAAAGTCACATACAAAAAGAAGCAAAACTGGAAAACGAAAGGTATTATCAAATCTTGTAAAAATAAACGCCATATGCGCGTTAAAGCCATGACACAAAGAAATAAAGAATTCAAAGGTAAGTTTTTAAACTACTCAAAAGTATTAAGAAAAGTTATCCGAAATTCTAAAATGTTAACAAATAATAGATTTATAACAGAAAGTTGTAATAAAACTAAAGCAACATGGACGTTAATTAAGCAATATACATCAAATATAAATTCAATGAGATCAACAATTACAAGTGTTGAAAGTAATGGAAAAACTATCGATGACCCTCTGGAATTAGCTAAATTATTTAATAATTATTTCGTCACCCAAAATTATTGCGATACTTCGAATTTGAAATTAAATACCAGAAGCAAAAGATATTTCCCCAATAGTATATTTCTGACCCCGGTTGATAAAAATGAATTAATCAAGGTTACAAATTCAATGAAAAACAAAAAAAGTACAGGTCATGACAACATACCTATTCAAATCATAAAATCTTGTATAACATATTTAGCCGAACCTCTTGTGTACATAATTAACCTAATACTTGAAACAGGAATATTTCCTGACGACCTCAAAAAACATTAATTAAACCCCTGTACAAAAAAGGTGACAAAAAAGAAATAAGTAATTACAGACCCATAGCCTTATTACCATCTTTTTCAAAAATAATAGAAAAAATTATTTACAATAGGGTCTATAATTACCTACTCTCAAATAACATAATCAACGAAAATCAATTCGGTTTTCAAAAGGGGAAATCGACGTCATTAGCCATATTCAAATTCTTTAAACAAATTTGGGATTTGATCAATAATAAGAAGCCCTGTGTCAGCCTCTTCCTCGATATGTCCAAGGCATTTGATTGTGTTGTACCTAAAATATTATTATTGCAGCTTAATCACATAGGTATAAGGGGAAATGCCTTGAAACTCTTCGAAAGCTATCTTCTTGACAGAAAACAGGCCACTGTAATAGAGAGTTATAATAAAAATTCTAAAACTATTGAGAAATTTCAGTCAAACTTTGAAACTGTTAAAATAGGTGTCCCTCAGGGGAGCGTTTTAGGACCTCTTTTATTTTTAATTTATGTTAACGAATTGCCGAATATAATTGATGAATTATGTGTAATGTTTGCCGATGATGCAAGTATTCTATTTTCAGGTGAACAAATTGATAACAACTTCCAAGAAAACGTAAATAATACTCTAAAAATTGTTGTAGACTGGCTGCAGTCCATTAACTTAAAAGTAAACATTACGAAAACTAAAATCATGCAATTCCGAAATTCTAGGCAAGCGCCCATAAAATTAAGTGTTACGGGATCAGACATTCAAATAGAGGACATAGACAACATAAATTTCCTAGGTGTAACTATAGATCCTTTCTTAAACTGGAGATGTCACCTAGAAAAAATTAATAAAAAAATATCCAGTCAATGCTATGCACTATCCTTATTAGCCGATAATTGCTCAGAAGGTGTAGTGGTCAGTGCTTACTACGCTAATGTGTACTCTTTATTAGCGTATGGAATTATTTTTTGGGGAAACTCGGTTGATATACAATCTACCTTTGTATTGCAAAAAAAGTGTTTAAGATCAATTTATCACATGCACAATGATGAAACACTCAGAAATGTATTTAAGGATAAATGTTTTCTTACATTGACTGGGATATATATCTACGAGTTATGTAACTTTGTTAGAAATAATAGTGATTATTTTACTACTCGCGCATCACTGCGTGACAATGTGCGCTCTCAGTATAAATACAATTTAATACTACCACGAGTTAAGAATAAAACTGTCTATAATAGTACTTTTATAAGCGCGATCAGAGTGTATAACAATCTTCCCGATAAGATTAAATTATTAGATGGTCTTAAATTCAAGCGCCACTTAAAGACCTGGCTAATCAATAAAGTGTTTTATAATCTTAAGGAATTTTTTAACTTTAAAGACACGAAAACTTAGTGCACGAGTTAATTTTATTTTAAGTTCATAATATTGTACACCCAGAGCGGGTCACCATTGGAACTATTACGTACCTACCTTATCCATCTAAATGTTACATGGTTATACAATAAATTATTCTTATTCTTATTCTTATTCTAAAGGTTTTAGTTTTTGAGATTAGGTTAAGTTATTCCCTTTACCTATATTGAAAGTTTCAGTTCTATCCGACAAACCTAAAGTTACTATTTTAAGCATATTTGTCTCTATGCCAGCAGTAATACTCGGAACTAGTAATAAGGTATGTACTGGTAGTAAAGATAATATTGATACACTTTGCTGCTGTACACGTACGAGTAGGTAACACGTTTATACTTATATCCGTAAAAAATAAATTGCTTCCATTGAAGTCGTATGCCTTCCGTCATGTACTTCGTCTATTCATTTTTACAACAAATTTAAAAAGACACTTTTTGCTTATTACTTCAAAAAGGTGTATAACTTTGTATTCTCATTTCCAGTATAAAATTTTGGTGAATGTTTACCTCATTCTCTTATTAATTATACTCGTATGCCTTCAATTCGCACTGTTCGCAAAAGATTTTGAGTTGAAAAAGGTTTACAATTTATGGAGCAATGAAAACCCTCTAATCAGGATGCCATACCATCGTTATTGTTCGGGAGCTGGGTTTCATAGCTCGATAAGTTGTAAAAAACCCTTTTCCATGACCAGCTCCTTGTCTATACTATAACCCACTGCACATTACAGGATGCCCATACCCAGCAGTAGGACGTAATTAAACCGTAAAATCTAATTCATTTTCTTGTCAATATCAATAATTTTTATTTAATACATAGATCCTGACCGCGATTTTGGCCTGCGCCACGGGGGCGCCGAGCGGCACCATACTGGCGGTACCAGCGCTCTTAAACCTCCCCACCATCCCCTCCGGAGACCTACAGGCTGCAGCAATCGACGCTAAAGTCCAGGCGGAAGACCAAGCGCGCACGTTCGCAGATCAGGCCAGACTAGCCGCTGACATAGCGAGAGACCAAGCCGAGCTGGCCGTTGAAAACCAGAAAGAATCAATTGAAGAAGTAGATACCTCAGCTAAGGAAAAGAGCGAGGAGCAATTCTGGAACGTTGAAGACAAAAAATGGCAAGCCATTGACGCGGTTAAGACTATCGAAGCCAAGTTAGATGGAGAAGCTGCGAGCAACTCTCCTGCGATAGCAAAAGGTCTCACGATTCCTGTGATTACTCCTATCAACCCTGTATTGGCGCACGCTTCTTTGGTTTACACACCGGCTCTGATCCCAATTTCGCCAGAAATTAACGATGATAAGCTAGCGAGGATTGCGGAAGCTGACAACAAAGCTGTTGAATCGGAAAAGAAGGACAAAGTGGAATTGCCAAAGCTTGAAGGGTTAGCTCTTGCTCGCACCGCCCTTGTAGGGGGTCCCTGGATTCAAGCACCTTTAGCTTTATACCAGCCTGGAGGTTACTTGGGGTCTCCCGTGCCCCCGCAGCTTATCTTGACCCAGCAGGCTTGAAATAATGACAGAGTAGGTTTGAGGCGGAGTATTAAACGGTGATTTCAGAGTTTGTTGTTTATTTTTTTGCAAATTCCTCGTCCTTTTGTTTAAATTTTCATCATCGGACATTTTGAAATGATAAATGACTGCGATCTAAAACGCGTATATGCGTATTGCTCATTATCGATTAATGCCTTAGACGCGCGCGATGAAGCGTTTGTAAGGAAAGAAAAAAATTACCAAATTATTATTATTTTTCGAAATTTTATAGACTAGAAAAAATAATGAATGTATCTCCAAATCATCTTCTGATACATTGCATACAATAAGTACAGTCAGCCAGATACGTTGTCTTTCTATTTTGATACACAACTCTTAATATCAAATGAAAATGTCGCTAGAGTCGACACTTCAAACCAAGCATATTGTTTTATGATATATGTTCAATGAAAATTTGTCCTATGGGCAGCAGACCAACTTATTTGGCCGACTGTGCTGTGATAATAAGTAATTTAATATCCAAATCTGTATTATTCTTAATCCAATTCCATGATAATAAAGTAACTAACGCATACCGATACGCCAACATACCCATAACATTCAAAGTTCAATAGGAATATGTATGAAAAACCACATTTCTGCATAATTCCGAAGGTAGTCTACTAGTAAAGCTGCATAAGTATCATTACAACCGAAAGAGTAAGCCTTATAGGGAAAGGTATAAGGTTGTTTCGCCAGAAACCCAGACGGCATAATAGGACCAACGGCAAGAGGCGAATGTGTAGAATTATTTTATCTTCTTCTATATATATATAAAAAGAGAAGGCCTGACTCATCAACGCCCAGCCTAAACCCTTGGACCTAGAAAGCTGAAAATTTGCACAGAGGTTCCCTTTATGTAGACAAGGAATGAGACGGGATTTTTCGAAATTCCCACGGTATCTCGTTCTCCACGCGGGTGAAACCGCGGGCGAAAGCTAGTTTATTATTTATTTATTATATAAAGTTACAATTACAGGCTTACAATTAAGACGAAAGCACCTACATTGTTATGACACACTAGTAGCTGTTTGAGCTGACGCGCGTATATCAATGCGCTTGTGTTTCTGTTTAAAAAGTTCTAAAAATTTGTTACGTTCTCAGTATAAAGGGACCTTATGGAGGAACGCAGTTATACTCTTCTTGTTCTTGTAACTATACGAATACTATGGTAACAGTTCTAAAAACGGCGTAACCGCCTATCTCCATAAGGTCCCTTTATATTGAGAACGTCACAGATATCAAGACTATTTTTACAGAGTTCACTGACGGGTGCATTTATAGCAGTTTCTAGAAACCTAGGTACTTAAGAGTATTCCAGTTTTACCACGCGATTCAACAGGAACTGTATCCTGGTGGATACAATCTAGCTACGGCAAAGCAAATATTTGTGTTATGAGCATGGATTACTCGCAGTAGTTCCTTTGGCAATACCTTTCATCAGGTACGCTATACCGGAATTGGTTTGCGAGACATTTACGAGCGCATTAATGAGACCCTATGGAGGAAGGCAGTTACGCTCTTCTTATTCTTGTAACTATACGAATCCTATGGTAACAGTTCTAAAAAACGGCGTAACCGTCTGCCTCGATAAGGTCCCTTTATATTGAGAACGTCACATATTATGTCCCTGGAGTCATGGACGTTTGCTAAGTTTGGATTCGCACTCGCTTAGCTGCCTCAAACAGCTCTGATAGAAACGCTACGTCCCTTAGCAAATTTACAAATTACGTAAAAGAAAAATACATAAGCGTCTAATTTCGTCTTTCCACAGATTTTACGCGGATATGGTAGAGTTCCTATTTCTTTCGGGGATAAACAGTATTTTATGTCTGAATCTAGTACATGGACTTCCTGTGGCTCCTAAAGCTCAGCTGTTTATGCGTTGAAAGATCTAGACATCCTCACAAACTTGCACATTTATTACAATAGTAATGTAGCGACTAGCGACATCTAGCTACAACACGTAGCAAGTAGAAGAAGACTATCTACGGGCAGCGCCACCAGCGACAAAGAGCGTAACTAATGTTATACATCGCGCTATCGAAGTTTACCCAGTCATGTTGCATATACACAACTTTCAACTGCATCCTAATGGACTGCGGTCTCCAGGCACAACACTCGCCTGGAGAGAGATCTCTCTGTTATCCTCTCTTCTACAGTTACGTTTTCACGTAATTTTACATCTTTATTACATCTTTGGTAACTTAATTACCGTAAAATAAACAGACAAACCACCTTTACCGGTGTAACACAATAAGATTTATGAATAATGAAAACATTAGGAACGATACGCTCGCGTGAGTTTAATGTTATTTTTATTATAACTATCGTACTAAAAACGTTTGACGACGCGGTTAGCCTAGTTGATAGTGACCCTGCTTACGAATCTGGCAGTCCCGAGTTTGATTCGCGGTAAGTGCAAATATTTGTGTGATGAGCGGGAGTATATGTTCCGAGTCTTAGATGTTTTCGATCTAGATATCTAACTGCCGCATTCAGAGATGCCAATTATTTTTTAAGTGTCATTAAAGTTGCTGCTGTCACTTTCTTTGCTATAGCAATAGAATAAGACGCAGCAACATTAAAGAAACTTAAAAATTAATTGACTTCTCGGAGTGCGGCAGTAAGTACCTATGTATTACTACAAAATAATCTGTTACGGAATATTGGTAAACGCATTCAAAGAAAATTATCACGAAATATCAAAACTCAATATAAAGCCAAACCAACAATAATATCGACCCGCCTACCTTAGCCTACCACGCCTAGCATAAAACACGTCTAGTCTAGACTAGAGCTAGCTCTAGAGCTATTGGAAGCCTAGGCCAGCACTGACGGCTCAGGCCGCTTTTATACAATCACAACGGTTAACAAACAACCAACACCTGGACTATATAGGCCGAGATCTAGCAAGCGTATTTTAATGCTCGCTAGGTAAATTGATATTGGCCTTTATTTTACTGTGTTCTAGCTAATCTTGATACAATATCGTAATCATATTGCTGACAATACGATAACTATACTTAGCAATACGGGTTCAACAAAATGGAATAGAGCCATTTGATGGTGTTTCAAGACAATCAAGACACGTCAAATTAAATGTCAGGTAGAAAACTGTCATCTCTAAGGCGTCTTCGGACAGATATCCTACTGAAGATCAAAATTATGAATACGAACGTAAGTCGACTAAGTACTAAGATTTAGAAATATATAAATATAGTCTAACTTTTGACTAAACGTAGTTTATAAATCTCAACAAGACATCAGCAATGTTCTAATATTGCAGTGTCCATAGGCGGTGGTGATAATATTTTTAATCTTTTATATATTTGCAAAACTTTTGGGCATTAAAATCTGAATCTGAATTATTAAAAAAAAAGAGCTAATTATCGCGACTAGAGAAGATGTTAATTGGCTCGGTCAAATTTCCTGAAAAATAGAGTATTCTTATGTCCGTCTCAACGCTATCTACCACCAAACTTTGTACCCTACGGAACAAACAAACTCACTTTCACTCTTATAATATCAGTAAGAATAGATATACGAACTCTACATGGACCGATAAGTCTAACGTTGGACATATCAAAAACCATTACAAAATATATTTAACTAGATTTTCCCCGCGACTCCGTCCGCATAGTGGTTATTTTCGCTTATCCCTCGGGAACTATCAAATTTTTAAATGTTTATCCAGGTAATAAACTGTGTGCCAAATTTCATAAAAATCGGTCGAGCGGTTCTTGAGTTATAAATGGTGTAACTAACCCGACTTTGTTTTATATACATATTTACGTGTAAGATTTCACAGTCACCCCTCGACCTACTCGTTTATCAAACTAGAACTACTAAGCGTTTCACAAGGCCTAGAATTATCCGCGATATGTCGAGAATATGAGATATATTGCGCTTAACTCGAGGAAGCTCATTACTGACCACTTCCTTAATTTGCTTGTGTTAATTATGATTTCTTCATAATTATAAATGTTTGAAAAGGCATAGGAGTCGGTTTGCCTTCAGCCACGCCCTTAGAACCTTAATGAGACACAATTATAGCGTGGTACTAAATAGGCTGCTAGGTAATTAGAATAAGGTGTCATATGGCCAAGTACACTCACCAACATTTATATCTGGGCCAACATTGAGTATGACATATCAAATCATTTTGAGCTCAACATTATCTAAGATTTGGTTGGTGACTGTACTATTGACTTACTGAATCTTACGAATTTTATTTGACTTTTAGTATCTGTTTCTATATACCTATGTCCCATAAGTCGCACGTCACAGTGTCACCGGAGCTAGACCAGCCTAAGACGGACCGGTCCGACTCAGCCTTTTTTTAACGGAGTGGATCATCCCCACATCGAACTGGTTTTCAAGATTTGCCAGTACAAACTTTAAACTCATAGGCGACGATTCGCTCGTCAAAACCAAACTTCAAAGTTTGGAACATCGGCGTAAAGTCACTTGTCTTTCGGTATTTTACAAGGTGTATTTTGGAGAGTGTGCCCAGGAACTACACGACCTCATCCCACCCTCCACATTCTCCAATCGGTCTTCCAGGCGCAGGGAGGGCTTCCATCCTCATGCAGTCGAATTTCCATCAGTTCGGACGTAGCGGTTTGCTGCGTCATTTCTTATTCGCACTGCCAAGGTGTTTTCAAGGCAAGAGTGAATAGGCATTTTCTGGGTAAGCGTCACTTAACATCAGGTGAGACTGAGGTCAAACGCAAACCCATTTATAATAATAATAATAAAAACTGGCATATCTTGAAAACCATGGGACTTTTACAGAGCTCATATTCGGCTGGTTCGGTGCGTCTTAGGCTGGTCTACCTCCGGTGTCACTGTCACGTGCGACTTAAGGGACACCTGTAGTGCCTGTTTCTAAATGAACTTCAGAGCAACCGCATTTTCATCCGGTTGCGTCTTTTTACGTTTTAAACCTGAAATTTAATATTTGGGGTCCATTCGGCCGGTACGGGGGGGTTCGGTATCACTTCAAGACTCATATCACCAATTATGAAAGCCATAATCTTCGGTGTAATGCAAGTTCTTCTTTGAAGGTGCACTTATGACAGACTTGCTCTCACTTCCCTTCTTAAAATAACTTAAAGTATAACCTATGAAATAAAATATAGCCTATGTTACTTTTGTATAATGTATCTTTGTAATGATAAAAGAATTATTAAAATCGTTTCGGTAGTTTCAGAGTTATCTATTACAAACAAACAATTCTTCCTTTAATATTAGTATGGATGTCGTGGTCGTCAATAATCCACGCGACCAGCTTTTTATGAATGATGTAAGTAGATCGTGGAATACCCAAATCCTGGTGAAGCCGAATTCCCATCATGCCTTATTACCCCATCGACCTGGTCACCCAGTTCAGGCAGCCGTGAGGTGAATACGTTAGTGTGATTCACGCGCACCGGAATAGGATTCACAAGACCTGCCAGTTTGCCGCAAATTAAACGGGTATACTACTTAACTTCCAAGAGTCATTATTCTTAATTGATAGAAATTCTGAAATTTCATAATTACGAACGCATTTTCTAATTAGAGATAGCTTTCCGCCCGCGACTTCACCTGCGGAGAGTTAGTACTTTCGTAAGTTAAAATATAGCCTATGTCCACCCTATAAATAAATAAATATCAGGGACAATCTCACACAAATTGACCTAGTCCCAAACTAAGCTGAAAGTTCATTCTAAATGTTGGTGAAAGTATGTTTGAAATCGGTCCAGTAGTTTATTTTATTCTTTACAAACATACAAAAATACAAATCTTTCCTCTTTATAATATTAGTACGAGTATAATTATTATTAGTAGGTATATTAGTATTAGTATTGAAGTATTTATTTGAGACCTACTATCCAAACGATCTCCGATTTTTTTTAAATCAATTTCTTGAAATGTCATTACATTGTCAACATAGTATAAAATGAAGTCGCCCTCCGCGTCTGTCTGTCCCTATGTATGCTTAGATCTTTAAAACTACGCAACGGATTTTGATGCAGTTTTCACCATCAGTCAGATAATTCTTCACGAAAGGTTTATCTATATAATAGAACCCGGAGCGAAGCGAGGGCGGATCGCTATAGGCTACCGAAGCGAAGCGAGGGCGAGTCACTAGTAATGTATAATAGAATATTATCTCCAATCAGAGTAGGTATAGGTACTTATTTTATCGTGTCGGTAAATAATACAGCTCAAGTCAAAATGTCGTCGAAGATTAATTCCAACGGATTTAATTAATACGTATAAAAACGATATCTGATTACCAGCTCTAGTGTCTAGGTCAGTTCAATACAGACACGTTCTAGACCTAATTATCATATAACAATTATTTTAACATGATTTTCGTGTTCTGTATTTAATTACCTGCTTTCAAGTGTGAAAGAACATAATTATTAGTTAGCCTATATATACTCGTAGATTTAACACAATAGTTGTGGCGCAGGAATGACAAAAACTGCTTTTTTGGAAATGGCGAAATTTTATAAAATGGTTTAAAGCAGCTATCACACCACCCTTCCCCTAACCCTAATGACAGTGACGCCGCAATACGTTGGAATGAGATGGAGATATCTCTATACGTATCTGGGTCAAACACATGCCACAGGAAAAAGTTGTCTCTCCTGTTCCAGAAAGTTAAGGACTTTGAAACCAAATTTTTCGGGTTAGGATATATCCGTGTACCCATTACACGGATATAGCCTGGTATAGTTTTGGCCTGTATCGAAATTATATGAGTTAACAACTCCCACGTCGTTAACTTTTAGGAACAGAAGGGACAATGCTGAACCTAAATCTGCGTATAGCTATGTCTACACCTGTGCGCTTACATGTTCAACTTGCGCTTTAATCTATCTATTCGTCTTGCGTCAAGCGCATGTAATACGAGGGTGACACTGAATCTTCAATAAAATCCAATGTTTTGACTTTATCTTCCACCATTTTATTTGCAAAATGTTGCACGTCAACCCAACGGTGACGGATCAGCGTGCGCTACGGGTATGCGCTGCTATCAAACCAGTTTGAGCGCATGCGTTATTGCATGCGCTGTGGTAGCAGAGATATGCGTCAGAGGAAAGCGCAAGTTGAACATGAAATCGCACAGGTGTAGACATAGCTTATGACCCATCTAACGTATTGCGGCGTCCCTCGTTAGGATTAGGGAAAGAGTGGTGTAACAGGGCTATAAAACTGGCGTAACTGCTGACCGGTTGGTGAAAAATTGGCATATGTATACAGGATGTCCTGGGATAAAGTTCACAAACGAATAAGGGTGAAACTACATGTGATTTTATAACGGAAAAGAAATTGCATTATTCTCGAGATGTATGTGACCAAAATTCGGATGTTCCACTGTAGCTCCTAAACTATTGGACCGATTTTAATAAATAGGGTGTCATATGATTCGTCAAAAACGTGCGAGTGTCATAGGTTATATTAGAATTGTAAGGGCGCGTCATACTGGCCGCCAGTCGGGTTTTAGTTTGCAACTTTAGAATTATTATTATTATTTGACATATCGAATGAAAGATGCAATGAAAATGTATGACGAACAATAACTCGCCAAGTCCGCGAAGCTCACGCACGCCATGGGGCCGGCGGTGTACAACAAGCTGCCGGCGCACGTCAAAGACGCGCCGTCTGTTAACTGCTTTAAATCGCGGCTCAAACGTTGGCTTATCGAGAACACTTTCTACAGCTATAACGAATTTACTGAGTACAAGCTTTGTACTTAATTCAAATGGTTGTTATTATTATTATTATTTTTTTTATTATTATTTTTTTCTACTCGTACCTACTAAGTTACTATAGATGTAATAATTATTTGTAATTGTTGATTGAACTATGTACCTATATACTTTATTTTTTTAAATTATAAATACCCCGTTGACGACTAATATAAAAAAACTATTATGAATAAATGAATATGAATATGAATATAACCAAGCGAAGTGAATATGAATATGAATATAACCATGCGAAAAATGCGCATCTCAACCGTATATGTGACGTTCTCAATATAAAGGGACCTTATGGAGGCAGGCGGTTACGCCGTTTTTAGAACTGCTACCATAGTATTCGTATAGTTACAAGAATAAGAAGAGCGTAACTGCCTTCCTGCATAAGGTCCCTTTATATTGAGAACGTCACATATATCCTGTCATTTTACAACAAAAAAAAAGCGTTTCACAAACTGATTAATTGAACATATCATTTGGCAAATCGCACTTTTTTCCGAAACCGTAAACATTCCAGGATTTATTACTGGACCATAGTGTAGAACCTTATAGGTTAGGTTAGGTTAGTATTATAAAAAATATTAAAATATTTACAGTTTCGGAGAAAAAGCGAGAATCAGTTTGTGAAATGTTATTTATCAAATGACGGCTTAAAAAAGCCGTGGTAGCCTAATGGTATGACCTGCCGACTCTTAATAAGAGGGTCGTGGGTTCGAACCCGGGCTCGCACCTCTAAGTTGTTCGGAATTTATGTGCGAAATATAATTTGTAAATTTACCATGAGCTGTTCGGTGAAGGTAAACATCGTGAGAAAACCTGCACACACCTGCAAAGCAATTTGACGGTGTGTGCGAAGTTCCCACTGGGCCCGCGTGGGAACTTTAGCGCAAACCCTCTGATTGTGAGTGGAGGCCTGTGCCCAGCAGTGGGACGTATATAGGCTGGATAATTATTTTATTATTAAATGACGGTAAACCCACTTAACAGATGCAATTGAGATATCTGATATGTAATCAAGGTAGGCTTCATTACGTATCAGATAACTCAATTACAAGCTGGCAATAGAACGCCACCGGTAACGGTATGTAAAACTCGTTTTACGCCCTTGCGCCCGAATAAGTAACTTAAGTCATTGTAACCACAGCTGGGTATGTCGTCAGCCGGCCTTCTGTGCATTCCTGCAAAACTAGACCCAAACGTTACGTTAATGCGACTGCGGAGCACCTGATCAGACCCTCTCCCACGTGGTGAATGATTGCCCACTTCGCTGTTTTCCTGGAGGCATGGAGGAGCTGCATAAATTTACGCCCGCCGCAGTAAACTGGCTGAAACACCTGGACGTTAACGTTTGATCCATGCAGGATGATGATTACCATACGCAATGATGATGAACGTTACGTTGTTATCCTTTATTGGTGTGATGTGTGAGGCTTTGTTAATAGAGCAGCATTAACAAAATGTGACGTTCTCAATATAAAGGGACCTTATGGAGACAGACGGTTACGCCGTTTTTAGAACTGTTACCATAGTATTCTTATAGTTACAAGAACAAGAAGAGCGTAACTGCCTTCCTCCATAAGGTCCTTTTATACTGAGAACGTCACAAATGATCTTTGAGATTCCCGTCTCAAGATAAGTTACATAGTATAAAATGAAGTCGCCCTCCGCGTCTGTCTGTCCGTATGTATATCTTTAAAACTGCGCAACGGATTTTGATGCGGTTTCCAGCATCAGTTAGATAATTTTTCACGGAAGGTTTATGTATATAATAGAACCCGGAGCGAAGCGAGGGCGGGTAGCTAGTAATAAGTAAATATAAATATCCGGGGACTGTCTCACTCAAGTTGAGCTAGTCCCAAAGTAAGCTTGGCTTGCTTAAGGAATACATAATACTTGTGAATCTATGATAGAAAACATCTAAGACTCAGGTACAAATACTCGTGCTCATCACACAAATATTTGCCCATACTAGGATTCGAATCTGGGACCGCTAGCTTCGTAAGCAGGGTCACCAACAACTAGGCTAAACACGTCGTCAAACTTATCTTAGCTGAGATGCCCATACGAGTTATCTATGGCTTAACGTTTACTTCGACGTGTCTTGAGTCGGGCATCTCAGTCGAGATCCGTTTATTAATACGGTCCACGCCAAGTCCGACTCGCACTTGACCGGTTTTTGATGGCTCTTGAGAACAGACGGTACAGTCAAGACTAGTTTGTTAATACGACAAATACGGAATACCTCTATGGTAGTCATACCCACATCAAATAACTAGAAGAAAATCTAGCGTGCGAAAGAATAATATCTAAATAATTCCGAATTCAAACTTTAAAGGCAAATACTGGATGAAAAACTACACATTCCCAATGTATTCAATGCACATGCGCAAGAAACCCTAGCTTAGGAATAGATAATGTGCAGAGCACGGAATTTTCGTGGCAATTTTGAATTATCATAGTGAGTTCTCATTTATCGACTTTAAATGTAAATATCGATAATAAGAAGACACAAAAAACTAGTAAAAACTAGTTTATAACGTGATAATTTGGAAAAAATGATGACTATCTATTTCTTTCATAAAGAAACTAGTAAAACGCTTGTTAGCACTAAAATAGACTTTGAACATGAAATTGAAAAAAAAAAAACACTGAACTGAACTAATTTAACGTGAAATATATTGTTTACTAGTAACTTTACGTTGTATATCTCTATTTCACATTTTCAACTAGGCACTCAAAAGTTATCTGGAAGAGATCGCTCTTTAGCGATAAGACCGCCTGTTGTTTACCTCTACTTTTAATCTTATTTAAAATGTTGTATTCTATATTGTATCGATATATGTATACCGGAAGTCGATAAACGAGAACTCACTAGGATAAGTCAAAACTGCCACGAAGATTCCGGGCTCTGATAATGTGGTTAATTCCAAGAATAATATGATCGAAATAATTCCAAATTCAAACTTTGAAAGCCAATACTGGCTGAAAAACCGCACATTAAAAACCAAAACGCTTCCAAATACAAACTTAAACATGCCGTTGGTAAAAGGACGAACTACTTGTTCCAATTGCAATTAGGCGACGAGTGTCTCACGTGGCGCCTCATTCGACGGCATAATTATGTTTGTTGTTCTAAATGTCAGGGCGCGACAGTTTTTTATTTTGATCCAAAAGCTTCCTGCTCCACCCATCGTATCAGCTCCTTTGTAAACATGCCTTTGCGTAGAGTTTTAAACGGATAGAAGTGACGTCTAACTAAATGTTACGGACATTGTAGGAAGTAATATTTAACAGTGTAAAAAATATGTAGAGGTATACCGTGATAATACGCGCATTAATTTGAGATGTAAAAGAGTTTATTCCGTTATTCATTGGTTAGGTTTGACAAGTGTCGAAATAATTCATTATATAACGTTATTCAGTTTCTATTTAACACACTTGATTCGCGAGTAAGTGCTTCCATTTTTGGTACCTTATGAAATAACGCCTTATTGAAATGACAATTATAGTTTTTCTCGAGTGACTAAATAGGTAAATACGGGTAATTCCAACCGATATGATCCGGGAATAACCGATTACAAGTAAACCACAAATTATAACTACCATCTAATATATGTATTATTAATTAAAACAATAATAATAGTATACGAGAACGTTTAAAGATTAATAATCTTTGCTCTATCATAATAATAGGGATGACTATGAAATATATTTTTAAATCATTTATACATAAGCATAGACTGTGAGTAGATATGGGTTTTTAGGTAATCTATACTATAATAAAAGTGTGACTGATCGCTGTCTGTACATGGAAGATATTTGAGAAAAACTATTATTGGAGGAAAACAATGACTTTTATAATTTTTGTCTATTTGTCGGTTTGTCTGTGCGTTTCTGCGCGCTAATCTCAGAAACGGCTAAACCGATTTGGAAAAAATTTGGCAAACAGATAGTTTATTACCTGGATTAACATATAGGATACTTTTTATCCTGGAAAATTTGATAGTCCTGAGGGATACACGATAAACGACTTTTACGCGGACAGAGTTTCGGGCAAAATCTATTTTTTAATAAAAAAAAACCTGTTCAAATAAATGACATCTGGGAAATAATGTTCTGGTACCGGGATTAAATTAAATACTATAGTATACTATGTTTACAAACAATATAAAAATATCGTCAAGTCTTTTATAACCACTACGTATCATGAAAATATCTAAGTTAAAATAGGATATCAAAATTTAATAGTTATTAAATTACAAATTCATAAAGCAAGGAAAAACAAGACATGGTTCATTTATAAATATACCTACCTACTTATTTTAAAATAAATAATTTATCGTAATAATACAAAATTCTTCTATTTTATTGTGACAAACACTTTTCTCACTATATCAGCCGCATATTAATTTGTAATTAACCACATATAGTAAGACACGGAAACACTTTAAAATACCTATACACCTCTAGCCCTTCTTATGGCAACAAAAGATACTTTATAGTGTTGACGATTACTGGCCACTTTCAATTACACTCGCAGCGTTCAGCAACGCCTGTATAAAAGACCCAACGCAGAACTGGACAGTATTCAGTAGCTATCGTGCAGTCTGACTAAGAAGTGCAAGATGAGATTTCTGGTAATATTTCTTACCTTAAAAAACATACAAAAAAGTGATAACAGAACGCAACTATTAAAATAATTTTAAAAATCCTGAACGCGCCCTTTCTCAAAATTTAGAACGCATTTTAATTTTCGCGCTCAATTTGCCAAGTGACTTTTCAAATTTTTAGTAAGCAAGGGAAGTGTTTTAACAGCCTTTCGTTATCACTTTATAATAAATGCGGATGGAACCTTGCTTTTTTTTTCTAATTAATTTGACAAGGTTACATTCGTATTATTGCATAATGTCAAATTGTACTTTGATAACTAATTTTATTTTAAGGATCAAATTCGCGTTTTGTTCCTACCTTGTTTTTTTAAACGATCTATTTCACGTAGCAATCATAAGAATATTTTTTGTATTTTTAATTGCAATTTAAAAAGGCATTAAACTGAGTGATTACGACGTTTGTATTAACTACCAATTTTAATATTTACAATTAACATTGCTTGATTTACTTACCAATTTATACCTACAGATAAAAAAATATCATGACGAAAAATCATTATCCAATTAACGCGGAACAAAACAACCCGTTATTTTATTAACAACCGTTAAAACACCCTAACGTATTCAATTAAAAAAATTCGAATAAAAAACTTGTCAGTTAAAACATTTACAACGAAAAATTTAAATATGCGCCCATTTTATTCATTCTGTACCTTATTCGGTCGCAATAAATATTGTTATGGGCGCGTAATGACTGTTGTACGTGAAGGTCGCGTATTGAGCGATTCGCGATGTTGTTTGCATACAGAATTTATTGAAGGGCATCGTCATGTCATCGTGACAGGTGTCTCGTAACATAGGTAGTAAAAAAATAGGGCATTTCTTGGGTTGCTTACGCTTTTTGGGTACAAATTAATTAATTATCTAATAGCTCTAATTGCAAACTGTCCTTTTCTCGCACCTAACAAGTCCAAACTACGTTAAGTACAGCAGAGGCTCTGTTTGTCATGTTCTTACTCCATCATCATGGCGTCTAAGAGCTGATATTATCTGATATATATATATATATAGCTCTTAGACGCCATTATAATGCAGGCTATCTGTGTTATTCAAACTTTCAGCCTATTCCAATGGGAACTAGTTCGAAATTAACTTGCAAGATTGAACTAAACAAACAAGCAAGCAAATAAATTAAAAGCTTGCAACTACTCCCATTTTTTTCAAATCAACAGAATACAATCAAAGCTTTTTCACTCTGACATCAATAAACTATTTATCCCTAAAAATATGAATACAGCGTTAGCGTGATTATCAGTACTATTACATGCAGCAAAATGAGCTAGAGTTAAAAAAAAATAAGAGCGCTAGTCGGAAAGAAACGGCAACATGATCCAGTTTTTAAAAACTGCTGCCGTGGTCACTGTAGTTCCACCTGTTACCACGTCAAATTATTTTTCCAAACTAGGTATAACTGCTTCAAATTAGTCAAGACAGAATCACGTGTAAAGTTTTCCAACACTTTATTTTAACAATTTTACAATTTGTGTCCACCTTTATATCCCCATAGTGCATTTAATTCCTCGTAAGATTACAATGCTTTTGCTGGTTATCTAGACGTTTATTCTAAACGCGTGGCATTATATTACGAAACCAAACGTTTTGCTGGACATTTCAGCTGTCAGGTGCTTTGTCTTACGAAATGCCTGACCACTCCCTTAGGTCCAACGAAACCAGTCCAAATAGTTCCTAGACAACATAATAATACCTAGGATTAGAATTTAGACAGCTACAAAACTATAGATTGTCTTACGCCATGTTTGATTCGGTAACTTATTTTAAAGTTTGTTTTACGAACGCATCGCATTATAAATTGTCAGCACGCCCGACCTTTTTGTTATGGCAGTTTTGAGGCCAGTGTCATAGTCTTAGAGAAAAATATGAACAACTGTCATTGGCGCGTTTTGCAACGTTCCATTTTCGGAAAACAATGTGTGCTTTCAAATAAATCGGTTGACATTAAAAACGGCGCTATTTTGTTAATGTGTTTTTTTGTTTGTTTGCGCATGCTTAGCACCAGTAAAATAGGGCAACAAGTGTTAAAATAACTGATGAGGTTAACCTTTATTTAGAAAGATTAGCAAGAAGTGTTACTATTTAGGCACAATGTAAATGTACATAGTTGCAACATTTACCTGCCACACATACGTTAATTCAATTAAACGGTGTAGCAACACTCGCATTATAGATTCTTCGCGATGTTACAGTTACAAGGATGCTATTTTTTGTTTACCAACATACAAATTGGGTTGAAATTAAAGTGTTAAAACACGCATTAAAAAAAAGTTCTGTCGGTGAAATCATTCGCAAAACGTGGACAAACAATTCCAGCAATTTACCGGTCTACTGAACGTCCCAAACTAGGGAAGTTGTAATGCAATTTGCTATTTATGTAGTAATGAAAATGTATGATTGTGAAGGATATTGCGTTACAAGACGGCTAATATAACATACATATTTATGACTTACGTTTCCGTTTTAACACTTTGTTAACTTTTGCGAATAAAATCAGTACTTATTTAATTAACACATTGTAGGCCCATGATTGTTACTTGTGTGGATTTTTGGCGCACCATGTGGGTCAAGATTTGTTCAAGTTACGATCCAAACTAATCCTTCTATTATATACTCAATATAAAATGCTTATAACAACTGATTGGTACACAACGCACAACCTAGATGGACATAGAAATTTGAAGGGAATTTTCCCAGGAATATTCAACTCCTATAGACATATTAACAAGTATTCAATATACACTTTTGCCTGTCAATTTCTAATAACGAGTTCGTTAATCGTAACGTCTTTATTGATTTATTTCAAAAGTTCGACCATTCCTGGGTCATACACAGATTTAGGTTCAACATTGTCAATTCTGTTAACAAAAGTTAACGACCTGGAAGTTTTTAACTCATATAATTTCGATACAGGCCAAAACTACACCAGGCTCCCATTACACCATTACACGGATATACCCTAAACCGAAAAATTTAGTTTCAAAGTCCTTAACTTTCTGGAACAGGAGAGACAACTTGTTTCTGTGGCATGTGTATGACCCTCCTATTTTCAAACGTTACCAGTCGTAGAAATCCTTGATTCATCCGAAAAAAAAACATAACCTTTAATTCTTTCCATCACCAGATCGCTTTCGCCGCCGTCCTCGGCTACGCTTCCGCGTCCGGCCTCCTGGTGCCCCACGCCTACGCCATCAACGCAGGCGACGCCCAGGCAGCAGCCATCGACGCGACAGTCGCCGCCCAGGACCACACCCGCGCCGCTGTCGAGTCCAACCTGCGCGCCAACGAAGCCGCCGTGCAATGGAACACGGAGGCCGTCCGCCAGGCCGCTGAGACGTCCCGCGATATCAACGAAAACGCCTACTGGAACGGTGTTGCCGCTACACAGAACTACGTCGCAGCTGCTCAGTCTCAGAATGCTGCTATCAATGGCATCGCTGCCGCCAGGGCTGGACACTGGGGTGCTCCTTTAGGAGTCGCTCCTTTGGGAGTCGCTCCTTTGGGAGTCGCTCCTCTTGGCGTTGGTCATCTTGGTTACGCTGGCTTAGGTCTCCACGGTATTCACGCCTGGTAAATTTGATTTAACCAACCAAAATCTAGTTGAAACTGTCTATTATCCAACTGAAAGTCTCTAAAATACGAAAACTATGTAAGCTTCTATATTATCTATAGTTGGTTTCATCGTTTTTTGTTTTTGGAGACAGATTCCACGTTGAGTTAAAACAGCTCCTAAACATTGTTCAGATGCATCTGTAGACAATTTCAACGGTGTTTTGGTTAGTTGAAGGACGCAACGAATTTTCCTGGCAACATTATTATTACATTAAATGTATTTAGTGTTGCCAGGCAATGCCTCAACGGATATTAATGAATGCTCAACGGAACAACTCAAAAGGTCTCATTTAGTAACTCTCTTTGTAGATAAATGCCATCACTGCCAAAGTGTAAATAAATACACGTTTTTTAAGACAACCTGAATCTTTCATTTAACCCTGTACCTTTTCTATACTTTCCAATTATGAAGTTAACATTCTTCAGAATGCTGATGGAACCGTATAAATTAAACGTAAGGTTAAATAAAGGGAAATAACTTCAGATTAGCCATCTCCGACACAACAAGAACTTGACAATAAGGCCGACGCCCAGTTTACTGCGACTTGAGCAAAGATAGCACACTCATACGATACGTATCTGGAACGGCTGGCACAAGTTTAGTGGTCCGCGACTTGTTTGTCGCTCGGATCTCCCTTTCTAACTTGTCTGCAACGATAAAGACGCACTGAGCGACAAGCGAAACAGCCGCTCTGGACATGAAAATATCGACCATTGTAAATGCAAGTCCGTTTCATAAGGTACAGCGAAAGAGGTAATCAATATATCGTCATTTTGAAAAATATCAAAATAACTACGTTCATTAAGAAATAATCTGTATTCATATTATAAATGCTGAAGTGTGTAGGTGTGTTGGTTGTTCAGTTTGTACGCTTAAACCCCTCAACCGATCCATGTGAAATTCGACACAGAGATATTTTTTAGCCTGGACACGGCCATAGGGCATTCCGGAGAATGAAACAATTACCGAGGAAAGGCTTACAAAAATCTTCGACGCAGACGAAGTAGGTACAATAAATAATATATGTTATCTAAACTATTTTTTCTAAGCGATTTATTAAAAAATATGCAATACATAAGTTTATTTTATCGGCCAAAAGTCACCATTGGATACAGGCCTCATCCATATCTTTACATTGATCGATTCTGCACTTTGGATCCATATTCCCGCAATATTAATCAAACTACTCGTACCTACACTGTGTTCTAGAACTTTGCCACACGAATCGTGGTACTAAGTAAATAGGTAAGTATAGAGGACAGACTTTTTCACCTTGTTCCATTGTGATAAGGTCCAAAAGTGTAAACATCTTTCTGTCCTCGACTGTACAATGGAGTGGGCAGTTAAGTTAACTTTTACCTTTTAGTACCTGGGAGACCGAGCGTCGTCGCTCGGGTCGAAACCGAATGTTCGTTGATTTTCTATACAAAAAAAAATCTAAATGAAAACAAAAAAAAATGGATCCATAGCTGGGGATCGAACCCGCAACCTTTGCGTAGTAGTCCAACGCTTTAACCATCAGTAATCAGACTGCGACGATCGCATCGAAATTACGAACCATATTGCGCGGGAAACCTTTTTGCGTGAAAAACTAATTTTCCCAGATATGAGACCTAGCTAGATCGAATTTTCGCCCCCATAAACCTCCATTTCGCAATTTTCATCAAAATCGTTAGAGCCGTTTTCGAGAACCTGAGTAGGTACAAATATATATATATATACAAAATGTTTCTCGTTTAATAAGTAAGATTTTGCAAATAAAAGGAACGAACGGCGAAAAAGAGGGTAGGCTTTTGCCCTTCAGTGGGACACCAACATAAGCTAATAAAAAATGCGTACGTACTATTAATGATGAAAAGATACATTTACTCCCACATTTCTGTCATTGACTTTACTCATAATATAATAGATATATATGTCGGGTTAAGATCGGTACATGGGGTTGAAGAGGCTTTCAGCCTGAGGTTCCGGCGGGGTTTCATATTTGTCAGGATGTATTTTCACAGGTAAAGTTTCAGTAGGCGAGGAAATACGCACAAGTGGTTTGAAAACAATATAATGTCTTAACAGTTAATGTAAACACAATAATTGATCTATCGTAGTATAGTCTGTGTAACGATTAAACGAGTTCGTGGGACCTGCCTGGGATAACACAACAAGAATGACCGTCTCGGTTGGCGTCCCAAAGGAATCTATTTTCAGCCCGTCTCGATGCCGAGTCCTCCGTTACTCCCGTTATCCCACGACCACGTTCGGTATGTCACAAAAAATGCATACCTCGTCACAATTCTAAGAGCTCAGGCATTTGGATAAGTAATACAAAAACAAAGTCATAAAGATGCTAAGTTATGGACTGATTACAGTATTTTCAAAAACATAAACAAATCGTAAAGTCATGAATTTATTATCCTTTACACACTGTTGATAAAAAGGCTAGTGATAGTTAGGTACCTAGGTACCTATGATTTTAATAACTAAGCATTAGTCTCAAATCTAATCTAGTTCCTCGTGCGTGACATAGATCGCTCCGACATATATATAGATATATATAATAGATATATATATAATAGATATATAATAATAGATATAGATACATGTAATTGTAGACTTGTACTAATGGTACCAGACAACAATAAACATACATATATATACATACATAAATACTTAAATACACAGAGAACATACAAGACTCGCGAACAAATCCGAAACTCGCGCTCATCACAAATATTTAACCTTAATGGAATTTGAACCACAGCACCGGAGACTCACGTTAACCGCGTCATCAATTATATATTTATTGTACAATAATAATAAAAAAAAAATTGGGAAGAAAAATAATTTAATAGTGTTACATAATCAGATAAAAGAACAAGAGTAGACTGAGAAATCAAAAAATATACTGTGTGTCTTTATAAAGGCACATATAAAAAAAAGGGAAAATAAATTAAATTTCATCGACTTTATGACAGAAAAAAAGTTTTCGCAACTGTGTACCACATATGTATGTATAAAAAAACATCGATACAATTTAATTTAATTTCCCTCATTTTAATATGTGCACTTAGGTTTTACTTAAACTGCCGTTCGGAGGCATCGGTCGCTTAGTTATATGTAACGTTCTCAATATAAAGGGACCTTATGGAGGAAGGCAGTTACGCTCTTCTTATTCTCGTAACTATACGAATACTATGGTAACAGTACTAAAAATGGCGTAACCGCCTGCCTCCATAAGGTCCCTTTATATTGAGAATGTCACATATCAATCAACTTGGCTAACTTGGTCCTAAAATAACGTATAGTCAACGTCAAAGTAGATACTCACTTTTGTAATTTATCGCATTAACATATTTGACAATGATGTTTGACATTGCTGACGTGGCTGTAAAGCGACAAGGTACAAAAGTGTACATATCGACGGGTCTCTGACTCAACCTCGTATATGAAATTTTACGAAATCCGAATATCCACTTTAGGTACCTACACGTGTTAAAGTAGATATGCCAATTTCATACATTTTCATATACGAGGTTGAGTCAGAGACCCGTCGATATCTACTTTTGATGTTGACTGTACTACCTAACGAGCAAAGTTAAATTAAAGCTTAACAAACTAAATCTCTTTTAACGACGTACAATTGCAGATAATTGAACAAATAAACTTACACAGATTAAACTGATCCCTTTTTATTATCAGACCAATTCTTATCAAACAAAGAATCTTTCTAGAAATGTGGCAATACTCAGTTTAACCCACCAATAATCAAAAAGCAACCTTAACTTTACAACATAATATTTAAATTCCTTTAATTTTAAAGTTAATTTTCAATTGCTGGTGAACCAGTTCGCATTAATATTCAATGGAATTTGACCTTTATTTGAATGCGAGTAAGAGCTAATTGCGCGTGTAGTTAGGGGCGTAGCTAAATCTAGACTACCTTGAGGAGGGCGTAGGCTTTTGTACGGGCGGACACACGGACGTGAGGGATGGCGAACGATTATTTTTTTTTATCCTCATCTGCTCTAATATTAGTATAATGTAAGTTTATAAGGACGTTTGGATTGTCTTTAGATCACGCATAAAAAGCCGATCGAAATTGGATGAGATGGTACACTGGTATACAATTGTTATCCCGTTAAATACAGGGTTAAATTAAATTCAATAACAAAACTCTGGGGTCAAATCAGTAAGTCGTACTGACCAACTTTCACTATGGGACCAACCCCGAAATCGCGAAAAAATAATCGACCCTCTCATACATTTTGGCTAGTCAGCTGGACGATATTTTGTAAGTATGACTTCTAAGTTGGTCAGTATGACTTACTGATTTAATCCTTAAAATTTTATTACTGAATTTAATTTAACCCTGTATAATTTTGGAGATAAAAGGGATAACCTAGTTCTACGCGGACGGAGTCGCGGGCAAAGTTTAGTGTAAGGATGTTTGGGGATGTCTGTTGTTCAATCACGCAAAGACAGCTAATCGGATTTGAATGGGAGTTTAAACTGGCACACAGGTAGTCCATGACCTGAATAAAAACATAACACTCGACGCATCATTTAACAAAGAAAACATCTCTAACTCACCTTCGAGCAAGCTCGCCATCTAGCTCACCGCACTACCTGCCAGCGTGTGCGCACGCCTGGGACGAATAACTAACGAATGTAGATCGCCTTGGACCGAGAATAATATATACAATAATAGCTAATTGCGCATAAACAGCGACGGTAAATCGAGTAGGAAATGCGCCAGATATTGGTGAGGTTTTTTAAATAATATTGGACCAATACATAAAGCTAAAGGAACTAAATAATATTGTAAAAAACTAAAAAAAGCCCCCGCGGCATTGTGCCGAAGATCCTGGCAGCATTTCCTCTCTGAATAGCAATGCTTGTTCGCTGTGAGAGGAAGCTGCCAGCTCTTCGGTCACCCCACGATCCGAGGGTCTCCACACCGAATGCAACCAAGTTGTATTCGGAGTCAAGACCCTGGTATTTGCTCTTTTTTTTCTCAGCCGCCTCCGCCGCATACTTTACTTGTACTTAAATATCATCATCATCATCATAACAGCCGAAAGACGTCCACTGCTGGACACAGGCCTTCCCCAAGGATCTCCACGACGACCGGTTTTGTGCTACTCGCATTCATCGGCTTCGTCAGTTCACCAGATCGTCGGTCCACCTTGTCGGGCCTGCACTTCGCTTTCCGGTCCGCGGCCGCCACACCAGAACCAACGGCCATCGGTTCTACGAGCAATGTGCCCCGCCCACTGCCACTTAAGGTTCGCAATTCGCTGGGCTATATCGGTGATTTTGGTTCTTCTGCGGGTTTCCTCATTTCTGATTCGATCTCGCAGAGATACGCCGAGCATAGCTCTTTCCGTTGCCCTTTGGGTGGCCTTGAGCTTTCTTATGAGGCCCATTGTACTTAAATATAAGAAAATATAATAGGAACTTTGTCATAATATTTTTTAAATGCTAGAAGGGCAATATTTCTCATAAGGAACTAGAAAAACGTTAGAAATCATAGGATGGTCAAAATTACGATAAATATATCTTAATAATATGTGTGGAAATTAGATACTATCGTAATAACTACTTCGGCCACTCTAGCAGGGTGTCCCCTTGTTTTACAGACACCAATTTCATCGCATGTGTCGTTCTACCAAATATAATTTCATCGAATATGTCGTTCTACCAAATATAATTTCATCGAATGTGTCGTTCTACCAAATATAATTTCATCGAAAGCTAATATCTCCTGAAACCTCATTGTTTCCAGGTTATCTTAAGCATGGGTTACGTAGGCTAGGTTAGACCTGTGACCACCAAAAAATTATAACTTCTGAACGTGGAAATGAAAATACGGCGAAGTAAAACATTCTATATTTAACAAATTAAAAAGAATGTAAAACATCAAAGATGCGGCCTGGGATCGAACAAAATGGAGGGCTTGCGTTAAGCTACACCGACAGGAGCATAGCTCTTAAATAAGGAGAAGAGAAGAAAACATTCTATGAAATTAGTGTCGATGATTCAAGGGTAAACCCCTCTGTCGCAGTTTGTCGACGATGCCGTCTAAATATTTCTAATTTCCAAGGACTGCGCTAAAACAGAACAGGGCCGTTAAATTCTTGACCGTCCCATGCACTTCAGACGGAGTTCTTAAGATGGATCCAAGACAAATAGCAGTAAATAAGAAATAAGTTGGAAGACTGTAACAGGTTTCCTCGAATATTAATGTTATTTTTTTAGGATTCCGTACCCAAAGTGTGCCGACGGAACCCAATTACTACGCCTTCGCTGTCCCTCCGTCCGTCCGTCTATCAGCGGGTTGTATCTCGTGGACCGTAATAAGTAGACAGTTGAAATTTTCACATTTCTATTACCAATATAACAACAAATAATACTAAAACCTCCCTCACTTTCATTATTTATTTTATAAATAATTAAAGTGAGGGCCCCTCACACATGAAACGAAATTTTTCGACGTTTTTTACTCGACCTTAACAATCGCTACTTGTCTTGTTCGATGGCACGGAACCCTTCGTGGGCAAGTCCGACTCGCACTTTTTTGTTTCTTGTTAAGAAATAGCGTTGTTTAAATTGTCCACAGCATTACCAATTCATGTCTGGCATTTAATAGGTAAATACTATTTTAATACCTACGTTGTGGGTGGGTGACCGGTAAATTGGAATTATAATTAGGTATTTACCTACCCCCTATAGTTACCGTAGCTTTATAATCAGTGGTCGGAATAGATACAGCAAATTTACCTAAACTTGACGCATGTTCATTCATGCGTGAGTGAGATGGGAACACATTAATTGCATCAAGTTTAGGTAAATTAGCTCTACCTATTCCGACCAGTTTATAATTCACGCTACTCCCTATTAGAATTTCTAAAGGCTTAAGGCTTGCTAAACTTTAGTCGAATCATAGATGGTAATGGTTAAGAAAAAGAAGAGTCTTAAGTAATTATTTAGAATTTCAAGTCACAAAATTTTTAAGGAAAAGTAATATATCTTTTGTTTTTTAACAGCCTTTGGCTGATTATTCGACTGTTCACCTGTATGTTACGTGTTAATATACTAAACACCAGTAAAAGTAAAGTAAAGTAATAAAACCATATTTTAAGATCTACAACAACTAAAAACTTGAACTAAACTAAACTAAACACGAACTAAACACGAACCTTGGAAAAAACACAGTTATCTTTTATAATGTTATCTACCTGCACCAAATACTTAAACAAACACAACTAACAAAAACAGATGAAACACAACAAACCAGCGCATACATTATTGTGTATAAGCATAGATACTATATTTTTGTTACACTACTTACCCGTCGCAAAAAACAAAACACAACTAAACAAAAACAAAACAGAGTACAAACACAAACCCTATAAGGGTTTACCCATATAGGGTTTGTCTATTTGTGCTTTAGGATACTTTTATATCGCTTCCTACCCGTCTAAATTAACGAAATACAACTAAACAAAAACAATAAAAACAAAAACAGACCACAAATTGCCTCAAGAAACTACTTGTCATACATTCTCGAAGCATCCTGGAAAATCCACCTACCTTTGGATTCCAAATGACCTTTCAACTGGTCCGCCTTTGCCTGGAGTTTGGTCTGGACGTTCTCCGCACTTTCTTTCATCTTGGCCAGGATACCTACATAAAATTAGGTCACATTTCTGTCCAAACACGAAAAACCTTCTAACTCCTATGAGGTTGTAAAAGACATATAAATTAACTATTTAAGGGATGTTAATGAGTACAAGGGTATATTAACCCCTGGGAGGTATTAAGGGGACGCTTTTATTCTACCCTTAAAAGCTATTTGTTATATCATCTCCCCAGAGGTATTTAAAAAGAGCGTAAATCAAACCCCTAAATATTAAAAAGGGCACTTTTAATTTAACCTTTACAATATCCCTTAAAAAGGCAGTATTATTCTACTAATAAGGGATATTAAGAGGCATTCCGTTATATCAATCCCTTAAAAGGTATTAAAAGACAAAAGGTAGGCTATTAAGTCAACGTCTAAGAAGTTTATGACAGCGTTAATCGAACCCATGTAAAACATTAAAAAAACAATGAACCGATTCCAAATTGAATTCCAAATTGAAATTGATTGAGTTCCATTTATTTTCCCTGGATCTCATGACCAGATCTTGACAAATTTAAAAAGATTGTAAACCTAAAAAAATAATGTAAAGTCGACCAACAATTAACAAAGATATTGCGTAACATACACCCAGAAAACCTTCCAATTGATAACCCTTCTCTTGAAGTCGGTTGATAATTTAACCAAAGGCACTTATAGCAACACCAAAGAGTTAGGTATAATTCTACCATAATAAATAGGCACTTTTCTCTATAAACCCCTGAGAAGAATTAATGAACAGTGTTAATCAAGCCCCTAAAATATTAAAAACTTCTGTATCAACCCCAAAGGGATGTTAAAAATCACTTTCATATCAACCTCTAAATGGTATTAAAAATGAAAAGGTATTTAAACCCATTCGAAGTAATAAAATTGCACTGTTTTATACAATATAAACCCTTAAATCATGAACTTTAACCCCTAAAGGGGTCAAACTTTAACATACCTTTAAAATGCAAGTGCATAATTATAATTGAATATTAGTTATTACAAACCATGCTTGTCTTTCTCCTTTAGTATCCTCTCCATATCGCCGGCCTTGTCTTTAACGCGTCCGAAGAAATCTATCCGTTTCGAGCGGCATGCGTCATTTGAAAATGTCATTATCAGTGACAGAAAAGGTGTCTAAGAAATTTTCAAAGGTCAACCCTAAATGGGGGGAAAGCTAGTAATTTCGTTGGGTAGCAGCACACATAATAATTTATTGTACCGCACATGTAAGGGGTAAGCTCGCTCCGTCGTCGACCGTGTTCTGAGTTTTAAGTCTCGACTCCTCCGCCGAAGCCACACGCTACGTACAAGTACATCGCACGCTTACGTATGTGTAAAATAACCAGCAATATTTTTATATCGCTAATATAGGCAAACGAGCAGACAGGCCACCAAATAATTATCTCCGTCCATAAATGTCAGCAAAATATTAAAATGATGTAAAGTCTATTTAACTAACGGATTTATCGGACCAGATCTGACAGCGCTTATTTTACCTGCAAGAAATCTGCGAGAAATGTCCGACAGTAACGTGTAAGATACTTGCATGTGTAAACACTAGCCACTGTAAAGCCGAGTTTAACTAGTTATAAAAATTACAGAAGTTGAAGTCTTACTCTAACTTCTGTGCAAGAACGAGAAGTCTCATTTTGCTGTTTCTTTTTAGATTAACAGCTAGAGTGAGATAGCAATCAACTTCTGCAATTTTTATTGCTAGTCTAATCCTCGGTTTAGAGCTTATATCAGTGTATTGTAACTGTGGCAACCTTCTCTGTCTGTCTTCTATTCTTCTCTCTTTAATGATTTGCAGCATGTTGTCTTGTCGATTGTGTATTTAAATAAATATAGTAAAAATAAAATAACGTTTACACCAATAACTTCAACAAATTATAAACGTAGCGAACTCGGAAAAATTATAGGTATATTAATCGGGTTTTTTGAAATCGCCGCCTGAACTAAGAACATGTGAATATCGACTTACCGGATATCCGTTTGGTGGCGTCAGGGCTCGCGGAGCGCGTCAGTGCCGCCACCATCATGTATTCGCTGGTGATCAGACCGGCAGCCTGGGTACAATAGAGTATGCTAAATAAATAAAATAATCCATATAAATAAAAATCAATGAAATATTTTTATCGCATTTCTTAAAAAAAATGAAAATACCGTAAATAAGATGGCAAAAAAAAAGTTTAAAATCTAAAACCCGACTGCAAAAAGAACGAAACAAGTTTGGACGTTTGTAATGTTTTACACATACCACTATATGGTACTGGCTATCTGATTTACAATAGAACCACTCCTAGTCCTCGTATGATGACGTAAGAGTCCAAATTTAGGAAAATCCAAGACATTGGCAGCAGGCATCACCTGTGAGTGGAACTTTATCGATTGCGATCGTTATTCAGCCTGCTAGAAAGCTATTCAAAATATTGTTCGTAGTCGAAGGACAAACTGCGATGCACGTTGCTATAATAATCCCTGGCCCAAGTAGTAAAAAAGCTGTATAAGAGCTTATACAGCTATTATAACTCTAGTTTCAGCATTTTAAGGGTTGTATAAGCTCTTATGCAGCTAGTGTGCTGCTTGGGTGGTATAAAAATTGTATTGACCTCCAAACTAGCAGGGCTCATGGCGGAGTACTCCTCGCTTAGCAGCTCCACGATGAGACCTTCGATGTCGAAGAACAGGATGTGGCTCTCCGGGTCTGGAAGAGACCACACACATTACAAGTACAGGGAAGATTAACAGAATTGTGAGACGACGCTGACACAGCGTATTTGTCAAATAATCCTACTAATATTATAAATGGAAAAGTTTGTGCGTCTGCTTGTGCGTGTGTGTGTACGTGCGCGTGTGCGTGTGCGTGCGTGCGTGCGTGCTTGCGTGCGTGTGTGAGTGTGAAAATCGGTTTAGATAACTTTGAGTAGAAAATTGAAAATTATAGTAGTGTTTTGTATTTGTAGTAATGGCAACGGAACCCTACACTGAGCATGGCCCGACATGCTGTTGCCCGGTGTTTTATCAATAGAATAGTTATAATAATTATTATTATTAATATATTTAGTTCGAGTAACGAAGACTCATATCTTATACAGTAATTACATTGAAATGAAATGAAATGAAAACACAATGTTGGGGCACCTTTCGGGTTGGTCCGGAAGCCCTGCACGGTGAGCATGGCGCGGCGCGCGCGCGCGGGCTCGGCCAGCGGGCCCGGCGCGCCGCCGCCGCCCGGCGCCTGCAGCGCCGCCAGCCCGCGCGCCGTGGCCGCGCGCATCGCCGTCAGGTTGCGGTGCCTCAGCCCCCTGCCCACACAACACGCATTCAAACAGATCACTCCAAACTAGACTGTCTCAATAGGGGTGTAGACGATTTTTTTTAATATTTTTTTCTTACATGAAATATATCTAAAAAATATATTTAAAAAAAAATCATTCGCATATTAATTTAAAATGCTTTAAAATAAATTTCGTTTTAAAATTTCCCGGTAAAACGCTAATTTCTGTCATGGCGTCGCTATGACGTCACGATCCTCTAAACACTAGTATATTATAAAGTACTCTGTGGCTCAACAAATCTTGTTTCTTATTAAATGTCAAAATGTTGTTTGTTTAGAGGGACGTGACGTCACGCGCTGTTTGCGGTCACGTGATAACGAGGATGAAATATTTATTTTTGTATAATTAATTTAAAAGATATTATAAATACATTCAGTCAACAAAGTATCGGGAATGGATGATTTGTTTATGGTTCCAAATTCAAATTTTTGTTTTTTTTGTTGTTGTTAGATTGGCACAACTGTTTTCTATTTTGGCGCGGAGTTTGAGTTGCATCTGTTATTTATATTAAATACAGTGCTGTTTTTAGTTATATCATATCTAGTGTGTATTGCGAATTTCATAATGGACAAAAACATTGAACAAAGAGTTTGTCTTAAATTTTGCATCGCCAATGGAATTTCGTGTTCGGAGTCACTGAAAATGTTACAGAAGGCTTACGGTGATTCGACTTTATCAAAAACACGTGTTTATGAGTGGTACAAAGCGTTCAAAAGCGGTCGAGATGTGATGGAAGATTTGCCTCGCTCTGGTAGGCCATCAACGTCTGCAACTGAAGTTAACATCGCAAAAGTGAAGGAAATAGTGACTGAAAATCCTCATTCAACTTTGAGAGAGATAGCCGCCGAACTTTCTGTATCTCACGAGTCGATCCGTACTATTTTAACTGATCATTTGGGTATGAAACATGTTACCGCTCGGCTAGTCCCAAAAGACCTGAATTTTCTCCAAAAACTCAATCGCATGAGAGTCGCTGAGGACATGCTAGAACGAGTCAATTCCGACCCAACATTCATGAAACGCATTGTTACTGGTGACGAGACGTGGGTTTACGAGTTTGACATGCAAACTAGTCAACAAGCTTCGGAGTGGCGCTTCGTGGCACCCGTTTTCAATCGGTAGAAGACATAAAGGAGAATTCGCGCCGAGAACTGAATTCAATTCCGGAAACAGCGTTTAAAAAATGTTTTGATGATTGGATTATTCGTTGGCGTAAGTGTATCGTTTCTGAAGGAGCATACTTTGAAGGTGATAAAATAAATTTGGATGATTAACAAACAGTTTGTGTATTATTGATCTTTTCCCGGTACTTTCTTGACAGAGTAGTATAACAGTCACGAAAGTGTGATTTTCGGTAATTTTACATTAAACACTACCGGAAAAAAAATACGTATTTATTTTCATTTAGTGTCTACACCCCCCCCCCCTATTCAATCAAAAAGCTTAGGCGCGGATTCGCTAACCCACCCGCCGCGGGCGACGGGCCGACGGACGCGGGCGTGTTGCCGTTACAGTGGTCGTAATACACGCATTATCCGATAGGCCTTCTCGCAGAGCGCGCAATCTAACAGCAATACGCCCGCGTCCGTCGCACGCGGCGGATGGGTCAGAGAGCGCCGGGCCTTATAACCTTTGGAGATTGCAGACGTTGAATAGAAGCTAGAAAAAAAATGACCTTGATTTATGTCATAGATTTTTTGCATCTCTTTACTAAGGAATGAAGAAAAGAGATGCAATACACGATATAACTTTCCGCACGTTATACAGCTACATAAAGTACCTACCACTTTTTGAGCAACCGTATTAAACATACGATTTTGCGAAGGGAAAGTTTGTTAAATAATACGTTTGTCAAAATGAACTGACCCCTATTACATAAAATAATAATAATAATAAATAAATAAATATCAGGGACAATCTCAAACAAATTGACCTAGTCCCAAACTAAGCTCTCGGCTTGTACTATGGGTACCAGGCAACGATATACCTACTTATATAGACAAATACATACTTAAATATATAGAAAACATCCATGACTCATGAACAAATACCCGCGCTCATCACACAACTATTTGCCCATACCGGGATTCGAACCCAGGACCGCTAGCTTCGTAGGCAGGGCCACTACC